>JAHRHZ010000144.1:63169216-63219853 GCA_024137785.1 Ginglymostoma cirratum
TCACCGGACCCGAAATGTTAACTCTGTTTTCTCCTTCACAGATGCTGCCAGACCTGCTGAGCTTTTATAGCAACTTTGTTTTTGTTCCTGATTTATAGCATCCACAGTTCTTTTGGTTTTTATTTAGTATGTTTCTGGACTTCATTGCTGCACCAGCAGCTATCATTATAATGCTGCAGCAAAGATACTGTTCACTCAGTGACACAAACCCACTTTATGGACTGGACCAGGCTGCATTATGGTGTTCTTTTCTTACTGTCACAGACTCTGAGTTGGTGAGCATTATCTGCATGCTCTTAGCTCCCTGTCTTGCGTTTCCTCGTCTTTTTGACTGTTTACCACCCTCAGCTAGAGCTCCAGTCTTAAAGCCTCTAACTTGTCGTGCTCTAGAGTGCAGCCACAAAGCCAGGAAGCTTCTTGTAGTTGTCAGCAGTCCTCAGTAATGTCATGGGGGATAGCCTTTGCTGAGGATGTCCAGCACACTAAGTCAAGTGCAGCCTCTTATAGCAGTGCAGGGGCTTAGACAAAATCAGTCAGCATTTGAGGGCAGCCAGAGTCAGGATCCTTTCTACTTAGGGGTTAGAACCCAAATGTTGGAGAGCTCACAACACTTCTTGATTCTTTTTCACCCTAATGTGTGCTATTCTCCTCCTGGAATATGACCAAGGCAGATATCAAGGAAGATGGAAGTGGGTGGTACAACTGTTACTCTTACAAGTGGGAGAGTAAGTTGGCAGTGCAGATAACCTGCAGCCATCAGTGATATTGGGGTTTGAGGTGGGTGAGGATGAGAAAGGGAGCTGTTGCAAACAGTTGTGAGAATGGTAGAGAATGAGACTTGGTGGGAAGTGCAGCTGCAGAGTGAGGTATTAGAGAGACAATGATGGCATTTATGCTGGCAGAGTGCAGAAGGTCATTGATTTTCTTTCTACATTACCGTACATCCCTCCTAATGGTTGAGATCTAACTGACCCAAGAGCAAACTCAGAACAAGTTGGTAGTTTGGCGTCATAGCTCCCACTGCAGGTCAGGGGTGGTGAGGGGGAGGAATTTCCACATTTGTACCACCCAGTCCAGGCAGGACCATTAAGTGTCTACCAGAAAGTAGGGCACCAAGTACTTCCTGTCTGCCATGTTCAAGGCAAATTTCAAGTAGAGCACCTGCTAGTGATTCTGGTCTTTTGGCATACATCCAGAGAGAGATAAGTTGTTCTGGAAATGATGAATGGTAAGATAAGACTAGAATTGGACATGAGGGGCTCCATGGGACTGGCGTAGGTAGTTAATGAAGCGCATTTGGTCAGAATGAGAAATCTCTCTGGACCTTGCAGGAAGAATCCATTGAAAAAAGTAGAAGCAACTTGCACACTGTTTTATTGGTTAAGATTAAGACCAGTGTTTTTGAGGGAGGCTATTTTTTAAGATCTTTTTTCACAAGGAAATAATATTTTTCATTGATATTTCAGAGAATCTGAGGAATGTACATCATGCATACTGGTTGAGAGACAATGAAAGAGCAAAAAGTGGCATGTAGGTGTCCTGTGTGATCTAAGGCAACATAAAGGGGATGTGAGGGTTATTAATTACAGTGAGCATTAGTATGGTGTAGATGATCTGAGGAATTATAACATGACGTGGGGCGTGAAGGAGGAGAATGGTAAGGTTTAAGTGTTGTATAAACACTGTTAGAAGCTAGAATATTGTGTTGGAGAATTGAGGCAGTCTTTCTAACTACTCTGCCTCTGTGCCCACACTCCTCCTACAACAGTTCACAGTTTACGTGCTGCACTACAGGCCTAACTTCAACGTGAAGAGATGAAGTTAGCATGTGGTTGGGTGGAGTTTACACGCTACAAATGTGCATAGGTTGTTTATCCCTGAGCTTGGAGAAACATTTGACCCAATGTCTTCAGGAGAAGATATAAACCAGCAAAGAAAAGAAAACAAATAAATTGAGCAAATTTATACCTGGATCTTCAAAAGGTGTTTAATAAGATACTTAATAAGATAAAGCCTGTGGTGTTGGAAGTAGTAAACTAACGTGGAATAAAGGATTAGCTAACTATTAGAAGACAGATTT
Organism: Ginglymostoma cirratum; assembly: GCA_024137785.1. Lineage (NCBI taxonomy): Eukaryota > Metazoa > Chordata > Chondrichthyes > Orectolobiformes > Ginglymostomatidae > Ginglymostoma > Ginglymostoma cirratum. Next base: position 63,171,297 of record JAHRHZ010000144.1, read on the forward strand.
TGCCATTTTCAAAAAGGCAAACTTGAATTATGGGCTGTATCAGGGATTAATGCTGGAGCCATAATCATTTACAATAAATATTAATGACTCTTTAAGGTCTTAGCGAAAATTTGTAGCTCAGGTTGTGGATGCAATTGTTCATTATCTCGCCGAGCTGGTTGATCTGTAGTGTGCAAACTGGTTGTTACCCTTCTAGGCAACATCATAAGTGGGACCTCTAATCAAAGCATTCGTGTGCTGCTTCTTTCCGGATTTACGTGATCCTCTGGTGTGATAGTCTTGTCCCTTCCAGTTCTGTTGTTTCAGCAGTGGTCTGTACAGGGGGTCTATTTCTATGTGTTTGTTAATGGAGTCCCGTGTTAAGAACTAGGCTTCCAGAAATTTCTTTGCATGTCTGGTGTTCACTTGTCCTAGTATGGCCACTTTATCCCAGTCAAATTGATGGCCCTCATTGTCTGTGTGTATTGAGACAAATGAATATTGGTTGTCTTTTTACTGCCAGCTGGTGTTCATGTATCCTGGTCGTCAGTTTCCTCCCTGTTTGTTCAATATAATGTTTATTGTACTTGCTGCATAGTATTCTGTATATCACGTTGGTCTTCTTTACTGTCAGTACGGGGTCTTTAGTCTTTGAAGACATTTGGCGCAGTGTCGCAGAAGGTTTATGTCTAATCATGAACTTATACAGCCTTAGGAGTCGAGTAGTCATTTCTGATATATTTTTGATGTAGGATAGCATTGCTAGTATCTTCTGTTTTACCGTTCCCTCTGACTGTTGTTTGTTTTGTAGTCATCTGCAGACCAAACTTCTCGGGTATCCTTTGTCAGTGAAAACTTTGTGTAGGCATTCTTCTTCCATTCTCCAGAGTTCTGGGGTGTTGCAGTGTTTTGAAGCTCATTTAAACAGTTTCTTGATCCACCCCTGTTTTGTATATGGTGAGGTGGTTGCTATTGAAGTTAAGGATTTGGTCCGTGTGTGTGGCCTTCCTGTATACCCGAGTCTGGAATTCACTGGATGAGGAAATTGAATGTACAGTTTGCAGATGACAACCAAAAAAGGTGGGAAGGCAAGAAGTGAGGATTTTAGAGTCGGCACAGGGATATAGATTGTTTAAGCAGATGGAATATAATATGGAAAAACAGGGTTATGCATTTTTAGAGGAAGAACAGAGCTGAATATTATTTCAATGGAGAAAGACTGCAAAAAGCTACAGACAGAGAGATTTGCATAAATCACAATGCTAGCATATAAGTTTACTGGATAATGGGGAAGGCATATACGATGTTGGCCCTTATTTCAAGGGGAATGGAATATAAAATTTGGTGATCTTCCTAAAAATGTACAGGGAACCAATCAGAACGTAACTAGAATACTGGGTATAGTACTTTAGCCCTTATCTACAGACAGATATACAGGCACTAGATACAGTCCAGAGAAGATACACTAGGCTGATCCCAGGTGAAGAGGCATTGTCTTGAAAGGTTGAATAGGTCAGATCTGTACTCATTTGTGTTTCGAAGAATGAGAAGCGATGTTATTGAAGCAAATAAGATTCTTAGGGGCTCAACAAGGCCAAGAAAGAAAGGTGTCTCCCTTTGAGAGAGTCTAGGACAAAAGGGTAAAAGACCAAGATTCAACAAGTCAGAAACTAGAGTCAAAGGTAAAAGTACTTCAGACTGGGAAGGCACCCACAGCAGCAAGAGAATGATTGGAACTCCCTGGATGTGGAGTATTAGTTACTCAAACGCAGTTACAGGTGCCGGTGATCTGAAGGAGTAGTCCTGTGTTGGTATTCAGACAGTGAACAATGAACTTGCAGCTAATATTAAGCCTTGATGCCATAGCGAGCAAGGGCTATAAAACACATCTACAATAAGAGAAAACATGGGCCACAAAAGTGATTTAAGATAAGGTTGCAGACCTGGTGACATGATGAACCCAGAACTAATGTGATAAAGGGGAAATTTAGAAGCTAAACAGACAAAACATACCAACAAAGAAATTTAGGAAACTTTTGAGCCCACAGAAAAGGTGGGAGATCAATTTATCAAAACTGCAATAAAGGTGAGAAGTGCTAATTCAAGGCGCAAACAGTGGGTATCATTTGTTGGAATCATCCAAGACCATGATTGGTGGAATTCATCCAGAAAGCCAAAAAAAAAAGCACAAGTATTCCTATGTTAATCACAAAGGCGCAAATCTCCCACTTTGACTAAAGAAACAGAGGAAAATCTACGTTGGAGCAGTACACAGCAGCAGCCTCGTTTTGCAAGGAAATAAATAATCACATTAGGAAAGCACGGCTTCAGAAATAATACTGTCAGGAAGACTTAATTTAAGAGATGGGACAAATAAAATTCAGGCTGGTTATCTTGGAGACAACAATTTCTGAGACTTAGAATAGCTTCCAAATTAGACACAAAATCAGAAATGGAACAATTTAATACATTTCTAAGTACAATTTGGAGCATAGCTAATGACATGATAGCTCAGTAAGGTATAATAGGCAACATATACTTTTGAAGTGATACTGAAAGACTTTGACAATTTTTCGAATCCAGTATAACTCTTCTTTGAAAGAACTATCAACTCTGTTCTCTCTCCACAGATGCTGCCAGACCTACTGAGTTTCTCCAGTACTTTCTGTTTTTATTCTAGCTTTTCAGCATCCCCAGTATTTTGCTTTTATTAGACTGCTTTCTAAACTGGAGAATATAGAAAGCAGGATCAGCAAAGTTTGTAAGAAAACACAATCAGATATCCAATGTGCAGCATATTCCCCTCGTTGTTGAATTCTTCAACTGATATGGTATACAGTTTGGTGAACAAATAATTCTGACAAATTTCAGTTGAGCATCATGGGGTGATAGCTTGATATTTTCTTGTTGGAGACGGTCTCATCTGGAAGCTGTATGGCGCAAATGTTACTTGCCACTTTTCAGCCCAAGCCTGGATATTGTCCAGCTCTTGCTGTGTTTGGACATAGACAGCTTCATTTTCTGAGGAATTGTAAATGGCACTGAACCATTATTTAATTATATATGAGCATTCTCACTTCTTAGCTTACGGTGGATGGAAGGTCATTGATGAAGAAACTGAGGATGGTTTAAGTGAAGAAATTATGCTCAGGATATCCTGCATTCATGTTCTGGGACTGAAATGATTGAACTCCAACAACCCCACCATTTTCCTTTGTTCCAGGTAGGGCTCCGACTAACAAAAGATTTTCTCCCGATCCCGTTGATTCCTGTTTTTCCTGGTGTTCCTTGATGCCCCACTGTTAATTGCAGCCTTTGTGCGGGCAGTCACTTCCATCTTATCTCTGGAGTTCAATGTTTTTTGTGGTTTTTGTTTAATCTATGTTTGGACCAAAGCTGTAGTCAACAGCTGAGTGACTCTGGTGGAGCCCAAACTGAATGTTAGTGAGCAGGTATTCCTAAGTAAGTACTGCATGATAACACTATCAACAATACTTTACATTACTTTGCTGATGATCGAGACTAGAGTGATTGAGCAGAATTTGTCCGTGTTGGATTTGTCCTACTTTAGTGAACATGACACACCTGGACAATTTTCCACATTGTCAGATTCCACATTATCTTGGAATAGCTTGTCTATGGGTGCAGCAAGCTCAGAAGCACAAGTTATCACCACTATTTCTGGAATCTTGTCAGGGCCTGTAGTCTTGACATTATCTAATGCTTTCAACCACTTCTTTGTCAGATTGGTTGGAGTGGGATCTGTGAAGCTTGGAACCTCAAGAGGAGACAAAAATGGATTTTCTACTTGGCATTTCAGGCTATAATACAGAAGTGATTTAGGAGATGCAAGTTCAAATATAAAATTTAACGTCCTTAACTTCCCAGGAAATACCCTCAGACTGCAATAATGTCCAGCAAGTGTCAGTCCTCACATAGTACAACACTTTGATTTCATCAATATCACATTCATAGAGAATGAGCGAAAGCAGTCAAGTTAAGCAACAAGTTAAACTAAAGAGTGTATACATATCAGAAGAGATAAAGCAGCAGATTGAAACTAAATATCTGCTGAAACAACTTGAAAATGTATTGGATACAACTCACGGCAGCTTCCACTAGGAATCATGACTAAGTTCTAAAATTTAGGCCATAGTCAAGAAGAAATTGCCTAGGAGAGATACAGATTATTGCAGTTAAGAAATTGCCTGGTCTGGTAATCCGGGATACTGCAAAACAGAAGGTATCTGTTTCAAAGGGGCAGAATGCTGTAAAAAGAAAATTCATGACATTAAATGTCCTCCAATATTGCACTGGACCAATTTCTTACTTCAGAGACAACCTCTGCAAAGGAAATTCGAGAGATAAAATGTACTCCTTCTTAAAGGAATTTTCAGACCTCATAATGACAGGAATGAAATCAAAGTCAATGGCCTTACACCTGGAAACATGATAATCATCCAAGTCCAAAAAGAGGACCTTCTGGGAGAACAGTGAAACAGTGAAATAAGATAGTGGTAACATGAATAATATGCATAAATGTTCAGGTATTAATCAATAAAAGCTCGAGTGGATATTTTTTTAAAGTGTAAAAGTCTGAAAGGGTCAATGCTGAGGATGTCTTTAAATACCAGTCCCTGTGATCATATCACGTGAGCTTCATGGGTGATTAGTTTAGGATCTCAAAGGAGCAAGGCCTACCATCTGGTTCTATCTTATATTCTCCATAACAATGTCTATCACATTTAGGGGAGCCGATGGCCTAGTGGTATTATCACAAGACTATTAATCCTGAAAATCAACTAATGCTCTGTGGACTCAGGTTTGAATGCTGCCATGGTAGGTGGTGGAATTTAAATTTTATAAAAATAAATCTGGAAATAAAAATCTACTGACGAACATGAAACCATTTGCTGACTGTCGGAAAAGCCTGTTTGGCTCACAGACGTCCTTCAGGTAAGAGAATCTGCCATCCTCTGGGCTACATGTGAACTCCAGGCAACAATGTGGTTGACTCTCAACTGCCAACTCAAATGCCCTAGCATACCATTCAGTTCAAGGGCAGGTAGAGATAGGCAATAAATGCTGCCAGCGATGTCTATGTCCCATGAGCGAACAGAAATAAAATATCACTGTAAGAGTATATTGTTGCTAGCATTCAATAAACTATATATTGCGTAAGACAAGAGACTCTTCTCCATGGACCACCAATTTGATTGCATCTACCAAACCAGGCTAGTGAACCCTACAAAACCCCTACTAAAAAAAGGGATGGTGGCAGCAAACTTTCTTAGTGAATGACATATTATGAAGAGTTCAGATAAATGATGAGTAGCAGTGTAGGTTGCTAAACAAGACAACCACTTCTGTGTCCTACTGCAGTGTGAGATTAGCCTATAGTGCCTGAACTAAGCTTGCACGCATACGTAGAGATCTTTGCAACAAGCATTTTTTCATTGCTGTACCTATAAGATCAGCAAATATGACAAATCATGTGGGACCAAACATTTTTACTTCAGGCACTCTTGCGTAGTTAATCCTAAAAAAGGATCCAAGCTGTCCAACTTCTTTGTCATGGATGAAATGGTTTCTCAGGTGGGCTGATCTCTTTATCGTCTTTGCATAACAAAAAATGAGGCTAAATAGCTTTTAATGGGTTAATTCACTAATCATTCAGAACAGCATGTAAAGTTCACAAATGAGATTTTCGACACCAGTTAAATATCAAAGTTAATTTGTAAATTTATTGCCAAAATTTAAACTCAAATTGCAACTGCAATAACTATTATATTAACTGATCTATTTTCACATTTCAAACAAGCTGCACTGTTATCTTTCAGAAGCAAGAATATTATGTCCTTGTGCCAGTGTCCTTCCGTTTTTTTTTTAATTAAGCATCTCTCCACTTTTCCACCAAATCCAGACTTAGTGAATTGAAATAGCAAAAACCAATTGAAATAATGTACATTTGCCATTAATAATGTATTGTTTATGATCATCCTGCAGCAATATCTATGCCGCAATAGGCCCAGTCAACACTGAGGCTGTACCCTGCACAAAATCTTTTTTGTTAAGCGAAGGTATTAAGAGGTATGGGTCAAATGCAGATGTATAGAGTTAGGCTATAGATCTCATTCAATGGTGGAACAGGCTTGAGGAACTGAATGGCCTACTCTTGTTCCTATGTGATTTTGTTGCCAACTTGAAAGAACAGGAGTGAATGTAAACACTATCCTTCCAAACCACTCTACTGCAAAACAACCATTCAGAATTGGAGGTGCCATCAAAATTGAGGATTCCAAATATTCTCCCTGGAATCCTGCAGGCCACCATTTTAAGTGTTCACTGCATTTCATTGGCTAAGATGCCTATTGGAAATTGAGAGTCATGATGCTATAAAACTTAGAATCTCATTGGGTCAACAGTTCTTGAGGAACACTTGACTCTGGTCTGAGAGTGAAGTCATTTTGCATTTCCTTCCTTTTCTGTCGGAAACTTGTGGGACACTTCAGTTGTTCTTTTCAGATTTTTTTTCAGTCTCAAAAATTTGGGTTGAGTCCAGGGATAAAGTTAGAGCCAGAAAAACTGAGTCAGGTTCAGAGAAAACTAAATTTCATTTTTAGCATCACCAAACCTCAGGAAAACAGTCTACTTCATCAAGCTTTAACAGAACATGTATTTGTATTCATAAAATATGTTCTTTATGTTTTGAACAATGAAACTAAAAGATGATGAAATCAATAAATATTTCAGTACACATAAAGGCTTGACTAAAGAACAGAGCATGATTGTGAAATGCCTGAAGCCACCTGTGACATTAAGAATACATTAAATCCTTCTGAAAGTATAAAGCTACTAAACAAAGCCCCTGTGTGTGCACAAAAGCTTACTATTTTGATGCTGACAAATCAGACAATTATTTTCACTTGAACTGATCTCTTTATAATCTTTGTATAACAAAATAACAAGGCTCAAAAGCCTTTGAGGAGTTAGTTAATTAATGATTCAGACCAGCGCGTAAAGTTAACAAATAAGGTTTTTGACAACACAAGTTAAACATCAAGTTAATCAGTTAAATTTATTACTAAAATTTAAGCTCAAATTGCAATTGCAATAACTATTCTATAAACTGATCTATTCTCACAGGTCAAACAAACTGCATGGCTCATCTTTCAGAAGCAAGATTATTATGCTCTTGTGCCAGTGCCCTTCTATTTTCATAATTAAACATCTCCACTTTTTCACCAAATCCAGATTTTACGTACTAAAATAGCGAAAGCAAATTGAAATAATGTGTTCTTGCCACTAAATAATGTATTGTTTATCATCATCCTGCAGCAAGTATTGCAGTGGTAGATGATCCAACAATACTGTTTGTCAGACAGCCAAAGTAATTACAAAGGTTGAATACTGGAAACCCAAACTAAAAAGGGAAAAAAAATTGAAAAGGAAAAGGAATGAAAGGGAAATGTTGAAGTAATTGGCCTGATTCTTCCTCTAAGCTAAGGGAAAAAAGCTGATCTATACACATTCACAACACTCAAATGTTATCCATGTGATGCCTTCACACATCTTTTTACGTCTTTTTACATTGAGGTTAGGATCACAGTGCAGCTTGTGAACTGTATACCAATGCGGGAAGAAGAGCCAGGCTTTTAGGAAGCTCCCCTGGATTCTTCTTGCACAGTATCCAAGTTTCCAGCCATACTTAAAAGGTTCCAAAAATCTTATTCCTCACCTTTCTCAAACCCCACCTACCCCACGCCATTCAATGCACTCTCAGATCACCCATTTCACTTGATGCCCTCATGTAGCCTCCATAGTCATTCATCCAGTATATAAAATTTCGGCTCTCAGATTTCACAGAATGTCTATGGAAAATGCTTTTCATTTATTGAGAATAAATGAACTTCTTGGTATGTAATAAATGTTTCTGTACCATTGATATTGAGAGGAAAAATGCACTCGAGCATGAGAAAAGACCATTGTAACACCTATGATGTTATTATCTCGTGTAAACCAACCAGAAAGCACAACAAAAGCACAATCTGTGACGACAACATCTTGAAACTAAATCAGTTTTCAGATAAAAGGAAGACCCATTAAGTTGAAATAAAGGCCAGAGATGACAAAAAGGAGACTGCTCTCTAGGAAGGAGGGAATGACAGGTATTCATGTCAGTTTCCATGTAGTGTCTTTCCATCAATCTAGGGGGAGGCAGATGGTTAGGAGTTTTATTTTTAAATTTCAAGACCCCTTCTTTTTAGAACAAACATATCAACCAGAACCATTTAAATCACAGTAGAAAAGATGACAGAACAGGCTAACAAGATTTTGATACATTTTCCATGGCTTTACGATACCTTGTGTGTTGGAAAAGTCACTTAATAGCTAAAAATAAATACACAAGCCTATTCACTGCAAGGATGAACATATTTAAATGAAAGATCCTGATGATGTGTCGCTGCATTAAAAATGCATGTACATTGCAATATAGCACTTAATAGTTGTATTTGAAAGTGTGAAAACACTTTATATATACCTTTTAGAATGTTCCAAACTCCTCAGCAGGCTTTCTGTTTCCTCAGAAACTATCAAATCTGGTGTGCTTTTGATGAGCTTTCAGTAACGACACCTACAAATTGGCAGTGGGAGAAAATGTGATTTTTGTCCCCATTTAAATTGAAGAAATAAAGTTCAGCTGTGGTGAGTGTGCTGTTTGCAAACTAAACTTTCCCGACTCCCAAAGCGGCCTAAGAAAAATACCTCAGGAATGTGAGGTAAAGTCAGATTTCCTTTAGAGAAATTTAAGTGGGGCCATTCACGCACTAAATAACACACGTGGATTGATATTTGACCCATTCCCTTCTTCCTCTATCTACTGGTGCTGAGAATTGCTGCATTTGTATTGTAAGACAAAGTAATTATTTAAATAACAATTGTAATATAAAATCATGAAGTCAGAAAATGAGTTAGATGAGATAAACATTAACTTTGTTGGTTTTCATAATTCCCTTGAAATAATATTCTCTCCTGAAGAGCTATATGCTTTATTTTTAAGACCGTGTAAGTGTACCAAATTGCATACATACACATAGATTAATACATTCTCAACATCACTTATGTAAGTTTTTCTTTATTCAAGGTCTCAGTGAACAACACACTGAATTAGAGTTTCACATATGCTATGTCAATATTGCAATCATTATATATTCCTCGGACACCTTTCAGTAGTATTTGCACTGCATGTTGAATTAGATGAGAAAGTTTACATTACATAGCTATCATGTTACAGAAGCTGCACAAAATCCAGAGGTTATAGTAACTTATTTTGTCCATAATTGGGAATTGCAAAGATGTAACATAAATATCATGATGTTTTAACTGTGCTGTAGAAAACGCATTTGCAAATGGTTCCATTTTAGCTTGACGTTTTCTCTAAGCTGCAATTAATAATAGGTTAAGTTAATGTTTTCTAAGTATCCCTCATGATCAGCTGCTCTCAACAGTGCTGCTGGGAGGCCTCAGAAATACCCTTTGAAAGCTTGATGTCAATGCAATAGAAACTACTCATTGTCTTTTCTGTACTGCGATTACACACAGCATAGATATTAGATTAAATATTACAGATAGAGTTCTCTCTTAACACTGCACCACACTAATTTTGGCCTTCACACATCTTTATATTTAGAAGTAGTGATTGAAGTTCCGTGGAACCTGGATTAAACCAGAATTGTTCTCTCGGCTATCAACTAGCACAGCCTTAACAGATATGCACAGAATTAACAGAGGGCACTTGTGAGCAAGAGCCACATTCAGTAAGTGCACACCATGGCTGACCAGAATTAGATGCTTATGTGATGGAAGTTTTCCATGACCAGCTGTCCAGTCATGATCCCCTCGGCCTACATGATGATAGGGCTGTGATCATTAAGGTTTTCAAAAATTGCTCCATCCAGCAGGTTAGACTCTTACCAGATTCAAACTCCACTGGTGTATCCCATGTGTAAAGGCCACTATAGCTCATGCCAGCTTTCACAATAATGTTTGAATAAGATAAATCAGAAATTGCAGATGTACCTCACCCTTATGATAAGTTTCATTCTATGACTGTCACTCACATGGAAAGGAGTAGAAGGAAACTCAACGATATACGTGAGAATCAAAATACCTCTGTAACTGGTGAAGAGATGGCACGTTTGTGTACCTGAGGTTGCAATGAGAACCAGAGAATTTCCAAATAATTGAAGATTGAACATCTAAAATACATGCCAGCCATTCATTCATTTCCCCGTGAAGCAATGATTGCTGGATAAATTCATCACTGTATCTGATCCTTGTGGATGACGTAAGTAACATAAAGGAAAAAAAATGCTTTTTAACTCTGCCAATGAAGCAATAGTCTAACATGCTGACTACTCTTATTATTCAGTATTCAAAAACAATATTTGCATAAGGATATAACCTTACAACTCAATGTTGTAAAAATGCCACATAACTACTCATATAAAAATGTATTTATCAAGTTCTTTGTTATTAAATACAATGGGAAACCATTGCAATTGTCCTGCAGAAAGTACACGTCTACAAGGTCAACTAAAACACAATTTCCAAATTTGCTAAGTTAAAAAGAAATCTCATGGCATTAAAAAGTTAGACTTAAAGTGTGCATTCAAAAACACAATATTAAAATGCTGGCTCTGGCAGCACATCAAAATGGTCAGGTCCCTGGGCAAGGGGTGCTGGGTGCCCTGGAAATGGGGTTGGTATAAAGTCATTGTCGGGAGTGTGTTAGGGATCTGGGGAAAGTGTAGTTGGGGTGTGAGGAGGTAGGTATGGAATCAGTTAAATAGTTACTCAGGAGTTAGGATAAGTATTTTACAGTCTAACTTTTCCCAAGTAATTACTTACTTACACCAGAACCTTTCAAATTCTGTGATTAATTTTACATTTTCAGCAGGTTCCAGGCATTGAAAAATTGCCCAGCAGAATCCTCAATTTTCCGTTCAATTCCTTCAGAGTTTGTGGCAATGGGGGAAATACCCCGTGTACAACGCCATTCATGCTGGACTAACATCTGTTTGGCAATCAGAAAATCTTAGTCAATATGTCCACGAATTCTAGCCTTTCCCACAAGAGGAAACATCCTCTTGGAATCCACCCTATCTAAGCTCCTCATAATCTTATATATTTTGATAGATCTCCTCTAATTCTTCTAAACTCCAATGGACAAACACCCAATCTCTTCAACCCTTTATTACTGGAAAAGCCCTTCATCCCAGGAACGAGTTGAGTGAACCTTCTATGACCTGCTTCCAATACCATTATATCATTTCACCAATAATGCCAGAATGAGTATGAGAAAGGGTCACTTGACCTGAAATGTTAACTCTGATTTCTCTCCAAAGATGCTGCCAGACCTGCTAAGCTTTTCCAGCAATTTATGTTTTTGATTCAAGATTACGAAACGTCTTGACAAAGTAGATGGAAAGACCTTTTTCTGCTGGCTAGTGGATCTACAATAAGTGGACACAGCTTCAGGATAAGGGGCTGATAATTTAAATAGAATATAGAACTGTACAGCACAGGAACGGGTCTTTCAGCCTGCTATGTTTGTGAAGAAAAGTGTGGAGAAATTTCTTCACTGAAAGAGTTGTGAAGCATTGACATTTCTACACCAGAGGGTTGTGGATGCTCTATCACAGAAGAAAATTAAGGCTGAGATAGACTCCGTCTGAAATTGTCTCTCAGGGAGTCAAGGAATACATGGGACAAGTAAGAATATGGATTTGAAATCCATGATCATATTAAAAGGTGGAGCAGGCTTGACTTGCAATATATTTTCTCCTGTTCCTATTTCTTACGTTATGTTCTCTACATGCTGAAAACACTCCTGTGCACAGTTAGAACTGTAGGAACTTACCACAGGACCAACAAAATATTTCTAAGTGGAGATAAACTAAACAAAAGATGGTCAATACTTGGTGACTGACTTTGAAATGTGAATTGCAAGAAAAAGAAGATTGTTGTTTCTTCCCACTGTGCATAACCTTGGTTTGAAACACCTTGGAGTTCTGGCCGGCATTCAATTGGTATTGCATCTGCATTTTGACAGAGTCTCCTGCTATTCCATCAGTTTTCTGCACCATTGGCTATCAGTAATTGCAGAATTTAATTTCCTGCAACCTGCTCAAATCTCTTCCACAGGTCAAACTTTACTCGAGGCATTTAATTCCAGATTTCTCTCCTACCAGTCTTCCAACACCAACAATTTCTAATTCTTGTGTTTAGAATTGCATACTTTTTTTTTTATTTCTGAGGCATCTGAGACTTAACTTCCTCTCACTTGCCTAACTCAATATCCCACAGACCTAATTTTTTTTTTTGCTTTTCTTAGTTAACCATCTGCTTTACAAACGGGTTTGGAGGTGAAGAGAGTTAAACATCTAACTGCTGGTGATTCAGGATGGTCTTTGTGAAATGAACACCTTCTGGTGTCTGTGGGACTTGCCACTAAGAGTTGCGGATTGGCCACTTCTGTTAGCTCATGAGCTGACTGGTCTTCCCAATAAATAGAGAGACGAGGGTTGGGGCTGGGGAAGGTAGGTGGGATGGTGATAGGTGAGAGCAAGTAGGGAGTGGTGGGGATTGGTCAGTGAGGTGGGAGGGGTAGATAGGCGGGAGAGAAGATGGACAGGTTGTATCAGGTCAAGGAGGCAGGGATGAGAGGGAGGGTTGGACGTGGGATGAGGCTGGGAGTGAGGAGATTTTAAAACTGATGAAATCCATGTTTAGCCCATTGAGCTGTAGGCTCCCGTGGCAAAATATGTGGTGCTGCTCCTCCAGTTTGTGGGTGGCATCATTGTGACACTGGAGGAGGCCCAAGATGGATATGTTGGCCTAGGAGTGGGAGGGGGAGTTAAAATGGTTCGTGACCCCCTGAATGTTTTGTCATTTGTTGTGAACAGAGCATAAATGCTCTACAAAAAGGTCTCTAAATGGACTCACCCCCAGCCTCATCCCATGTCCAACTCTCCCTCTCATCCCTACCTCCTTGACCTGATACAACCTGTCCATCTTCTCTCCCACCTATCTGCCCCTCCCATGTCACTGACCAATCCCCACCACTCCCGAGGTCTCACCAATGTAGAGGAGGCCACATTGGGATCAGCAGATGAAGTAGACCGCATTGATTGATGTGCAGTAAACACCTGTCTAATGTGGAAGGTTTGTTTTGTGCCTTGAATGGAGGTGAGGGTGGAGGTGTAGGGGCAGGTGTAGCATTTCCTGTGGTTGCAGAGAAAGGTGCTGGGGGTAATGGGGTTAGTGGGGTGTGTGGAGCGGATGAGGAAATCGCAGAGAGAGCGGCACCTATGAAAGGCAGATAGATGTGGGGAGGGAAATATATCTTTGGTAGTGGGGTCAGATTGTAGGTGGTGGAAGTGGCGGAGAATGGTACGTTGGATGCGGAGGTTAGTGGGGTGATATGTGAGGACAAAGGGGATTCAGTCTTTGTTTTTGTTGCGGGGAGGGGATGTGAGGGCAGAGGTGTGGGAAACACAAGAGATGCAGTTGATGGCATTTTTGACCACCCGGGGCATTGTGGGGGTGAAGTTACTATACTTGAAGTAGGAGGACATCTGAGATGAGCAGGAGTGGAATGCCCCATCTTTGGAGCAGATGCAGTGGAGGCGGAGGAACAGGGAGTAGGGGATTGCATTCTAGCAGGAAGGTGGGTGAGAGGAGGTGTAGTCAAGGTAGCGGTGGGAGTTTGTGGGCTTGAAATAGGTGTCAGTTTCGAGGCGGTGACCAGAGATGGAAACAGAGGGGTCCAGGTAAGAGAGGGAGGTATCGGACATGGTTGGGGTGAATTTGAGCTTGGGGTGAAAGGTGTTAGTAAAGTTGATGAACTGTTCAAACTCCTCATGGGAGCAGGAGGCAGCACCAATACAGTCACCAATGTAACGGAGGAAGTGGTGGGAGATGGGGCCAGTGTAGTTGCGGAAGAGGGACTGTTCCACGTATCCTACAAAGCTTGGGCCCATGTGATTGCCCATGGCCACCCCGTTAGTCTGTAGGAAGTGGGAGAAGTTGAAGGAGAAGTTGTTAGGGGTAAGGACAAATTTGGTTCAGTGGGTGAAGTTGTTGGTGGAGGGGGATTGGTTGGGCCTGTGGGAGGGAAAGAAGCGGAGGGCTTTTAGGCCATCCACGTGGGGAATACAAGTGTACAGGGATTGGATGTCCATCATGAAGATGATTTGTTGGGGTCCAGGGAATTGGACGTCTTGGAGGAGGTGAGGGGGCGTGGGTGGTATCCTGGACATAGATGGGGAGTTCCGGACTGGTGGTGGGGGGAGAAAACAGTGTCAAGGTAAGCAGAGATAAGTTCAGTGGGACAGGGTCAGGCAGAGACAATGTATCAGCTAGGACAGTCAGGTTTATGGATTTTGGGAAGTATATAGAAATGGGTAGTGCAGGGTTGGGAAACGATGAGGTTGGAGGCTGTGAGTGGGAGGTTATCTGAGGTGATGAGGTTATAAATGGTTTCAGAGAAGATGTTTTGGTGGTCAGGGGTAGGGTCATGATTGAGAGGGTAGCAGGGGGAGGTGTCAGAGAGTTGGTGCTGGACGTCAGCTATGTAAGGGTCAGTGTTCCATAGTACTACTGCACCTCCTTTATCTGTGCGTCTAATGGTGAGGTTAAGGTTGGAGCGGAATGAGCGGAGGGCTGCACGTTCCATGGGGGAGAGGTTGGAGTGAGTGAGAGGAGTGCAGAGGTTGAGGCGATCGATGTCACAATGACAGTTGGAAATGAAGAGGAGGTGATCGATGGTACGATGGCAGTTGGAAATGAAAAAGTGAAAGTCCCCTGTGAGTGGAAGGTCACCTGAGGTGATGAGGTTATGAATGGTTTAAGAGATGATGTTTTGGTGGTCGGGCTGGGGCCATGATCGAGGAGACATTCATCTCTTCATTTCCAACTGCTGTCACAACATCGATCACCTCAATCTCTCCACTCCTCTCAGTCACTCCAACCTCTCCCCCATGGAACGTGCAGCCCTCCGCTCATTCTGCTCCAAACCTAACCTCACCATCAAACCTGCAGATGAGGCTGTAGTGGTATGGCACACTGAAATTTACATAGCTGTGGCCCAACGACAGCTCTCTGACACCTCCTCCTACCACCGCCTCGATCATGACCCTACCCCTGACCACCAAAACATCATCTCTAAACCATTCATAACCTCATCACCTTAGGTGACCCCCCACCCACAGCCTCCAATCTCTTCATTGCCCAACCCTGCACTGCCCATTTCTATATCCTCCCAAAATCCACAAACCCGACTGCCCAGCTGACACATTGTCTCTGCCTACTCCTGTCCCACTGAACCCATCTCCACTTACCTTAACTCTGTTTTCTCCCGCTGGTTCAGAAACTGCCCGCCTGTGTCCAGGACACCACCCACGCTCTCCACCTCCTCCAAGACGTCCAATTCCCTGGACCCTAACACCTCATCTTCATGATGGACATCCAATCCCTGTACACTTGTATCCCCCACGCGAATGGCCTAAAAGTCCTCTGCTTCTTCCCCTCCCGCAGGCCCAATCAGTCCCCCTCCACCGATACCCTTATCCGCCCAACCGAACTCATCCTTACCCTTAACAACTTCTCCTTTAGCTCCGCCCACTTCCTACAGACTAAGGAGGAGGCCATGGGCAACTGCATAGGCCCAAGCTATGCCTGCCTTTTTGTAGGATATGTGGAACAGTCCCCATTCTGCTGTTACACTGGCACTATCCTCCACCTATTCCGCTGTTAAATTGATGGCTGTATCAGTGCTGCCTCATGCTCTCATGAGGAGTTTGAACAGTTCATCAACTTTACTAACACCTTCATCCCCAACCTCAGATTCACCTGGACCATCTCTGATACCCCACTCTCCTTCCTGGACCTCTCTGTCTCCATCTCTGGTTACCGTCTTGCAATTGGCATCTATTTCAAGCCCACCGACTCCCACAGCTACCTAGGCTACACCTCCTCTCACCCACCTTCCTGCAAGAATGCGATCCCCTACTCCCTATTCCTCTACTTCCACCACATCTGCTCCCAAGATGGGGCTTTCCACATCCACACATCCCAGATATCTTCCTTCAAGGACTGTAACTTACCCCGCACACCCTCCCCATCACCCTGCTCCCGGTTATGAAAAATGCCCTCAACTGCATCTCTTCCGATTTCCATACCTCTGCCCTGATGTCCCCTCCACCTCAACAAAAGCAAAGACAGAATCCCCTTGTCCTCACGTAGCACCCCACCAAACTCCGCATCCAACGTACCGTTCTCCGCCACTTCCACCACCTAGAATCTGACCCCACTACCAAAGATATATTTCCCTCCTCACCACTATCCACCTTTCATAGGTACAACTCTCTGTCCGACTCTGTCACCCACTCCACACTCCCCACTAACCCCACCACCCCGGCACCTTTCCCTGCAACCGCAGGAAGTGCTACACCTGCCCCTAATCCTCCCCCATCACCCCCATCCAAGGCACAAAACAAACCTTTCATATTAGACAGGGGTTCACCTGCACATCCATCAACTTGGTCTACTGTATCCGCTGCTCCCGATGTGGCGTCCTCTACATTGGTGAAACCAAGCGGAGTCTCTGAGACAGTTTTGTGGAGCACCTGTGCTCTGTTCGTGATAAACAAGAACACCTTCCAATTACAAACCATTTTACCTCCCCTTCCCACTCCCTGGGTGACGTGTCCAACCTGGGTCTCTTCCAGAGTTACACTGACACCACCGGCAAACTGGAGAAGCAACAGCTCATATTCCGTCCCGGGAGCCTACAGACCAAAGGCCCAAATATGGAATTCATCAGTTTTAAAATCTCCCCACCCCTGGCCTCATCCCATGTCCAACCCTCCCTCTCATCCCTGCTTCCTTGACCTGACACAATCTGTCAATCTTCTCTCCCACCCCTCCCACCTCACTGACCAATCCCCACCACTCCCTACCTGCACTCATCTATCACCATCCTACCTACATTCCCCAGCCCTACTCTTCCTCTCTCTATTTATTTCCTAGCTCCCTTTCCCCTCTCCCATTTCTGAAGAAAATATTAACTTTTATGCTCCTCTGATGCTGCCTGGCCTGCTGTGTTCCTCCAGCTCCACATTGTGTTATCTCTGACTCCAGAATCTGCAATCCTTGCTGTCTTTGTTTTTCCCAATGTTGTGTAGTGCATCAACTCTTTGATATGCTTAGCAAACTATTAAGGGATTATGAGTTTGAATGATGTGTGTTTGCACACAGTCAAATAAGTAAAAGGTCATTTGATAAGGGTGGGAGAGCAGCCAAAAGTCATGGTTCGTGTGTGAATCAATAGTGTAGGAAAGAATAACTTGAAATTCAAGCTGAGGAAATCTAAAGAGTTAAGTAAGTCTGAAGACAAAAATATCAAAAGTGACCAGTTTCACAATTAATTCCTGTGCTAATCACTAATTTAAGAATTTACAGATTATGTCTATTAATGTGCGAATTGTGAATGGTTTCAAATTCCTTATGGCATTGTTCAAAAGCAGAGCACTAAAGGCTGTGTTCAAATCTAATTATATCATATCCACAGAATTTCTGGCATCAACCAGATCCTTTAATTTTTTATAGAATTCTGACACATTTATTAGAAAGAAGAAAGACCTGCATTTATATTTTCTTTCAGCAATCACCCAGATTCTAAAAGCACTTCACGGCCAACAAGGTAATTTTTAAATGTTGTTACTTTTGTAAATGGATGAATTGCAATAATTAACGTGCACACAGTAAGTTCCCACAAACAGCAATGTAATGATCAAATAATCTTTTTTTTTGTTTTCATAGATGGATAAACATTGTCCTAAAATATCATACACTATTTCTTTGTTCGACTGTGAAATCATACCACTACTTGCCATTCATTCAACAGGCAGATGGGACTTCAGTTTAATATTTCATCCAAAGGTCAACAATTCCAGAAGTTCCTTCAGTTCAGCTGTGTGAAAATGTCACCTTTTGCTTTTGATTCTCAGTTTTGGCTTAAAATAACCATTTTAATACAAATTAAAAACAGGAGCTCGCCACTAATTATGCTGACCCTCACTACCACTACATTCCCATTAAAACCTCCCTCCCCACTCCCAGCTAGAATGGCTGCATGTGCCACAGATCAGTTTTATTCAACCCTGCAAACTTTCTCGCCCATTTAAGCTGCAAGAACCTCAAACATGTTGGACAATTGAAAAGGCTGAGATTTCTCCACTTCTACCTTTTCAATACTCTCCTGTCCATAACCATGGACCAAATCAGAAAACTCTGGGATAAGGGATGTGGCTGCCTCCTGGATTTATTTATCCAGGTAACTTTCAACCTCCCTGTTGCATCATTGTTCAAAGTTCAGAGTCCAGCTCATGTCCTCCGAGCTGATGTTTCTATAGACACTTAAAACATGGTGTTTGGCAATGGACCACACTGCTATGTGTGAGCTCCCACATAACTCAGCTGCAACAGAAACTGCCGTGCCATCCTTTTTCAGTTTCAATTAATTCATACTTTTACTAATTAAATTTTAATCAATACCTCAGATACTGGCTATTTCAATTAATGTTCTAGATACCCTGATTGAAACTTGGCTTTATTTTTAAGATAAGAGAAAATACTCATTTACTGCTACTCACAATGAGACACCTGGATTTTTTATTCCAAGCATGGCTCTAACTCACTCAGACAGCAGCGGCAAACAAATTCACTCTCTCAAGCTACCTTTCACTCTTTTGAAGGCTCTGAACTCCCTCTCACATTTTTTTTACCTGCCTGCTAATTCAGAGGTGATGATTAAGGAACTCAAATGCTCTCAACCACAAATCTAGGCAAAATCCCACTTACCATATGATCCCTTGTCTATTAGACCTTCTAATACCCACAGCAGATAGTAAACATATTGCTGCCTCTGGAGGCTGTTTCTTTTCGGCTATTCTCTATTCCTTGGGGACTTTTCTCATGTCTAGTTATTCTCTATTAGTAAATAATGGCAAGGATATGATCAATTTATCTAACCACTTCAAAAATATTTATACATATTCCTTCTAGGTTTGTTGTCTTGTCCAGCTTCTTACATTTTCTCACTCTGTAAGGGTTGAGACTTATGAGTATTTGACTAAGTGCTAGTTGCATTGAGCTTTTTGAAGGGATTCTCACAACAGGCCCAGAGAGACTTTTTTTAACCGTAATTTGCAAAGCATACCTCTTTAACCATTTACCTCACCCTTACAACATCTCTTGTGTCCAATTCTATTCCCATCTTACCACAGATAATTCCCACAGCAAATCACCAATTGGCAGACATCTACCAAAAGACTGGCATCACTTGTGACGTACTGGCCCAATTATTAATATGAGCAGCCATCCCAGGCCAGTGATACCATTCTGTTGTCAAGGTAGTCATCTTATCCATTGTTTGGTGCCCTGCTTGATTATGAATGGCTACCAAAACTGTGGCTGTCAGGGACGATGTCAGGGACCTCTTTCTCATTGTCATGAGCTAGCCAATAGAAGATTGCATCCTCTTCCCAATGGTCTTCTAGAACCTCAACTCTTTCTGTGCTGGCTTGGACTCCTTCTTCAGCTGATCCTGAGTTGGTGGATGTTAGGCCTTCCAGTAATGGTGCAGTCTACTGATGTTCCCATCTGTCAACTGAAGTTGGCAGAGATCCTCTTTTACAAGATAGATGGGAAAGGCAAAACTATATCTGAGACTACCTGTCTGGAGTCAATACAGTGTGGAGCAGGACTGATGAAGGGCCTAGGCCCAAAACATTGACTCTCCTGCTCCCCTAATGCTGCCTGGCCTGTTGTGTTCCTCTAGCTCCACACTGTATCGACTCTGACTCCAGCATCTGCAGTTCTTGCTATCTGTACCTGTCTGGATCTCACTTTTAAATGTATTAGTGACACTCTGCTGGATTTTAGTCCAAATTTCTTCAGGAATGGGGCTTATTGCTGTTTTTGACTTGGGATTGGGCAGAAAACCAACCACAGCCTATTCCAGCCAGGCAGGGGTAGGTTTCCTCCCATCGTTGGTCTTCCGAGTAAGGACATCAGTATTTGTATTACTTTTGCCTGACCTCTAGTGGACCTGGAATCAAAACTATTCAAGTTCACTGACCCATTAGGTCTGTCTTGTTCCCAGATTTGTTGACAATTGAATGTAGTTGAATGGGCTTTTCTTGGTAAACACTTCTAAGTTCTAGTTACTCTGATTGAAACTTGGCTTTATTTTTAAGATAAGAGAAAATACTCATTTACTGCTACTCACAATGAGACACCTGGATTTCTTGATCAGAAAGTCTCAGCATGTTTAGGAAATAGCTCACCTCAAACCTAACAGTTTGAATTTCGTACTGTAATAATTCTGTATAGTCTACAAATTTGGCTCAAGATTCAGACTGGTATATGTATTCATCACTCTTTTCTACCCTTGATCCTGTGGCAACACCACTCCTAAGCCAAGGAAACTGGTGACAATTTCCAGTTTGAAAAGGTGTTGGAAATCTGGGTCACCAAGGACATGTGATGAAGCAAGCTTCTGTTTGACAGTGGATGCAAAAGGGAATCTTGACATGCTGGGGTCTCCCCATAATGCTCCATGAAGTAGCATGCCTTGTTCAGCCTTTCTAAACCATGCCTGCAGCATTCTAGGACTTCCTGCATAGATCATGAAATGGGCCAGCTAACTGTCCACAGCCTTGCACAAGTTTCATACAGTAGCTAGCTTGATCAAGGACCCTGTGCAGTTCCCTTTTTGTCTTAGACTGGGATCACTCCCCTACTGCTCGGCTCATCAGGAGTAATGCCTTTCTTAGTAATGAAGTGTCGAGTACCATAATTTCGTCCCAAAATGTTGGTACCTCTCTAGCTTGATTTTCCATTTTTGAAATGTAGTTAGAGATGTCTCCTCCAGTTGGTCCACTGTCCACGACAGGTTTAAAGGCAACTGTGGGTGTTCTAAGTCAGAGGTAAACATCTTTGTTGTTGAAATTGGCAATATACATGGGGACTCTACCCTTTTTGTGCACAATGATGAGGGTAGTGCTCAGAGTTACATCAAGTGGGAGCTCTGCTAAGTGTGACATGTGATGCTCTAGCAAGACCTAATATTGACCAGTTGAAGACAACTGAGATGAGCTTTCGAGTACAGTGACACTATGGCCTGGACATATACACCTTGAGAGTTTATAGCCACCTGTCAATCTTGTAATGTGCTGTTTATAGCCATCAACATTCATGTTCTCCTGGATGCCTGGGTCTCTCTTAAAATGTACAACATCAGTACAATGAGCATTCTCATCTTTCATCCTCCCAGTGGAGTATCAACCAGGTCAGAAACTGTCAGGAACCCCAGGCTATGAAATGTGTGATTGAGCATAAACAGGGAGAGCTCAATGTAGCCATGACAGGGATGTCCTTCCACTGTAAAGCAGAGACCCAGATGAAGGATAAGACATCAACCAGCTTGGATCCCTCAGTCAAATGTGCACAGAAAAACTGGTGAGTAATGCTTCACACCTGTGCCAATTAGATGTCTACCTTGCTAAATTTCACACTTGGCATTGGGAAAATCCCTGTCATGCCACACTAGACTGGCATTCTTCCTGAAAGATTCTTATCCCCCACCTGGCTCTCAGTGGGATGATCATCTCATCCAACAACTGATGAAAAGGAAACACCATTATCCTGGATGCAGTCTCGTGCCTGTTGGCAGTGGTGGCTGTGGCTGTTGAGGGTGGTCTTGTTTGCAGTGCCCTGCTCTGACACAATTCCAACACCTCTTTAGAGGCTTGTCATGGGGATAAAACAGCAAAGACTGGATCTACTCTTGGGGTGCAGCAATCTGTCCTATCTGCCTCTTTAGCCTGAGGTCTACATTTCTTTTTGTGCTAACAGTCACCTCCCTGATGGTCGTATTTTTCCTTTTCTTAGGAGTCCAATCTTGCCCCATTATCCAGATGATGCAATCCTGTACTTCAAAGGAAAATAATTGAGCTTTGTCATTTTAAACCTCAACAACTCTATTTGGACATCCTTTGCTTTTACGAAGTAGCCTTTCAGTATCATGTCCCTGGTCGATTGGAAGGAGAGATTTATGACAATATCGAAATGACTGAAAATCTTCACTAACTCCAGGGCCACAGAAACCAGATCGTCCTGTTTGGATTGCATGCAGTGGCCCCCAATTTATTAATGCCTGACTTATGAATGCTAATATTTACAAACGTGATCCCATGCATGGTGTTAATTTTTAAAGATCCAACATACACACACATTTCCTGTACTTATGAGTGGCTGCTTTCCATTGTCCTGCATGGTGTTCTGACTTGTGAACGGACTCCAGAATGGAGTGTGTCTGCAACGCAGGGACTGTCTATATACATAAAATCTTGACTGTATCTCTGTAGGCTACTACTGTCAGCAAAAGCCATTGTCAGTGTATTGGCACTTCAGCCAGATCCAAAGGCTAGCTGGCATAACGTGATAAAGCATGGATGCTGTGAGCACGCACATAGGTGTCAAATGAGAAAGTGCTAAAAGAATAAATGAGGAATCTGAGAAGCAGCCAGGTCCAATTTGTGATCTGGGCACAAAGTGTACCTGTGCGGCCTTCTCAATGCTACTTGCCGGTGTGCACTGCAGTGCGAGTCTGTACTTCCTGAGCAGCCTGGAAGTGGATTACAGAGGTGACGTGATAGTTGGGAGTATTTGGCAAAATGCCAATGTCCATGAATGAGGGCTGTGAGATGTTCTTTGCTGCTGATTACTACGAGGGCTCTTCACAATGAGTGGCAAGCTGATGTTGCCTGGTGTGCACTCTAATTTCCGTCGACATCCAGTTTGTTTAGCTTGTTTGGTAAAATACAAATTTATATATTCACAAAGCAAGTTGCGGCATTAAAAACACAATAATCTCCCTTAATTAGCAATTCACTACTGCCTAACAAGAAACCTACTCTGCCATGAAGCAAAAGCATAGAAGATGCAGCAAATTGTTCCCAATTTCAAGGTAGACCTCACTGGTCTTTTCATTTGATTTTGCCATAACCCATTGGAGATTCCACATAATGACGTTATCTGAAACTCACTGGGTAATTAAACAAAGAAGAATTAATTCTATGTAATTGCCAGATTTGACCATTTCATACCACTCTCTCAGGCTCAATTGAGATTCTTCAATTGGTGCACCATTTTCCTTTTTAACTGCGTACTGTAGGTATATTTATAGATATATGTTGCATATGGACTGCTTTGCCTCTAATGGATTTAAATTGGATTGATAAAGTGAAAAAGGAAGGTTAATTTCTAAGTTTGAAAATATCAACTTTGTTAACCTATTCATCAAGACTGTTAGGCATGACACTGAAGTAAGAATACAAATTGAGTGCTATGTCTGCCCTTTCTTATGTCTAACATTCAATTAACCATTTTAATTGATTGATTTGGTGTGGTGACCGTAACTGTAGACAAATTAACTGATAGGAGGCACTAATTAATGGCAGAGTCAAACAAAAATATAGCATTGCTTAGTCACAATGCATAACAATTATCTCAATGAGGTTGAGTAGCTAATGGTTCGAAATAAGAAAGTCAAATGTCTGTGATTTTTATGAGAAATTAAATGGTCAATAACACAGAAAAATAATAAGGAAGTAAACAGATTATTCAGTCAATATTACAATGTTGTTTGTGGGACTTTGCTGCCTATAAATTGGCTGCTGTATTTCATATACCAGAGCAATGACTACACTTTGAAAGTATGTCATTAGATATAAAATGCTTGAAAATAGCCGATGGCTGTGAATGATGCTATACAAATTCACGATATAAAAGTATAAATGTACTTTTTTCTGAAGAAGGGTCTAGACCTGAAACGTCAGCTTTCCCGCTCCTCTGATGCTGCTTGGCCTGCTGTGTTCATCCAGCTCTACACCTTGTTACCTCAGATTCTTCAGCATATCTATCTTTATATAAATGTACTTTTTTTTCCGCTTCTTTTAAAGTTGCTTTATTGTACAATCTTTTGTTTCAGTCAGCCTGGTGACTTCTTCCCAAGTTACTGACAAATCCACATCCACTTGATGGCTTTTTGTTCACTTAGTAGAGTGCACACTCTCACCAACGTGTCCCAGTCCATTTACTTGGAGATAGCTAGAACTGTAGATGCTGGAGTCAGAGTCAATACAGTGTGGAAATGCAGGAACCTGGCAGGTTAGGCAGCATCTAAAGAGTAAGAAAGTTAACGTTTCTGGTCAGGATCCTTCTTCAGAGTTCTGATTGGCAGAGCAGACTCTAGAGGTTGAATGGTTTACTCCTGCTCTTATTTCTTCTGTTCATACATCCACCTGAGAATGCAGATGGAACCTCCGTTGAATATCTCAGCCAAAAAAGGCAAATTTGACAGTGAGAGCATCTTGACAGCACCTTCCAAACCAATGGCCTCTACTGCCTCAGTGTACAGGGGGAGCATACGTAAGACCATTGTCACTGACAAATTCCTTGTCGAATCACATGTCCGAAAAGTGTCGCCATTGCTTCATTGGCACTGGGTAAATTCTGGAACTCCTTCCTCACGATACTTTGAATGCATGTGCATCCAAAGGATTGTAGCATTTCAAGAGGCAGTGTATCGCCACCTCCTCACGGATATGCAGGCATGGGTAACAAATGCTGGCCTTGCCATTAGATATCCTGTTAAATAATTAACTATATCTTCAAAATGAATGTTTTAATAATTTCAGAAATACTTCGAACAAATACTTATTAAATAAAAGTCTCATGTAGCATAATAAATGTCTATTGTTGCCCCTCACTAGGAAACTGTCTCAGACCACCTCAAGGACACAGCCACCTAGCATAAAGAGATATTCCGGGAAGGTCACATATTAAGGTGAGAGAAAGCGGCTTTGGGAAGGATCTAAATTGCCTTTGAAGGCTTAGGAGAACACTCTGTCTTACAAATTTTTTTTAAAGTGCTGACTACAGGACTGATTGACTCCTCAGTCCTCTTCACATTTGTTTCAGAATGACAGGAAAGCCACTAAGGCTGGTATGCTCAGGCATGACTTGATTTCAGTTAGGGCCAAAGAAATCATTGGACCTATGCTCTCCGCTCAGAGCAGCTAGATTAACCCAGAAATATCTGAACAATGACGGCCAATCAGCTGAGAAATCTTTTGGGACATTTCAGTTGTCTGCCCACTCAGTCTTTGCTCAGTGGGTAGACTCAAAATCATCTCTTAATGTTATCTTTTCTGATACTTCTGCACACATGCTGGCAAGTACTCATTCATTCCTCTCAGAGGCAAAAAGCAGCATTATGTGAAATGATGCATATAAAATCAAATTTTAAAGGCATTTCCAGATATGGAGACACACAATTCCATTTTCCCAGGCATTATTAGAGAAATGATCCCTGTCACATTTGGGACTCCACTGGAAACCGGACATTGTTATAATGGCGCATTTACCTCAATTTTTCGATAATTCAGGGGATAATTTTTACATTCATTTCTTCAGCAATAATCCGACAGATTGCTTGCCTCTTATAGCATCCATCAATATTTCACTACAATTGAAATGATGGATCCTACAATGGCTGGAGCTAAATCCTGCCAGATTATCACCCAAACATTGCAATGAAAACAGAAAGTGAAGGAAATACACAGCAGGTCTGTTTACATCAGAACAGATGGATTTAGGTTTTAGATTAAAGATGTCTCGGTGCCTGCATATGTGATTTATAAACAAGAAGCAATTTTAAGTGTCAAAGTATGGGAGACTAATTGTCATTTAAAAATAAGTAGATTCAGTTTACAATAAAATAGCAATTGAAAGATGACACAAATATATTTAAATATATTGAATGATGTTTTAGACTGAGGCAGATTTTGAAGTTTTAAAAAATCATTTAACTTAAATAAGATATGTTTCACCCAGTGACTAGTTTTCTAGTTTCGTGCTTCTATTGTCTCTGCTTGTTCAACATTCAAGGTCCTAGATAAACAGAAATTCCCACCAACAAACATATTAGGACCCCAAAGTCAATGAGCAGTATTTGTCAGCCATTGCTGGTAGGTTTGAACCAGAGGTAGGAAAGTCTGGAAATGCAAATGTACACACAGGGGTAGAAATAGGCTATTTTATGTTTCAGTCAGAGGGGAGTATTCCATCACACTCCTGACTGCACCTTTACAAATGGTGTACATACTTGGGAATTCAGGAGGTGAATTATCTGCTGTAGGATTCCAAGCGTCTGATCTGCCATTGTATGTATATAGCTAATCCATTTCTGTTTCTGGTCAATGGTGACCCTCAGAATGTTGATAATGGAGGATTTAGCCATCAAAATGACATTGGTAGTCAAGGGGCAATTGTTTGATTCTCTCTGGTTGAAACCCGTCTTTGCCTAGCACTTGTGTGGTGTCAATGGCACTTGCCACTTGTCAGTTCAAACCTATATATTTTCTAGCTCTTGCTTCATTTGGACATGGACTGCTTCAGTATCTGAAGTGACGTGAATGGTGCCGAACATTGTGCAATCATTAATGAATGTTTCCACTTCTGACTTTACATTGGAAGAAAGGTCATTGATGAAGTAAATGAAGATGGTTGGACCTCGGACACTACACTGTGGAATTCCTGCAGAGATGTTCTGGAGCTAAGCTGTCTGCACTCCAATAACCACAACCATCTTCCTTTGTGCTGGCTATGACTCCAAATAGCAGAGAATCTCCCCTCTTATTCCTAATGATTCTAGCTTTGGTAGGCCTCCTTGACATTCAATCTATTGTGACCTTGATGTCAGAGGCAGTGACTCTCATTTTCCCTATGGAATTCAGATTTTTTGTCCATTTTGAACCAAGGCTGTAAAAAGATAGCATTGCGAGTATACAATGTAGCAAGTGTTTTCAACATAAAAATTTCATTGAGATAAAATCTAAGATGTTGTTTGCCTCATGGTAGTGGTCACATGGCAGACTAGACAGACATTTGCACATGGTTACATTACAGTCAAAATATCCCATCTTTATTACAGAAGGGCGAGCGATAAAAAAGCATTATCATGCATATTTTTAGTTCCCCAACTATATACACTTCTGTTCTCATGCCTTAACAATTTATGTTTCATCAGCGTCTACGGATGCATTGAACACACAGTCCTTGAACACAGGTCTTCTAATGGCATGCCTATGTGTAGTGACATTGGCTGTTTATCTGGGTAATGTTATTTTGCTGGGAATGGCGCTCCTCTGTCATTTGTTACTGCTAAGCTGACCATTCTTATTCTATGCCTGTTGTTGGATCTCTGCAGCCATTTGTCTCTGATAGTTGATGTATGATTTATGTAAGTGATGTAATTACTTCTTTCTGATCAGCCACCTGCCATTGAGGAACAGCTTGTCCAAGCCTGCTCCCATCTAATTTCTTTCTCTTTTCTCTTTTTTTTTTGCTTTTGCCCTTTTTCTTTATCTGTCTTTATTCTTTAAAGCCTGGAGAGCAGAAGGTGAAGGACGAGGCCTCTGGCAGCAGTAGCAGCAATGCAAGGATGAGTGAGACACAGCTCCACCCCAACCTGGGGTCTCCCAATGAGCTAAAAGCAAGTCCCGGGCTGATTCCCCCGGCCTAGACTCACAGGGTGTGCTGAGACTCCAGGTCCGCAGCTAGGCCTGAGTGGCAGAAGGAGCAGAAGTGTCAGCAAAAGGGATGACGCAGGACCCTGACAACACATGACCGGCAGCAGCGTCTGGTGGAATATCAAATGGAGAATAGGAGGTATGGAACCTGCGCATCCCCAGACTCATGGCTCCAGCTCAGATGCGGGAGTCACGATTTTGGCCTCGGTAGTGGACCATTACTGAGACTCCAGGGCCTGTTACCAATCCCCAGGAGCCCGTTACAGATCCCCAGGAGCCTGTTTCAGAGACTCTGACCGATATCAAGCAGCAAATGGAGGAGCAGCAGAGGAGGATCAAGATGAAGAGAGAAAGATGAATTCTATTGCAGTAACCTTGTAATATGCTTACTGTTTCAAGATGGCACTGGAGCGTGGCAACCCTGCATATAACACGCAAAAAACATTTTTCACTGTATTTAATATATGTGACAATAGATCTAAACCTAAATCTAAGTAAAAATTGCTTTTGCATCTATTGATTGCTACATGGCTCTCACCTTTTCAGTATCAGGGTGAAGATTTTTTGCTGTTGGTACATGAAAATATACTGGACTATTACCTTCTTTAAGTGTAATTATTTCTTATTAAGACTCAGATTCCTCTGGTGAACTCTGTCATGTAGTTGCACTAAATTTTGTTCATCATTGACAATAGCTTCACCTATTGTGTCTTTGCCTCCTTAAACTAGCAGATCATTCACAATTACTTCCACTTCAGGAAGGTCATTAACTATCTCATGTTGTCTCCATTGGTATTCTTCTGTGGCAGTAGAAATGCTAAAAAGCATGTACAACCTGCCATACCATAAAGGCATCAAAATGTAGTAAAAAAGCTACTACTTTCATTTAGCTTCACTTGTTGGTAACCATCCTGCGCATCTAGGTTTGTGAAGATTTTCGCCTTTGTAAATTGCAAAGTTCTTTCAATGTTTGGCATTAGGATGTTAGATCACTTCAGGGCTTTATTTGGTTTATTTGTATCAATGCATGCTCTCAGCTTTCCAGGCTGTTTCACTGCTACCATGCTGCTCATCCATTCCATAGGAGTTGTCACTTTATTGATTATTCTCTTCCTTTTCCAACTCTATCTTGTCTTTCTGTCTTGCCCTGAGGACAGTGGGATCTTTCTTCATTAGCTGCTGAATTGGGCTTGCATTCTCATCTATTATCATAATCTCCCGGAAGACATCATAATCCTCTGAACATATCTTTGTGCTCATCTAGGATGTGTTCCATGGTTAATGGTTTAGTGTTCTGCGACATCTTACAAATCTCTTTTGGCATATTTAGGACTAATAGTCCAGGCTTTAAATTTGCTCTGGCTGGAATAGTAAAATTGGTGGTATATTGGTCAGTGAAAAAGGTATCCAAGATTACAAAGAGATCTTGAACAATTAGGTCAATGGACTGAAGAGTGGCAGATGGAGTTTAACTTGGATAAATGAGAGATATTTCATTTTGGTAAAACAAACAAGGGCAGAAGGTATCCAATTAAAAGTAGGACCTTGCATTGAAGTGTAGAGCAGAGAGACCCTCAGGGGGTTCAGTTCCATAGTTCTTTGAAGTTTGCATCATATATAGACAGTGTGGTTAAGAAAGTGTTTAGCAGGTTGCTTTCATTGCTCAGACCTTTGAGTATAAGATTTGGGACGTTGTCTTGACATTGGCATTGGTGAGATCTCTTCTGGAGTACTGTCTCCAGTTCTGGTTGCCCTGTTATTGGAAAGATCTTATTAAACTGGAGAGGGTTCAGAAGAGATTTACCAGGTTATTGCCAGGAATAAAGGGTTTGAGTTATAAACTTAGGCTAGATAAGTTGTTACTTCCTTCACTGGAGCATAGGAGATGGAGGGGTGACCTTATAGAGGTTTATAAAATCATGAGAGGTATAGATAATGTATATGACAGGTGTCTTTTCCCCGAGGTGGGGGATTTCAAGACTAGGGGCCATATTTTTAAGCTGAGAGGAGAAAGTTTTTAAAAAGGCATGAGGGGCAATTGTTTCTATAAAGAGTGGATCTTGTGTGGAATGAATTTCCAGAGGAAGTGGTGAATGTGAGTATAGTTACAATGTTTAAAAGATATTTGGATAAGTACATGAATAGGAAAGGTTTGGAGGCAGGTGGGACTAGTTTAGTTTGGGAACATGGTTGGCATGGTTGGCATGTGGCTGGACAAAAGGCTCTGTTTCCATGCTGTATGACTCTATGGTTATAATTAGTAGCATTTGCTTGGAGCTCCAGGTTTTTGTCCTTGCTATTGCAATATGCTGACAGAGGATGCTGTCCTCTTGCAACAAGTATGTGCCATCAAATGACCATATCTTTACGTTCAAGGGCTTAATTTTTAGATCACAATGTTGGACCACTTTGTGAATATTGTGATGTTTCATAACACACCAGTGTCTATCTGGCATTTTATGTTGACCTGTTGTTCTCCTTCTGTAGTCCTCATTCCAACAATCACGTTTCATTACTAACTTGAAAAAGAACAACCTGTTCTATGGTGTATGGTGATTCATCAGAATCTTCAGCTGTTATCTCTCCAGTGGCCATCTGTGATTGCTTGCTGTGCTGGCATACATTTTTTAGCCACGCATGTATGTAAAATGAGACAGCGCTTTGCAGTAAGAATACTGGTTTTCCCCACACTGGACGTGTATTCTTCTCTTTTGCATGATATTTTCCACAGTATTTTCATCTTACCCATTGTCTATGCTTGTTCTGCCCTGTGTGACTCGAGATTCTGTCAGCATCATGCCAGACCTGATCTTTTCTGCCATGAGTTTGCTTGATCTGTTGATCCACAACCTCGGCACTTATGCAGAGGTTAATTTCTGAGTGTAAGTTTGTCTTCTATGAGTATCCTATGATCATTTTTCGATCTGTTATTCCTAATACAATCTCCACTTTAATCAACTCATCCTTTAATTGCATAAATTCAAAGCAATCACTGTTAATAACTTTACCTTCTGATAATTGGGCTCCTTTTCACTTTATTCCCTTATATTGGATGCATACCAATCATAACTAATGTTAACTTTGGGCTCAAAGCTGTTTAAAATTTTGGCTGTAGCTATTTTTCTGCTCTTCAGAAAAAGATTTATAGTGGCATATATTTTGAAACAGTATCATCACAACAGTGATTAAAAAGAAGTGTAGTGATTTGAACTTGTCATTGTTTGGTCAATAAATCTGTAACTATTGCACAATTCTGTTATTGTTGATGCAAGAATTCCTAGTTTAACTCATTTGAATAGGAGCTGGTAGAGGAGAAGCTGCAGCCATTTTCTCTTAAGGGATGGTTTCACCAGGATTGTCATTTTTCTTTCTTTTTCAGTGGCAGCTCACAATTGAACCTTTCATTTTAGTTCTGGGTGCTCAACTTTTTGACACATGCTTTGTCTGTACCCTACAACAGTGCGTTCAGGTTGAGAACTTTAGTGAGGTGAAGTCTAAAATATCTTCCTCAAGGGAGGGTGCCTCATGGTAAAGGTCACATTATTATTGAGTTATTGTCATACAGCATAGAAACAGACCCTTTCACCCAACTCGTCCATGCTGACCAGGTTTCCTGAACTGAAGTAGTTCCTTTTCCCATACCCCTCTAAACCTTTCTTATCCATGTACTTGTACAAATGTCTTTTAAATGTTGTAATTGCTCTTGCCTCTACAACTACCTCTGGCAGCTTATTCCATACACACATCACCCTCTGTATGAAAAAGATGCCCGTCGGGTCCCTTCCAAATCTTTCCCCTCCCACCTTAAACATTTGCCCTCTAGATTTGGAGTCCTCAACCTTGGAGCTCCCCTCTATAAAGGTCACACTTCAGCCTCCTATGTTCAAAGAACAAAGAAATTTACAGCACAGGAACAGGCCCTTCGCCCCTCCAAGCCTGTGCCGATCCAGATCCTCTATCTCAACCTGTCACTTATTTTCCAAGGATCTGTATCCCTCTGCTCCCTGCCCATTCATGTATCTGTCTAGATACATCTTAAATGACGCTATTGCACCCGCCTCTACCACCTCCGTTGGCAATGAGTTCCAGGCACCCACCACCCTCTGTGTAAGGAACTTTCCACGCATATCTCCCTTTAACTTTTCCCCTGAAATCGTGACCCCTAGTAATTGAGTCCCCCACTCTGGGAAAAAGCTTCTAGCTATCCACCCTGTCTATACCTCTCATGATTTTGTAGACCTCAATCAGGTCCCCCCTCAACCTGAGTCTTTCTAATGTAAATAATCCTGATCTACTCAACCTCTCTTCATAGCTAGCACCCTTCATACCAGGCAACATCCTGGTGAACCTCCTCTGCACCCTCTCCAAAGCATCCACATCCTTTTGGTAATGTGGCGATCAGAACTGTACCCAGTATTCTAAATGTGGTCGAACCAAAGTCCTACACAACTGTAACATGACCTGCCAACTCTTGTATTCAATACCCCATCCGATGAATGAAAGCGTGCCTTATGCCTTCTTGACTACTGCATCAACCTGCGTTGCCACCTTCAGGATACAATGGACCTGAACACCCAGATCTCTCTGTATCAATTTTCCCCAGGGCTTTTCCATTTACCATATAGTTCGCTCTTGAATTGGATCTTCCAAAATGCATCACCTCGCATTTGCCTGGATTGAACTCCATCTGCCATTTCTCTGCCCAACTTTCCAATCTATCTGTATTCTGCTGCATTCTCCGACAGTCCCCTTCACTATCTGCTACTCCACCAATCTTAGTGTCATCTGCAAATTTGCTAATCAGACCATCTATACCTTCCTCCAGATCATTTATGTATATCACAAACAACAGTGGTCCCAACACGCATCCCTGTGGAACACCACTGGTCACAGTTCTCCATTTTGAGATACTCCCTTCCACTACAACTGTGTCCTGTAGCCCAGCCAGTTCTCTACCCATCTAGCTAGTACACCCTGGACCCCATGCAACTTCACTTTCTCCATCAGCCTACCATAGGGAACCTTATCAAACGCCTTTCTAAAGTCCATGTATATGCATCTACAGCCCTTCCCTCATCTATCAACTTTGTCACTTCTTCAAAGAATTCTTTGAGACATGACCTGCCCTGCAGAAGACATGACCTTCCCTGCACAAAACCATGCTGCCTATCATTAATAAGCCTATTTTCTTCCAAATGTAAATAGATCATATCCCTCAGTATCTTCTCCAGCAGCTTTCCCACCACTGACGTCAGTCTCACTGGTCTATAATTACCTGGATTATCCTTGCTACCCTTCTTAAACAAGGGGACAACATTAACAATTCTCCAGTCCTCTGGGACCTCATCCATGATCAAGGGTGTTGCAAAGATATCTGTTAAAGCCCCAGCTATTTCCTCCCTCACTTCCCTCACTAACCTGGGATAGATCCCATCCGGACCTGGGAACCTGTCCACCCTAATGCCTTTTAGAATACCCAACACTTCCCCCCTCCTTATGCTGACTTGACCAAGAGTAATCAAACATCTATCCCTAACCTCAATATCCGTCATGTCCCTCTCTTCGGTGAATACCGACACAAAGTACTCACTCATTTTCTCTGACTCCTCGCATAACTTCCCTCCTTTGTCCTTGAGTGGGCCAACCCTTTCTCAGTTACCCTCTTGCTCCTTATGTACGAATAAAAGGCTTTGGGATTTTCCTTAACTCTGTTTGCTAAAGATATTTCATGACCCCTTTTAGCCCTCTTAATTCCTCATTTCAGATTGGTCCTACTTTCCCGATATTCGTCCAAAGCTTCGTCTGTTTTCAGTCACCTAGACCTTACGTATGCTTCCTTTTACCTCTTTGCTAGTCTCACAATTTCACTTGTCATCCATGGTTCCCTAATCTTGTCCTTTCTATCCCTCATTTTCACAGGGACATGTCTGTCCTGCACTCTAATCAACCTCTCTTTAAGAGTCTCCCATATATCAAGTGTGGATTTACCTGCAAACAGCTGCTCCCAATCCACATTCCCCAGCTCCTGTTGAATCTTGCTATGGTTGGTCTTCCCCAAATTTAGCACTCTTCCTTTAGGACCACTCTTGTCTTTGTCCATGAGTATTCTAAAACTTATGGAATTTTGATCACTATTCCCAAAGTAATCCCCTACTGAAACTTGGCTGAAACCTGGCCAGGCTCATTCCCCAACACCTGGTCCAGTATGGCCCCTTCCCAAGTTGGACTATTTACATACTGCTCCATAAAACACTCCTGGATGCTCCTTACAAATTCTGCTCTATCTAAACCCCTAACACTTAGTGAATCCCAGTCAATGTTGGGAAAATTAAAATCTCCCATCACCACCACACTGTTGCTTCTACATCCTGGAGAAAAATGTATCGGCCTATCCAGCCTCTCCTTAAAACTCAAACCTTCCAATCTTGGTAACATCCTTGTAAATCTGTAACATGGTGTCCCAACTCCTGTAATCAATGGTCTGACTGATGAAGGCAAGCGTGTCAAATGCCTTCTTCACCATCCTGTCTACCTGTGACGCCACTTTCAAGGAACTCTGTACCTGCATCCCTAGATGTCTCCATTCAACAACACTCCCCAGGGGCCTAACGTTACCTGTAGCAGTCCTGTCCTGATTTATCATACCAAGTTGCAACACGTGGCACTTACCTAAATTAAACCTTGTCTGCCATTCCTTGGCCCACTGGATCAAGATCCCATTGTTCCCTTAGATGACCTTCTCCCATCGTCCACAATACCACCAATGTTTGTGTCATCCACAAACTTACTAACTACGTCTCCCTACATTTTCATCCAAAGCTTTTATGTAAATGATGAACGACAGTAGACTGAGCATGGCTCCTTGCAGCATACTGCTAGTCACAGTCTGAACAACAACTCTCTACCACTACTGTCAGTCTCCTACTGTCAAGTCAATTTTGTATCTATTTGACCAGCTCGCCCTGGATCCCATGTGATCTAACCTTACTAACCAGTCTACCATGCAGAATCTTGTTGAAGGTCTTGCTCAAGGTTATGGCTGACTCAGACATTTTTACAAGATTTCATGACAATCTAAATAAGGTAAGGAGCTGTGCTAGAGATAAAAGGTACTGCAGATGCTAGGGTTTAGGCCCGAAACGTCAAGTTTTCCTGCTCCTATGATGCTGCTTGACCTGCTGTGTTCATCCAGCCCCATGCTTGTTATCAAGGAGCTGTGCTGTCCCTGTTGAACACAAAATTTGTAGAATACCAAAAGAAATGTAACAAATTAGATGCAATTTGGCTGAAGGAGAGTAAGAAGCTAAAGATGGTAAAGTCAATATGCAATGTGCAGTATTCCGCTTTCCTGCTTACAGATAGAACAGAGCACTTTGACAATGTAGTTATATAATCTCTTAGATAGCTTGAAAGTTGAAGGCACTGTTTTGTGATCCGCGGTTCATAAATACCACTTACTCTTACCAGGGGTTTGCTTTTCTCCTGACATATTCCCATGTATGGTGAAGATACTTTATAATGAACCTGTTCAGTTATGTTATGACATAGGTCTGGAGTAGTTTGCACATGAATCTGGGACAAAAACAGAAGTTTCAGGAAAAGCTCAGCGGGGCTGGCAGCATCTGTGAAGAGAAAATCAGAATTAACGTTTCAGGTTCGGTGACACTTCCTCGGATCTAATGACAGCTGGGAAAATGTTGGTTTTGTATGCAGAAAATAAGGAGAGGGATGGGGTAGGGAGTAAACAATAGGATAAAGGATAGAGTCCAAAGAGAGAGAAGAGCAGTTGGATAGACAAAGCAGTTGATAACGATCTGGATAGGAGCGTGAGTAGTTGTCAATGAGGACTGTTAGTGACTAACAATTGGTAGTGTGTAATGGCAGGCTATGTGAAAATGAAGCCTGGTGTGTGGGGTAGGGGTTGAGGACATGAGAGAGTTTAGGCCCTAAAATTATTGAACTCAATATCGGAGGGCTGCAGTGCCCACAAGCGGAAAATGAGGTGTTGCTCCTCCAGCTTGCGTTGGTCTTCGCTGGAATGCTGCAGCAAGCCAGAAACAGAGATGTTGGCCAGGGAACAGGGTGGTGTGTTAAAGTGGCAAGCAACTGGAAGTTCAGGGTCTTTTTTGCAAGCAGAGCATAAATGTTCTGCGAGGCAGTCACCCAGTCTACACTTTGTTTCCCCAATGTAGAGGAGACCATATTGTGAACAGCAAACGCAGTAGACTAGATTCTGGGAAGTGCAGGTTAAATGTTGCTTCACCTGGAAGGTATGTTTGGGCCCTTGGATACTGGGGATGGAGGAGGTAAGTGGGCAGGTGTTGCACCTTCGCTGGTTACAGAGGAAGGTACTGTGGGGCTGTTGGGACAGTGGGAGAGGGGGGGGTTCAGGGTGCTGGGGGTGAAGAAAGAGTGTGCCAAGGGTCCCAGAAGGAATGGTCCCTGCAGAAGGTGGACAAGGGAGGGGAGGGGAATATATGTCTGGTGGTGGCATCTCACTGGAGGTGGCGGAAATGACGTCTGATGATCTTCTGGATGCGGATGCTGATGGAATGATATGTAAGGACAAGGGGAACCACTGTTGTGGGAGGGAAGGGAGGGGTTGAGGGCGGAAGTGCGGGAGATGGGTCAGACCTGGTTGAGAGCCCTGTCGACAATGGAGCTGGGGAATCCTCGGTT
Source organism: Ginglymostoma cirratum (assembly GCA_024137785.1). Lineage (NCBI taxonomy): Eukaryota > Metazoa > Chordata > Chondrichthyes > Orectolobiformes > Ginglymostomatidae > Ginglymostoma > Ginglymostoma cirratum. Next base: position 63,207,680 of record JAHRHZ010000144.1, read on the forward strand.
GAGGAAGAAGGTGGGGTCCCTTGTCGAATTTGGCCTCGTCTGAACATATGCGACTGAGTCAGAGGAACTGAGAGAATGGGATGGAGTCTTTACAGGAAGTAGGGTGTGAGGACGTATTGTCCAGGTAGCTGTGGGAGTCAGTGGGTTTATGGTAGATATTAGTAGCCAGTCTATCCCCAGAAATGAAAACAAAGATGTCGAGGAAGGGAGAGGAGGAGTCAGAGTTAGATCAGGTGGAAGTGAGGGCAGGGTGGAAATTGGAAACAAAATCGACTAACAGTTCCAATTCCGGATGAGAGAGGGTAGCAGCACAGATGATATCATCGATATATCAGAAAAAGAGTTATGAGTGGGGGCTGGAATAATACTGGAACAAGGAATGTTCCACGTACCACGCAAAGAGACAGGCATAACTGGGGCCCATGCGGGTATCTGTGACCACCACTGTGAAATGGAGAAAATGAGAGGAGTTAAGAAGAAGTTGGGGCCCCAGTAACGCATGTCCCTTCATGGGGTATGTGAAATATTCCTTGTTCCAGTCCTATTCCGGCCAGATCATTCTCAACTCCTTTGTCTATCCGACTGCTCTTCTCTCTTTTCAGGCTCTATCCTTTATCCTATAGTTTACTCCCTACCGGAACCCCCCTCCCTATTTTCTGCATATAAACTATTTTCCCAGCCCCCATTAGTTCTGAGGAAGGGTCACTGCACCCAAAACCTTAACGCTGATTTTTTCTTCACAGATGCTGAGCTTTTCCAGAAACTTCTGTTTTTAGTCCTGATACACAAGCATCTGCAGTATTTTTTTTCGGTTTCCATGAATCTGGGACACCTGACTCAAAGGTAAAGTTAGTACCACTGTTCTATAAGAGCACACCATGGTGTGGTGGCACATTGGACATAAGACTAAGCATTCTTAGTCTTTGATCCAACTTAAGAAGAGCTTCTCGCGGTGAATTCACCGCGAGAAGCTCTTCTTAAGTTGGATCAAAGTAGAAGAAACCCTACTCTAGAATGGGCTGTGATCGTGCATACTATCAAAAATGTTGTGCTTAAACTAGGTCAAATCATTGATAGGTGGTGATATCCACTAGCTTTGATCCTGTAAATATCACTGTTACTTTAGTGTATGAATAAGGTTAGGTTTTGAAATTACTCTCCATATGAATCCTCTAATGCATCAGCCTTAAGAAGAGTTTTGCAGAGGTTCATTACCATGCACAGTATGACTGGGCTTGATTACAAATGTGCACTATTACTGATATGTCAGGACTTGGTATATTTATAATTTATTTTCAATAAGTGATATGCATTAAGAATGGCATGATAACAGTTAGGCGTGTGCGTAATAACTTAAAAACTTATTGAAAAAGACATTTTAAGTACACAATTTATGATTTAAGCTGATGGTATTTTGAAGTAATTATTCAAAGATATTCTATGCGGCCATTGTCAATGTCAGGCAGATAACTGCATGTAATGGTTAGAACAGGACCACCTGCTCTACTGGCATATTTTCCATGCAAATTACAAAGGACTCAGAAGATATGCTTGACACACTTGACAATGGAGAGCTCCATTTTCTGCTGCATCTTTAATGTGTAAAGAAAAACCGTGCTGCAATACCAGTACAGAATGATCACAAAATTAAAATCCTTTGTCCGAGCCACTCTGTAAAGTTAGCTCATGAAAAGGAAAGGGAAAGGCAACGCTTATTGCTTGTGTAATGATGGCTTCACATTTAATAATTTTCATGGCCTTGAGTTTGAAGGATTGTGAATGCCTAGAATTTTCTTTTTTAAAGAGATCAATGAAAATACAATTTAACATTTTTTTAAACAGATCACTTCTGGGAAATGATACGGTTCAAGATAATTACTGATTTTGGTTGTTTAATCTCAATTCAGGGAAAGGGAAACTTCTTTTTTTAACAACTGGATATTGTGGCTGCTCTGTTTGAACAGTGATTTTTCAACTTATAGATAGAATCATAGAATCCCTACAGCTCAGAAGCAGGCCATTTGGCCCATCCAGTCTGCACAGGCCCTCTGAGCAACATTGCACCCAGAAGCACCCCCCTACCCTATCCCTTTAACCCTGCATTTCTTACGTCTAATCCACCTAACCCACACATCCATGGACACTATGGGTGATTTAGCATGGCCAATCACTTAACATGCACATCTTTGCACTGTAGGAGGAAACCAGAGTACTCGGCAGAAAGCCACACAGACACATGGGAGAATCTTCAATCTCCACGCAGACAGTTACCTGAGGCTGGAATCAAACCCAGGTCTCTGGCCCTGTGAGGAGCAGTGCTAACCACTGAGCAGCTGTGGCCCCAGGGAGAAGCTTACTGAAAGAAACAAGCAACTCAACTTGTGTCTCCTGTTTCTGAAGCACGTATGTGTTGAATCCAGTTTAAAATCTGATTGACCTATTGAAAAACAAATGCAAGACTTCTCAAAACAGTGCTTCCTGAGCAAGTTGTGTTTGCAAACACAGAGACATTTGCCTATGTTCCTGACACCCACCTGCATGGGCCAGAGCTGCAGCCAGATGGACAGCCATCTCAACATTATGCACCATTTCTGTGCCCATTCAGAAATAATACGAATAGGGCAAAAGATTTTACTCTCAATGTGAATCTCTGCAGACATAAATCAATTTTTCTTCCCTTCCTGTGTGATAACTCCCACAAGATCCATTAGGAATCACTAACTAATTTCTCTGTGAAGCTCATTGAGTATGAACTCTCTTGGTAACAGGCAGTGGCCTGCCCAGATAGAGCTTATCACTTGAGTCCTTGTTCCAGAAGCATGTAATAACATCTCTGAATAGGTTGATTTTGAAAATTAAAAAAAAAGCAAACCCAAATCCGTCCGCTCTTCCTACCTCTCCCTCACTTTTGATGGTTTGCAGTGGCAGTAATGGGTGTTGCATGTAAACTTCTAATTGGCTCGATGTATGATTTAATGGTGGATTTTGAGTGTTAAAAGAAAAGATTTGTGGTGATTTGATGAAAAAGAAGTAAGGCAGACCCAGGCTTTGGGATTTGGACTGGGATTGGCCTATGTATGCACACTATTTTTGTGTTTAGCAATACATGATGTTCCTTTTCAGTCAGGTTTCCTGAGTTATTATGTAACCAACAATAAAGCAGACCCAAAGGGCCCTCGTGGTGCTGTGGTAGACCCCTATCTCTATTCAAGGAGGCCTGGGTCCAAGCTCATCTGTTCTAGATGTGTGATGACATCGATGAGCAGGATGAGAAAAGACTAAAAAAAACTAAAAATAAAGCAGAGCCAAGTGGTTGTTAATAATTACAAACTGAAAAGAAGTAGACCCAAGGCAAAAAACAAATGTCACGGTGATTCAGTGATAAGAAAGCTGTTCAGTTGTTGCAAGAACACTTCTGGATATAAGGATGAAAACGTAGATATAACAGATGTAAAGGGTTGGTCATGATCCTACCTCTGACCCAAGAGACCTGGGTTCATGCGTTACCTGCTTCAATGACATCTCTGGACCAATTGATTAGAAAATGTTAAAAAAAACAAAGATTCTTGGCGCAAAGGAAGCCAATTGAAAGCCTGTTAACAACTGCAGCAGGCTGAAACTGTGAACAGGAAGTCAAGAGCTGGGGAATAGGACTTATTGAATGTCTCCAAAAAAATAATAAAGCAGACCCAGTTTTTAGTTATTTGAAAAAAACCTTTTGTTGTGTTTTAGGTTTTACTTCAGTCCCGTGCTTCTGATCTTTGGGCATCTCATGCAGAGAAGTATGGGCCGATCAGAGGACCTCCTCATGGGTCTGCTTCTGGGCCTGACCAGGCTTGCTTTCAAGAGGTCAAGGCAGTGGGTTGTGGAGGAGGTCATCTCTGCTGACTGACTGCTCCTCTTCCACGAGCCTGGGTGTGCTACGAGAGGGAGCACGCAGTGTCCATCAATGTGTTTGATGCCTTTAGTGAGATATGGGCACCGTGGGGGATACAGTGCCTTATTTTCCCGCCACTTTCATTGTGATTTAGGCCCTTCCTGCTCTCCCTACCTTTCCCCACATTTTGATGGTTTACATTGCCCATAAGGGGCTTTGCATGTAATTAGCCAATTGGCTGAATGGGTGTTTTACTGGTGGTGGCTAATAGTTAAAAACAAAAAAAAGTTACGTCGATTTGGTGGTGAGAAACAACATTCAGTTGTGTGTAAGAGCCCTTCTGAATAGAAATAAAAAAAATCAGACCCAGGGATGGGTCTCCAGAACTGTCTGTCTTGGCCTGGGACAGGCCTATGTATGCCATGAGTAGTGGCTCTATTTTGGTCTTTGACAATAAATATGTCTTTGCCTATTGTGAGGGATTTCAAGACTACGGGGCATATTTTTAAGCTGAGAGGAGAGAAACTTTAAAAAGACATGAGGGGAACTTTTCTATGCAGAGAGTGGATCATACATGGAATGGAATTCCAGAGGAAGTGGTGGATACGAGTATATTTAAACATTGTAAAAGTAATTTACATAAGTATGTGAATAGGAAAGGTTTGGAGGGATATGGCCCAGGAGGAGGCTGGTGGGACAAGTTTAGTTTGGGATTATGTTCAGCATGAACTATTTGGACTGAGGGGTCTGTTTCTGTGCTGTATGACTCCATGTCTCTATTTATGACTTCATGATTGTATGTTCCTTTTCAGGTGGGCTTCCTGAGCTATTGCATTCTGGTTTTGAATGTCTGTGTGTTGTGTTTGCCATTACTTAGAGTGCTAAATGCTTAAATTTCATTACATTGTCTGATGTCCACTGCTGTATCTTTATGGAATATGGTTTGATTCATAATCAATCAATCAATCAATCAATGGTTTTGTGTTTCTTCAAGAAACCTCGGTTGATGAATCATTTTATACAAAGTCTAATATAGAGAAAGCAAACAATTGGCCCCAACAGAAACCTTTCAAGAACACTGCTCAAGACCATCTTTTCTATGGCAACTAGGGGTGGGCAATAAATGTTGGTCAAGTCACAGACACTTATGTCTCATGAATGAAAAACGATTTTGAAAAACAGTTTGCCATGACAAAGTCTGTGATTATCTAAACGACAAAGGACTCCAACTCCAGGAGGCACAAGATCATCAGGTGCTTGGAAAATCACCATGAAACTTGCTCACCAAGGATGAAATATCAGTAAAACTCTATAATTTGAGGAATCAGCAATATTTCAGTGTTGAGCTGCAAAACATACATTCATTTCAAACTTTTAGAGATAATGCATACTGTGTTTAAAAAAGACAGGAGTAGAATGGTGTCACAAAAAAAGTGCATGAGTTGGCTGTGCAAATATTCTAATCCTGCTTACCCTCATGCTTACACTCCACGAGACAGAGTTAATATTGGTAATTAAATGTATTAGACACTTTCCAAGAATTGCCAGGGCTGCCAGAGAACAAATCTATAAGCTCGAACAAATGTGACAAAAATCCTTTTTTGTACAAGAGTTAAGATTTAAAATCAGAAAGATGGAGAAACACATCTGAGGGTGTGTGTAATACAACACCTCGCATTAACCTAGGAAAATGTCCAGTTACCAGTTAAGCTTACAACCACATTCTATTGTGAAGATCCACAGCCATCGCCTATTCCCAATTCCTTCGCCTCCGCCGCATCTGCTCCCAGGATGAGGCATTCCACTCCCATACATCTCAGATGTCCGCGTTTTTCAAGCACCGCAACATTCCCTCCTCAGTGGCCGAGAATGCCCTCGACCATGTCTCCCGCATTTCCCGCAACTCATCCGTCACACCCCTCCCCACAATAACAACAAAACAGAATCCTCCTCATCCTCACATACCACCCCACCAACCTCCAGATTCAACGCATCATTCTCTGACACTTCCGCCATCTGCAATCTGATCCCACCACCAAAGACATTTTTCCCTCCCCACCCTTATCTGCTTTCTCTCTCCAGGACTCCCTTCTCCGCTCCACATTCCCCTCCAGCCCCACCACACCCAGCACTTTTCCCTGCAACCGCAGGAAAAGCTACACCTGCCCCTACACCTCTCACCTTCACCCCCATCCCAGGCCCCAAGAAGACTTTCCACATCAAGCAGATGTTCACCTGCACATCTGCTAATGTGATATATTGCATCTGCTGTTCCCGTTGTGGCCTCCTCTACATCGGGGAAACCAAGCGGAGGTTTGGGGACTGCTTTGCAGAACACCTACGCTCGGTTCGCACTAAACAACTGCACCTCCCAGTCACGAACCATTTCAACTCCCCCTCCCATTCCTCAGACGACATGTCCATCCTGGGCCTCCTGCAGTGCCACAAAGATGCCACCTGAAGGTTGCAGGAACAGTAACTCATATTCCGCTTGGGAACCCTGCAGCCCAATGCTATCAATGTGGACTTCACAAGCTTCAAAATCTCCCCTCCTCCTACCACATCCCAAAACCAGCCCAGCTCGTCCCCGCCTCCCTAACCTGTCCTTCCTCCCAACTATCCCCTCCTCCCACCTCAAGCCCCACCCCCATCTCCTACCTACTAACCTCATCCCACCCCCTTGACCTGTCCGTCCTCCCTGGACCTAACTCCCCACCTACACTCACTTTTACTGGCTCCATCCCCGCCTCTTTGACTTGTCTGTCTCCTCTCCACCTATCTTCTCCTCTATCCATCTTCTATCTGCCTCCCCCTGTCTCCCTATTTATTTCAGAACCCCCTTCCCCTCCTCCACTTCTGAAGAAGGGTCTAGGCCCAAAACGTCAAGCTTTCCTTCTCCTCTGATGCTGCTTGGCCTGCTGTGTTCATCTAGCTCTACACCGTGTTAACTCATTTATAGTTAGGTCTTGGGCAGTCATGACGAACCTATAAATAAGATACTAGAACTATATGTGAAAATGAGTTAGCACTGTTTTGTCCAAGACAATATTCATGGCAGAGCTCAAACAAATAGTTCTCAAGATTGCAAACCACAGCACCTAAAACACAAATAGTATTTTGCATTGCATGCAGAATTTCCAAATTAATTATTACTTATCATGTTCAAGAACAGTGACTTCATAAAATCCTGAACAAATGTGCTTAATCAATACTTGAAAAATATGTGCCAGAATGTACATACACTGATGTAGAAAGCACTTGGGATCTTAAGGGCGGTTTCTGTTTCATTACATTCAGACAATTCACTTCCTTCAAGAAATCACATTTCAATCTTTCCATCCAGCATTGGATATTGTATGTTCTTGTCCTTAAAGAAAACTTTACATTACCCTTTATAGTCTTGCCATCTATCCCATTCACTCATTTTTAATGAGACACAGGGAGAAAGAGAAAAGTAATGTATTCATGTAGCACCTTGCATTTCCTCAATATGCCCTGAAATGATTCACAACCTATGAAGCACTTTGAAATGTAATCATTGTTTTTCTTGGCAAATTCAACATATGGAGCTAAAAGTTAATGAATATATGGATGAGCCACTGTGATATGCTTTGATGTAAGTGTGAACTCAAGTCATGTGTAGGAGGCATGAGGGAAGAAACAGAGAAGATCTAAGTAGACACAAAAAAAAGACATTGCGGGAGAAACTCCGCAGGTCTGGCAACATCTATGGAGAGAAAGCAGAGTCAACGTTTTGGTTTCAGTGACCCTTCATCAGAACTCATTGTTTGAAGTGAGGATGAACTTTGCCAGGCGGAGGAGCTTGATGGTGGATGGGAACGGTTCAGGAAGAAGCAAAGAGCCCTGAGACAATCCTGATGGGGGATGGATGTTTAAAGGGATTGCACGTCCATGGTAAAGAGGAGGCAGCCAGTGCCCACAAATAAGAAATTCTGAAAGTGACATAAAGCATCGGAAGGACTATGGATGTAAGTGGAAGGAAAAATAGCATCATAATGAGACATATGATGAGACTAATGACTATTGTAGACACACTAGCCTGATGTTCCATGGTAGGATCATGGTTAAGGGGGAGGTAAGTGGAGGTGTCTGGAGCTGGCACTCAGTCTCTGCAATGTAGTGGTCAGTACACCAGAGAACTACAACACCACCCTTGTTGGTTGGCTTGATCGCAAAGGCAGGGTTGGATTGAGATCATGGAGTGCAGTCAGTTCAAAGGCAGATAGGTTTGAATAGAAGAGGTGGGCAGGTAAATTAAAGTAACCAATGTCACGTTGATAGTTCTCAATTAACAAGTTGTATGCAGGTAAAAGTCAGATGGAGGAGTCCAGGTGGAGGGAGAGTGTTGGAGATAGGTGAAGGGGTCTGTGGAGGGGGAGAGGACTCTTGTCCAAAGAAATGAGCATGAGGCAAAGGTGATGGAAGAAGAGTTCAATGTGATTTGGTGCTTGAAATTCATTGGGATGGGGATGCAGAGGGATAAAACTAAGACCTTTGCTGAGTAAAGAGCATTCAGCATCAGCGAACGGAAGATCAGAAGGGATAGTATATGCATGACAAGAGATGGAGTTAGGAAAGGGGATGCAGTCAGAGGGAAGGGGAGGAAGGTTGCCCAGGGGCATTGGTATCTCTGAGTTGTTGCATCTTTTGTTCCTTAATTCCTGAAAGGGAAAAAAAAGAAGGTCCTGTTAGAGCATTGAACAAACCAGAGAATGATGTAGAACTGGAGGCCAGGGCTGCTCTGAGACAGTGTGTGGTGGTGCTGATGGAAAAAGAAAGTTCAAGAATGTGTATATGGCAGCGTGCAACACTGAGTGTGGATCTCAGGATACAGTGAGAACAGCTGTCAGGACAGCTTTGTACACCACAGAGATATCTGGGATCATAGGTGGATGCAAAAAAATGCAGAGTGCAACTTCAGCTGGAATCCATGCTATGTGAGCCTGAGCCAGAGGCAGTCATTGAAGAATGAGATGTGGCTGTGAAAGAGATTTAGGAACAATGAAGAAAGTAATGAAGCAGAGCAAAAAGAAAGGTTGGATTGCAAATCCTGTCAGAGGGAGGAACAGAACATCGTCAGGGTGGGCATAACTGGAAGAGATGTGGCAATGAGTCAAACACCAAGGGAAAACAGAGAAGTGCAGATACTAGAAATCTGAAACAAAAAACAGAAATTGCTGGAAAAACTCAGCAGGCTTGGCAGCATCTGTGGAGAGAAAGCAGAATCAATATTTTGGGTCTGTGACCCTTCTTCATCAGAATTCCAGACAGAAGATTTAAGTAGAAATGCCTTATGTTAAATCGTGTAAATAATATTACCAAATACTTTTGAAAGTACACCTTGAGTTGATAATGAATAAACCCATATTAATGTACACAGAATTCCAGAAACAAAATTGAGATAAGAGTCCACCCACTCCATCTGAGTGGTTCTGATTGAGGAATAAGCATTGGCCAGCAGATGTTGCCTGCTCTTTGTCAAATAGTGCCATAGCATATGTTATGGACCAGAGACCAGATGTACAATTCAAGGTGCACATTGGGACTCTGAAAATCCCATGTGTTGACGTCTACCAGAATCACACCAGCAATTTGAACTTCTGAAAGGTAATTGCTATCTTATCTGGGATCTTAAGTAAGTATCTCCAACTAGAATTGGAAACTTTGAAGACAATGCTGTGCACGTTAATTAACCAGTACTTTTCACTGACTAAGAATGTTCATTAAAACATAAACCAGTATTTTAGTCCAGAAAGAAAGACATGACATCAAGTCAAATATTATCTCAGTCTGCTGCATAAAAATGTTTGATACTTTTATGTACTAGATTTCATTCCGAAGATCATTAGTCATTACTAAACCACAGACACATTACATTAAAACACCAGGATGTGTATTGCTCTTTGGATTTTCAAAGATGCTGCTTGAAATCTTCAAAAGTACCGATGTTTTGATTTCACCTAATTTTGGATGTGAGCCACAGGCCGTACAAACAAAACTCATTGGCATATTTGTTTTTATTTGCTGTTTATAACAGATTGTTAAGATCAAATACATCTATATGGGTAATCATTCTGTATCACCCTTATTTCATTTATAACCAACAGCTACGAAGGTTAAAGCAAGAGATTTTATTGTCATCTAAAGATGCTCCTGAATAGGCCACCTTTTTCAGGGTTTTCCTCCACTCAATCAGATGCACATTTGAAAAAAAAAGGAATTACTTTTGGTAATAGAAATGTCCATGGAGCATTTTGTTAGTATACTTTGCAAGTAAAACTCCCATGACATTTCCCTGGTTAATTTGGACCCCTGTACTTTATTGCAAAAAATTCGCATGGATCTAACATAAATTGATACTGCAACAACAAATTTACAAATGTGTCATATTACATGACAGGGTCACAGAATCTTGCAATATTTGAGATACTGTAATTTCAGCACTGCTTTCATATCCTGAAATTCCATTACTGTATGCCAGCACACTCAATGTGAGGATTGCAGCAGTTCAAAGAGGAAATCCACCACCTATTCAAGGTAACAAGAGAACATTATAAATACAGCCTTGCCAACTTCACCCCACTACAAATTTGAAAACAAACATACCAAAATACATAGTTTTCAGGTATGTCTGATCTTGCATCCTTCAAACTTCTCATTCTCAATTGCATTCATTATGGAAAGGACCTTTCTGGTTCATTACCTAGCCATGTTGGAATGCATGGACATAATGAACCTTGGAAAATCAGTTGGAGAAAAATTTATTCTTATGAAGAAAGTGACTGCCTTCTAACGATTTAAATTATTAAATGGAAAATGGAAATTAAATGGCTCCCTCATGAGTGTGTCCAACTTCTCTGGCTAATTTTTTTTGTATTTTACTTTCTTTATTCTGTTCAGAGATGCTATCACATACCTTTGGACATTCTTTTTGCACTAGCAACTCACCCTTGTTAATTATTAAACTAACTATTGACAAAAGCTACCCACCAGGGCTAGTGTGCCGACAACAAATATAGGAAAGGGTAGGGAGGAATGAATGGAACCAAATTAAATTTATGTTGGAAGGGAAAATTTAACTTCTCCAACACCTGTGGTATCTTCTTGTACTCACTATAATCAACAAGCCATTCTATCTGAACCAAAAAACTTAGTCCTTGTATTGTTCCTTCAATGAATTCAAGGCGATTAAGAGGAAAGTGCGATGTATGGGTCTCAAAGGGTTAATGCTGAAAAGTGTCTTAAGCACCTACCACTAAGATCATGTTATTTTGATTTGTGGGTCGAACAATTTAGGATATCGAAGGAATAAGATCTGGCCTTCTTCAAAGTTTCTGCAACAATGTCTAATATATGAAAACAACATGCAAGCAGTTAGAATATGCAATTAACTATATCTCGTTAACTACAATACACTCCTATTGTTAGATCAATGCCCTGTAGTTTCCTTCATTTAAAGAAGAAAATGGCAGCAGATCATACAGTGATAGTGCTTTATTTATCTTATTTTTATAATTGCACACTTTATTTAAAATACATTTTAGCCTGCAATTCCTTCAATAGCTGATTTATAGTTCTTGGAAAGGTTTACTTTGGAGTAGTACTACATCAGTTTACAGACTGTGATCATTTCCTTTCCTTAGGGCTTGATGAGATCATTGTCCAAACATTGCCTGCAATGCACAACTTGGAACAGCGTAAACATGCTTCTTGAAAAAACAAAATCAATACATTTATTAAAATGATTAGGTGCTGGTGTTGGACTGGGGTGAACAAAGTGAGAAGTCATATGACACCAGGTTATGGTCCAACATGTTTATTTGAAATCACAAGCATTTGGAGTGCTGCTCCTTCGTCAAGTGAAGTGGAGGGAGTGCACAGGTACAGAATTTATAGGCAGAGTGATCATTGCAAGATAGTTCCAGGTAATTAAGAGTGTCAAAAGAGTGTACAAATGGTGTGAGTGGAGTGTCAGACAGGCTGAATAACAAGTCTCTGCAGGCGATCAAAAGTGTAAACGGTGTGAGTAAAGTGTCAACAGCTAATTAGCAAGTGAAAGGATGACCTGTGATCCAACTAATTGAGCAGAGAGATAATTACAAAAGAATCAAAAATAAGATGGTGCTATAGACAAACCAAATTGCTGGAATAATGTATCAGAGATAAAAGGTACTGCAGATGCTGGAGAATCCGAGATAACAAGCATGGGGCTGGATGAACACAGCAGGTCAAGCAGCATCATAGGAGCAGGAAAACTTGACGTTTCGGGCCTAAAC
>JAHRHZ010000144.1:63230313-63261164 GCA_024137785.1 Ginglymostoma cirratum
GGTAGGTTAGATTGCATGGAGAGTTGGCAAATTGGATACACAATTTGCTTGATGGTAGGAAGCAGAGAGTAGTGCTGGAAGGATGTTTGTCAAACCGAGGCCTGTGACTAGTGTTGTGCTGCAGGGGTCTGTGCTGGGCCCATTACTGTTTGTTACCCATATCAATGTTCTGGATGAGAATGTAAAAGGCATGATTAGTAAGTTTGTGGATGACATTAAAATAGATGGTATCGTGGACAGTGAGGAAGTTTATCAAAATTGTTGCAGGATCTTGATCAGCTGGGGAAGTTGGCCAAGAAACGGCAAATGGAGTTTAATATAGATAAGTGTGAGGTGTTGCATTTTGGAAAGTCAAATCAAAATTGGAGTTTCATGGTGGACGGTAGGGTCGTAAGGAGTGTAGTGGAACAGTGGGGCCTTGGAGCTGGGGTGCATGGTTCTCTGAAAGTGGTGTCAAAGGTAGACAGGGCAGTGAAGAAGGCTTTTGGCACACTGGCCTTCATCAGTCAGGCATTGAAGGTAGAAGTTGGGAAGTTGTGTTGCAGTTGCACAGGATGTTGGTGAGGCAGCACTTGGAGTATTGTCTTCGGCTTTGGTCACCTTGTTATGGGAAGGATGTTATTAAACTGGAAAGAGTGCAGAACAAATTTACAAGGATTTTGCCAGGACTCAAGGAATTGAGTTATAGGGAGAGGTTGGACAAGCTGGGACTTTTCCCTCTAGAGTGTGGGAGACTGAGGGGTGTTCTTGTAGAAGTGTATAAGAACATGGGAGGCATGGACAGTGTGAATGCACTTAGTCTTTTTCCCAGGGTTAGGGAATCAAGGACTAGATGGCATAAATTTAAGGTAAGCGGGGAAAGAATACATGGGAACCTGAGGGGCAACTTTTTTTACAGAGACTGATATGCATATGGAATGAGCTGCCAGTGGAAGTGGTTGACGTGGGTCATTAACAACATTTAAAAGGAATTTGGATGAATACATGGACAGGAAATGATTAGAATAATATAGGCCAAGTGCAGGGGAATGGTGTCAGCATAGATGGACATTTTGGTCAGCATGGACTCGTTTGGGTGGAAGGGCCTATCTCCGTGCTGTAGGACTCCCTGACTCCATGACTCTATTTTGTAACACTTTTCGTTCACTCACCAAAAGACCATGACAAACATTATGTCAGAAAAGCCTGGCAAAGTTATCAGTTTTAAAGCAGGTATTTTGCAGTTACATTCCCTAATAATCTGCTCCATAAATGTTGATCCAAATTTCCAACGTCAGGATCTTCTGAGATGAACATGTGGCCCAAGATATATGTTGGGGCCCCTCAAAAGACCTAATGCACAGCCTCAATTGCGAGTTGTCTGGGAGACAACTCCATGACTACCATGACCCTGTTAAAACATTTCCAACTCTGAGATAATATAGGACAGTTTTGCCTTATCTCAAATAATTGCACAGGAAATTTTGTGTGGAAAATTGGAAAATCCCAGTCTAACTCCTGGGCAACAATATAACTGACCACACCAACTAAGTCCAGCCTCCCACCCTCAGCTCACATGGCTGCCCATCAAACTGAGCTACCAATCTATCCAGCTGCCTTCCCACCTGATTGCCAGTCTCTACTTATTTTATCCACCTTACTCACTGTAACACCCTATATATATTCACTCATTTATTTGCATACACTCATTCACAAACACACTGAATAGCTGTATAAATATTTCACAGTTTTTCAATATGCCAGCGAACACTTCCCATAATACACGTGGTAGTGCTGTACAAAATGAAAATGGAGCGTGGTTCATCTTCTTCCAACAATCTCTGCACTATTGGGAACAGTCAGATAGAAGTTATGGTCTGTGTATTAATTCAGGAATCCTAACTAGGCGGAATATTATTTATTGTTGAACATTAAAAATAGAGCTACTACTTGTGGCATACAAAAGCTAGTCCTAGCCCAGGATAGACAGTTCTGCAGACATATTCCTGGGTCTGCATTTTTTAAGTATAGAGTTGGAGGTGGTAATAAAGCCCTGTACCCCGATGATGCTGACATATCACTAATGGGGATCTTTTAAAAACATTTTCTCATCAACCTGTCCAGAGTTGGTTTTAAACATCTCTGGAGCAGGTGAAATTTTAAACCTAGGCCTTCTGGATCAGAAGTAGGGACAGTACTACTGCAACACAAGGACACTCAGCTCTGTATTATAAAGGGTTCAGATGATGCTTCCGGCAGAGCAGGGCATTGGCTGTTACCAAGGAAAAAAACTTCATGAGGAGATGAATTAGAGATTCCCATGGACCTTGTAGGGATTATCACAGTCTGAATTTCTGAAGCTGCCAGGATCAGAAACCCCAGGCAAAAATGTGAAACTCAGTCATTGGACAGAAAAGTAGGTGTGGAGTGCCATTGCAATGGTGATTGCCTTTTTCTTAACTTCAGATATTGTTATCTGTAGGACTTATCATGGTGAGGGGAAGAAAAGTAATCAATGCTTTGATCAAGGCCAATTCTTCCCTCTGATCAAAACATTTGGAATAGCACTAAATTGCATTTACATCAAAAGACCAGCAATTCTGTGACACTGTCTCCTTAGCAACAGAAGTGATTTTGTAGTCAAAGTTAATCCTGTTCACATCCGAAAGCTCATTAGAAATATTGGGTAAATATTGTCAGAAGTGGGGCCAAGTTGATTCTCACACCAGCTGCGCATTGTAGGTCATAACAGAATGATTATTATTATCATCATTTTAGTCCAGTATTTTCATCTAAAACACACAATGTAACAGAGTCACCATGATAGAATAAATTAATAAATTATGACCTTAATGTTGTGCAAGCAAGAATAAATTTTATAGAATTCATAGACTCCCTACAGTGTGGAAGCAGGCCCTTTGGCCCAACAAGTCCACACTGACCCTCAGAGCATCCCGCCCAGACCCACTTCCCTAATCTACACATGCTTGAACACTACGGGCAATTTACCAATCCACCTAGCCTGCACATCTTTGGACTGTGGGAGAAAACCAGAGCGCCCAGAGGAAGCCCATGCAGACACGGGGAGAATGTACAAACTCCACACAGACAGTCGCCCGAGGGTGGAATTGAACCCAGATCTCTGGTGATGTGAGGCAGCATTGCTAACAATCCATCAATCAAATTTTCTCCAAAGAAAATGAAAAGTAACATTGGAGTGGGTAGAGGCCTTCAGCCCCTTTAACCTTCTTTGATATTCTAGGTCGTGATTTTATCTCTAATCTTAATCCAGTTTTCTTCAATATCCCCATACCCTTAATGTCGTTAGTGTCTAGAAATCTATCCCTATCTCTATTCTGGATTTAACGATTGAACATCCACAGCGCTCTGGGGTAAAATATTCCATAGACTCACTATCTGCTGGGCGGAAAAATTCTTCTAATTGGGATTATTTTCCCTCAAGGAGATTTGATATGACTATTTAGAATCATGAAAGATCTAGAGAGATAGGGAGAAACTATTTGTTTCGGCAAAAGGGTCAAAAACAATTATACTTTAGTTTAAGACGAATGACAGAAGAATCAAAACATGAAGGGCAACTTTTTTTCACAACATGTGATTAGGATCTGGAATACACTGAGAGTGGGCTCGAGGCAGATTCAACAGTGGCTTTCAAAAAAGGAACTGGATGAAATCTGAAGACGGATTAAAAAATGCAGGCATGAAAGGTATTGTTTGTAAGGGCAGAAATGATTTTGAAGCTTCCAAAAATTGTGTGATTAATAGAACGTTACATTAATGGGTCCCAAGCTGATGACAGTGATTTATTTGGCATCATTACAATGACTGACTGATCAGGATCAAGCACCGTAAGTATTTCAGGATTTCAATTGGAGCGAATTTTACAATTAAACTTAGTTAGTTGAAAAAAATTGTCAATAAATCCAAAACTGATAATGGCTTTGAGCCAGAGAAGCTTCAAGATGCTGAGAATATAGAATGATGGCAGGTGAGAAAGCCAACAAGAAACTGTGCAGCAAATGAGCCAGTTCATGACAGCCAAGCAAATTAGAACAAAGTAGGTACCTGTAATTGCTTTGCCACTTGCAGGGAGTACGAAGCAGCAGCAAACAATCGGGTGCAATTCTTCTTATATTCAACAGTCGAAATAGGGAAGAAGTGAGTAGGTCATAAGAGAATGTTGAAGGGTGAGAGGAAAGGCAGCATCATTCCAGCCTCAATTAAAACAACTAGATACGCACCAAAGTTTGCTACAACAAGGTCTGACTGCATCAAGTGCTATAACAGACAGGCTGAATTTTGCAGTCTCCAAAAATAATGGCATATTAATGTTACATACTTATTAAAATGCTTAGGTGCTCATTTTTTGTTTTTAATCTGGCAAGAAGATGTGGTGGCATCAAATTTCTAGCCATAAGCATTTTCAAGTAGATAGATTTTAACAAAACATTGCCAGGCAGCTATCTAACCACTCAACTAAAGTTTAAGAATAATTGCTAACAATACAAGTTCACATTTACTCCAAAAGGAAAATAAAACTATTCTAAGACCTGTATTAAAGTATTTTTGAGGAATAGACAGCTTCAAAATGTGAAATAAAAAACAAAGTATTTATTGGATAACCTAACAGATTACCCCAGCTAAGTGGGACATGGGATGTCCTTTAGTTGACCACTGCCACACCCCTAACTGCCCCCAGCTTCTCCAACCCAATCCACTACCCACATTCTGAGCATCAATATACTTCATATTAATAATACTTACCTGTAACATTTTTGTTTGCTCAATACATGTGATTGAAATGGAATATATGATGAGAATTGTGGAATATAAATTGAACTTCACTTATAATGTGGAAGAAGAGTAACCTGTGAATTATCAGGTCAGACCAATCACAGAATGTAAATTATATCCTATGGCAAGTTGTCACTGATCTTTCATTTCAATTCTTAGTGCAGAGTAAACATTCCTGTCTTCTGAATGCTTGTTTAAAGCTGGCTGCAAAGCAATGAGATTCAGATCAGACTGAAATAAATAGCCTAGTTCAAATCCATGGTTACGTTCTGCCTGAAGGAAAACCAGAACACATGTATCAGCTTGGTAATCCAATAACAGCCAACAAATGAACAGGGTAAACATGATCTGAAGTAAATGTAATCTCTTCCAATGTACAAAGCATTTCAAGCTATCTTGGCTGCTGCCATCACATTGTCTGAATAAATTTACCTATGACCTCCAACGCAGTCTACTAATCTCTATAATCTCTATCACAGTAGTATAGATTTCGCTTCCAGGAAATAATGACCTCAGGTGTCGCACGGCTAGCGTATTAGCATTGTTAATCACTACCATTAACAAATAGTAACTCCAACCAAGTTAACATGAAACAGGAACATTGCTTTGAATGAAAAAAAGGTGATTATAAATACAATTTATTTGCTAGAGATGTTCTTGTTTATGCCTGAGTTGTGTCCTTACCTACCAATATTAAACAAATCAACTTTTCATCATACGCCAAATGTTGCCTTAACTGTATGACAACCATACTTAAAACAACCATCATTATTATATTAACTTCAGTTTGCTTCCGTGTTGATGGTGTCAACACTCAGTGAATATGATTCCATTGGTATGGATAGTTCACCAATACTTAAGCAATGAGTATATCTGCAGTGAAAATATTGATGCGTTATTTAACTGTTGTGGTCAAGATCACTGATTCCAATAATATTGTCACCAAACATCCACAAATGCATAATCTCCCTCAGTATAATCTGGAAAGAAAATATTAATCCAAGAGTTCTAACTTTAAATTTCTAATTATATTACCAACTATGTACTGCTGAGAACAGATAGCCCAATATAAATCAGTGCCCATCCTGGGACAGCCATTCCCATTTTTGAACAGCAGAAACTAAAACAGGGTTTTTACATAAAGTCTTTGTAGCATTTACGTTACTGTGTGAGATGCTTACACGCAAGAGCTGAGATTTTCTCAGCATCATGTTATTCCTGACATTGAAACCAGAAATGTGCACCATTTCACTTTCCTACTTTCTACTGTTTTCCATGCAATTACATGATTATATTTCCATGTGATAGTATTTACAATACTAAATGCCAAAGGTGTTCATGAAAATGCATTTGATTTAGTGGAAAAGCTTATCATTGGTGAAATCCACCCCCAGCTGACAATGGTGCATCTATGGGCAAGCTGTTGAAACATCTCCTTATCAAACAGGGAGGCTATGCACTATGGTCACAACTTTCCTGCCAATTATATTGCCATCTGTATAAGACTTATTGAAAGCACATGACATTATGGCTAACCTTCAAAATGAAATTTCACTTCCACAAGTTTCACATTACATTGGTTTCATTTTATGCATGTGTACATTGTTGTTATTTATTAAGACTAGCTAAACCTGAGAATTGAATGTACTGATACTTCATAGTTAACAAGTATTTATTGATACAGGGGAACTAGAGTTATTTTCTTTATTGGGGAGGAAACAATGTTGTGTTTTTGCCCTCATTCTTTATTGAATATCCATATTAGTCTCCCATGTAATACTTGTATCTCTGTGGGTCATGACTTAATTTTCAGGCTTAGCCAGATCTCCCATCTCAGCAGGAATAAATTAAATATTGTAGGTGAATTCAAAGTCCTATAGTAACTCTATCAATTAGCATCTTGAAATGGTAACACATTTGGACATTACCTCCTGCTTTTTAGGTCCCTCATCTTTGTATGTTAACTGGCTGAAATACTCCACCCCAATCCCCACCATTCAGAACAGGTTTACCAACTTCACTCCATCATACTTTTAACACACACCCTCCGTCCTTCCCTGGAATTCTCTTATAATCTTCCATGCCTCCAACCCCATTCCTCAACCCCCCTCATTACTGACTTACTCTTGCCAGTCCAGATCCTTGAGACAAGAATTCTTTTTCCTGCTCACGTCCCTTGTACCTTTAGAGTCAAACAAGGAAATCCATTGACTATCCACACAACAGCACAAAACCAATAGGTACACGGCCCTTTAAACTATCATCAGCGTTTGGTGTCACAAATTTCTTGGGAACCAGTGAGTTTATCTTAAAGGTAGGACTTCATTCTTTGACTCTCATGAGTATTCATAGCATGCAAATGTATTATAAGGATGAATTTGCCACAGGCTCATGCAATGCTAGACACAGTGCAAACAGATTGCTGACTTTATCTCTGCATCTCAACATTGAAATTTTGCATCTCCTTTTAATAAGTCACAACATTTCTTGCAATGTAAGTTCCAAAATGTCTCCCTTTGTGTTTTTTAAAGGCTGTGATTGACACACCTAGAACCAATGTTCCCTTCTGGTTGCGAGTTGTTTTTTCTGCACACCATCTGTTAGAGGAAACAAAGGATGAAAACTAGCTGTGCCGTCTCATTAGGATTTTGCCATACTATAATGGAAACTGCACACTCTGAAATCTGTGATACTTGCCTGTGATATTGTATATAAGATTGCAGACATCACCAGGGTGCAGGGCATTCACAAGCTAACAGCCACCACCCATTAAAACCTGGCAATTCATTGCTTTTGTTGTCTGGCATTGTTTGCATTTTTTCACCTGTTTTGTTTTCAGATTAGAGGCAATTAGGAGAAACGTTTTACAGATAAAACATTTAAATACCAGTAAGAAATTTAAAAATAATTAAGAACTGTGCAAATAAAATACAGATGCAAGGCCAGGTGATCGGCTCTAGCTGTATGATGTGGGAGCTGGTGGACCTTAATGTGGTCCACAGTGACCTCATCTGTAGCAAGTGTTGGTTGCTTGAGAAACTCGAGCTCAGAGTTGATGAACTGGGTCTGAGCTTCAAACACTGTGACATGTCAAGGAGGGGGAGAATTATCTGGACACTATGTTTCACGAGGCAGCCATCCCCATAGATTAGCTGCCTCAAAATCAGTCAATGGTTGGGGGCAGGCGGGTGTCACTATGAGCAAAGCAAGTAGAGGGATCTTGGACATAGTGCTGCAGAAGGCTTAGGTTCTAGATTCTTGATCCCTGTGTGATTGAGAATGGGGAACTGTCGGGAAGATGAGCAAATTGTACCATGGAACAGATGCTATTCAAGAAGGGGTGGAGAAAAGAGAAAGGTAATTATTATTGACAGTATTATATATTGAGGAATAGACATTGTTTTCTGTGGCCAAGATTGAGACACCCAACAGCTATGTTGCCTGCCTGGTTCTGGTTTCAGGAAATCTCATCTGGGCTGCAGATGAACTTGGAGTGGGAGGGGAAAGATCCAGTTGTTGTGGTCCATGTAGATGCCAACTATACAGTAGAATGAGGGTAAGAGGTTCTATGAGGGAATATGAGCAGCTAGGGTCTATATTAGAAAGCAGAACCAAAAAACCTTGTAATCTCTTGGTTATTACTTGAGCCACTGGCTAGATGGCACAGGATCAAAAAGTAAAACAGGCAAATGCATAACTCAAGGACTGATGTAGAAGAAATGTATTTGACTTAATGGGATATTGGCACTAGTCCTGGGGAATGAGGAATCTCTTCTGCTGGGATGGGATCCATCTGCATCATGCTGGGACCAGAGTTCCGGCAAATTGTATAACAAGGGCTGTAGACAGGGATTAAAACTAAATAATTGGATTTGTATGTGGAGTAGTTCAGTTGCATAGAAAATTAAGAAAGATCAAAGTTAAAAGAGAACGCATGAGTACTGGTTAGTGATGTGTCTGATTACAACCAGAAAATAAAACGAAGTGACTGAACCTGAGAATATCACATCACACCAAGGAATCGTACATGACTATGGAAATTTGATATTTGACCAAACTTAAAGGTTTTGTTTCTGAATGCATGAAACATTCAGGACAAAATGAATGAACAAAATAAGTAAAGACAAATTGGAATGATTTGGTAACAATTACTGGATTTGGTGGCAATTACTTGGGAATTGAATATCAAAGGCTACTCAGTGTTTTAGATAGAAAGAAAGGAAGGAAAAAGATGTGGTGTAGCCTTGCCAGTAAATTCAGTTGAAGGGTGAGAAATTAGAGTCCCATACTAGTGCTCTGGAGTTAAACAAAGATTTTTGCCTAGGCATGCAGACAGGTCTGGCCCTAGTGGACTGGGCAGGAAGACTAAGAGGACAGTTGATGAGCAGTGGCAGATGATTAAGAAGATACTCAATTGTACCTAAACAGGGTATATTCCAGAAAAGAGAAAAAAAATTGTAAGAGGGAGAAACACATTTGTGGTTAAGCAAGGAAGTTAAAGATAACATAAAAAACAAAAACTAAGACATACCATATTGTAAAGGTGAGTGGCAGGGTGGAGAACTGGGAAACTTTTAAAGATCAACAAAGGGTTATTCAAAAAGTCATAAAAAGAGTAGTGGTAGATGATGAAAGAAAAGTAGCTCAAATATAGTAACAGATTGTACAAGCTTCTGTAAGTATATAAAAGGGAAAACTTGCATGCAGGTACAGTACGTAATAATGAAGGCACATAGAATTTTGGCATTTAATGTCAGAAGAATAGAGTATAAATACATTGAAGTGTTGCTGCAACTGTACAAAGCATTAGTAAGTCCATGACTGGAGCAGTCCTTCCACCTTTGGTGTCCTTACATTAAGAAGAAAGTAATTGTATTGGAGACAGTTCAGAGGACGTTCACTAAATTGATTGTAGAGAAGTGGCATTTGGTTTATGAAAAGAGATAGAACAGCCTATACTCTTTGGGAGATAGTAAGAACTGCCAATGCTGGAGTCAGATAATACAGTGGGGAGCTGGAGGAACACAGCAGGCCCTTGGGCCCGAACTGAAATGTCAGCTTTCCTGTTCCTCTGATGCTGTCTGGCCTGCAGTGTTCCTCCAGGTCCACACTGTGTTATCTCTATACTCTTTGGGTTTGCAAACATAAGAGGAGATTTAATTAAAGTATATAAGATGCCAAAGGAAATTGACAAAGTAAACACAGAAAGGATGTTTGCACATTTGGTGCAATCTAGAACAGGAGGTCAAACAGAAACATGGTGAAATTACTTCTCTCAAAGAGGAGTGTATCTGTGGAATTAATTGTCACAGAGTGCAATGGATGCTGTGACATTGATTAATTTAAGGAGAAGATAGGCTGATTTTTAATTAGTAATGGGTTAAAGGGTTATGAGGAATGGGCAGGAAAGTGACAATGAGGCTGAGATGAGATCAGCTATGATCATATAAAATGATGAAACATGCTTGAGGAGCTGAATTGCCTACTCCTACTCCTGCTCCTAGTTCTTTTGTATCAAGCAGAATGACAGCAATATTTCCATATGCATAAGGCAATTTGGATATATTTAGAGATGTGTTGATTGTCTCGACTATTATGCAACTGGCCTGAGACCTTTTCTGGCACATATATCATGTGTCATAAAACCAGTTGCTTTTTACTAATTTTTGCATTGTTTTCCCATACATTTCTCTTTGGTTTTAGCTTAATGTAGAGTACATTTCCAACTATGAATGTAGAGTTGATTGAACAAAATACAAGACAGGTGTAAAGAATGCTGGAGAAACTCAACAAGTCTGGCAGCATCTGTGGAAAAAGAAACAAATTTAACATTTCAAGTCTGCTGTGACTCCTCTTCAGAATAGATTTGAAGTGTTAACTCTAATTTTCTCTTCTACAGCTGTTACCACACCTGCTGATTTCTCCAGCATTCTGTTTGTTTCAGATTTCCAGCATCTGCAGTCTTTTGCCTTTATTCAGATAAAATAAATAATTCTGGAGCTGTGAGGAGCATATTTTCCATTGCAGTCACTTATCTTGCTGCCTTTATTGATGCCACTGGTATCGTCGGTTTTTCAATACAGTATCATTTCTTCCAATATACAAATCCAACAATTCTTGCCACTGAGCAAGTATTTAACTCTGGCAACACAGCATTCAATCTGTATATGCAAATGCAGCATAATAACACTGGGAATGGGTAGCAGCTGTCATTGTTATCCTGGTCCCATTCCCCAACAAATAGCCAGCTGGCTTTGTTTCAGATAATTAGGATTGTAAAGCCATGTAATAAGTAATAAACCCTGTGCTTATTAGAAAGTTCTACCATTGTTCGCCATATCAAAATGTAATATGTTGCATTTATCTAAATTAAACTCCATCTGCCACTTCTTGGTGTACTAACCCAATTGATCAAGATCCCTTTGTATTTTTAGATAACCTTCTTCACTGTCCACTATGCCAATTTTGGTGTCATGTGCAAAATTACTAACAATGCTTCCTATATTCTCTTCCAAATCCTTTAAATAACAAACAGTGGACCCAGCACCAATCTCTGTAGAACACGCATCCAATCTGAACAATAATCCTCCAACACCTTTCACTGTCAATTAGATACAATTTTGTATCTAATTGACAAGGTCTCCCTGAAGCCCATGTGATCTAACTTTACTAACCAGCCTACCATGCAGAACCTTGTTAATGGCCTTGCTAAGATCCATATAAACTATGATCAGACTCTGGGGAGTGTCATCAAACAGAGACCTAGGGGCTCAGGTGCATAGTTCCTTGAAAGCTGCATCACAGCTGGCCAGGGTGGTAAAGAAGGCATTTAGCATGCTTGCCGTATTGCTCAGAACACTGAGTATAGGAGTTGTCACGTTATGGTTGTACAGGGCATTGGTTAGGGTACTTCTGGAATACTGTATGTAGTTCTGGTTGTGCTGCAATAGAAAGGATATTATTAAATTGGACAGTGTGCAGAAAAGATTTGCAAGGTTGTTACTGGAATTGGAGGGTTTGGGTTATAAGGAGAGATTAGGTAGGCTAGGACTTTTTTCACTGGAGCATAGGAGGTTGTGGAGTGACCTTAAAAAAATCATGAGGGGCATAGTTAAGGTGAACAGCAAAGGCCTTTTCCCTAGGGTAGGGGAGTTCAAAACTAGAAGGCACAATCTTCAGGTCAGAGGAGAAAGATTTAAAAGGGACCTGAGGGACAACCTTTTCACACAGAAGGTGGTTTGTATGTGGAATGAACTGCCAGAGGATGTGACCAATGCAAGTTGAGTTACAGCATTTAAAAGACATTTGGACCGGTACACAAATAGGTAAGGTTTGGAGGGATATGGGTCAAATGCAGGCAAATTGACTAGTTAGTTTAGAAACCTGGTGGATATGGACAAGTTGGACCAAAGGGTCTGTTTCCATGTTGTATGACATTAGTATTTTTTTTTGTCTTCAGTCTAAACCATAGGGACCATGCTGCATCTAAGTTCTGCCCTTGGTCACTAAATAATTGTCTTGGTGAAATTTAGTGGAACCAGCTGGAAATGAAAATGTTTCCATGAAATCCTCCTTTTTGCTTCAAGTAAATCATTTTTTAGTTAATGCGGAGTGAATCTTATGACAAATTGAAGTTCGATGGCATTAGTGTCACTGAATGCCCCCAACTCTCAACATCCTAGGTATTACCATTGATCAGAAAATGAACTGGACTGCCATATAAATTTTGTAACAACAAAGGTGTGTCAGATGCCAGGAATCCTGCAGACAGTAACTCACCTGCTGTCTCCTAAAGCTGGTCAATGATCTATAAGGCACAAGTCAAATGTGCAATGGAATATAGTCCATTTGCCTGAATGGGTGCAGTCGTGAAAACACTCAAGAAGTTATATACTATCCAGGGCAAGGAAATGGTAGCTCATCCATTAGCTTCCACATTCATCTCCTTCACCACTAATGCACAGTGACCGTGTGTATCATTTACGAAATACACTGTAGTAATTTGGCAAAGCTCTTTTGACAGCAGCTTTCAAGCTTCAGCCTCTACTACTTTGAAGGACCGAGTCAGCAGAAGCATAGAAACTCCTGCACATTTATGTTCACCTGCAAGCCACACATAATCTTGACTTTGACTATATTGCCAGTCCTTTGTTGTTGCTGTGCCAATCTCCCGAAAATCCATTCCTAACAGTCCTAGATCCCAAGGTCTTCAGCAATTCCATCAGGCAGCTCATCTGAAGGGCGATTAGAGATGAATAGTCAATGCTGGCCTATCCAGAAACACCGACGTCCCACGAACAATTAAAACTAAGTATCAGCAGTCTCATTTGTGCTTTCTGGAATCCAGTATTGCTCCTTTCATGTTTACTTGTACTTTCTGCTGTTACACAGTACACTATCTTGTATGTTGATACTGATTTATCCTGACTTTGTCCTCAGTTACATTGATCTTGCAACCTGTTAAATTCAAAATAACATTTTGTTTCATGACATCCAGGTCCTACCATCCTTGAAATCTATCATTGTCATTATTCTTGAACCAATATTGTGTGGATGTACACCGTACTTTCTGGCTTTCCAGTAATAGGTGTATAAAGTATCATAGCTTATTGACAAAATATATTCTACTTTGGTTATCAAAACTAGATATTTGTCTCAGGCAGACATCTCTCCATCACATACTTTTGCTGCCTAGATTGACTTTTTTAAACAAAACTTTATCTCCTCAATTTGTTCAACCTCTGACTGCTCTAGAGTTTTACAAATTATATATTATTACATAGATTTCCAATTGATATCAAGCACTAAATTCAAAACCTGTTATAATGGTTTGTGTGCTGTAGATATTCATTAAGTTATCTTGTCATTCTCTTTGCTATTTGTTTTTCTTAGCTTTCCTGCTGTCATCTTGGACCATTCTCACATTGACACTAGAATTATGTTGAAAGCCAGGTTAAAAGATCCTTTAATATTTGCTGGGATATTGATCCAGTTACAGGGATGAAAGTGAAGCCCCCCTTAATCTTTACCTTCCCCCTCATACAACCCTTGACAAAAAACCCTTTGTCCTCAAAACTTTCCATTCTCTTTTCAGCCTTAACCCACATCCAATGGCCCCATCTCCTCTCAGTGCCTAACACCCTTTTATTTCAACAAATTCACACAGGGCTTCATTATAAACATAATACACCAGATCTAGAAGAACATCTGGAATGTCTTTGAAAAGCTCATAAACATGTCAAAATAAACAAACATGAATTCTCATCAAAGTAAAACCATAATCTTAACAGCTGACAAATCTGTCAAATAAACACATTTTACTTGAATATCCATTATTATAAACAATAACTTAAAAATCAACATTTGTCAAAATAAAACAAGTTTATATTCTTGTTGATAGTCATCGAAACAACAACTGCTGAGCAGAATTCATTTTAATGAATGTAAAATATTTTGAATGCAGATCTGAAATTAAACCGTAAATGATTCAAGAAATTCAACAGATTAGGTATTATCAGTGCAGTAAGAAATGGTATGTGTTTTAATGACTCTTCTTTGGATATGAAAGGACGGAAAAAGTGAAAGGTAAATGCCAAATTAAAAATGGGGAGGAGAAGCAATTGGAACAGATAATAAAGATGCCCCAGAGCAAAAGGCTAAAGGATTGCTAATACTTTTGTGTGGTTTTAAGGTCACACTTACTTACAAATATACATGATAATCTAAGATCTGACAGATTATGACCATATTATAATATGCAACCCTCCACCTTGAATTGATCTTCTTTTTTCAATCTATCTACTTACAGTCAATGTAGGGCTAGTGACTAGAAAATCAGACTCATTCTTGCACATAAAGTCAATATGTTCCACAAAACAGCCACCCAATCTCCATTTGATCTCCTCAATATTGAGGAGACTGTACTATCAGTGGTGAATGCTTTAGACTAGATTGAAAGAAGTCCAAATAAGTATATGTTTCACCACATGTGTGTTTGGGTCTTGATCAATGAGGAGGGAGGAGATATAAGTGTAAGTGTTTCACGTTCTGTAATTGTAAGGTAGGCTGCAATGTGGGGAGGGGGTTAGCAGTTGAGTGATGGAGGAGTGCACCATGGTGTCACAGTAGGAATGGTTTCTGTGGAAGGCTGACAAGGGAGGGGAGAAGAGGTGGTGTTTGATGGTGGCATCCACTAGAGATGACAGAAATAGCAGAGGACAACCCTTGGATTATAGAGGCTGAAGTATGTGGAAATTGAGGACAAGGGAACCCTATCATTTTTAAGGAGAGAGGGGATAGGGGAAGACAGATGTCCAAGAAATGCCAGTTCACTATCCCAATCCCAGACTTCTGAAAGTTTAAGTAAACCATATCTACTGGCTCCCCATTATCAACTCTACTAGTTACACCCTGAAAAATGTTCGGCAATTTGTCAAGCATGGTCTCCTTTCATAAATGCATGCTAACTCAGTCCAATCCTGTCACTGTTTTTCAAGTGCACTGATACTAAATATTTTATAATGTGCTGTAGCATTTTTCCCTGCTACCAGGTAACTAATAATTCCCTATTTTCCATCTAACTCCAATACATAGGAAATGTTTCAGAGATTATAGAATCTTCAAAGATGACCACCAATGCACCCATTATTTCTCGAGTCACTTCCTCAAAAACTCTGGGATTTAGAATATCGAGATCTCAGGATTTATGGGCCTTTAGTCCCATCAATTTTGCCAACACCATTTCCCTACTAATTCTGAATTCCTTCAGATCCTCCCTCTCTCTTGACCCTGCATTTCCCAGCATTTTTGGGACACTTTTTGTGCTGTCTCTTCACAGCACAATTATTGTGGATTTAATTAGTCTTCCATCTCTTTGCTCCCCATTAAAACTTCCTGCGTTCCTCAATGTATGAGTTCTGCATTTGTCTTAAGCTAACCTTTTTCTCTTCACATACACATAGAAGCTTTTATAATTGGTTTGTATGTGTATCTTACTCTCAAACACAATTTCTCCCGTCTTAACCAATACCTTTGTCTTCCCACTGCCGAAATCTAAACTGCTCCCAATCCTCCTTCTGATTTAATGGTCAATAATACGCCTTTCCATGGATCTGATTCTATCTCTAATTTCCTTTGTTAGCAATAGTCAGGCCATTTTCACATTTTATTTTTGTGCCAGATAGGAATGAAAAATTGTTCTGGACCCTCCAGGTGCTCTCTAAATATTTGCCATTTTCTATCCACCATCATCCTTTTAAGGAACATTCCACAATTTATCATATTTAGCTCATGTTTCATACATTGTGGTTTTCTTTTTTTTAGATTCAGCATTCTATTCTCAACATCTCAAACTTTGAATAACTCTTGGGAATTAAATTATTCATGCCCTTAAAAGACTTTTTCAAAACAAAGCCCTAATACTACTCATCATGCTAAAACCATAGCTTATAGAATTTCTTAATAACATTTGAAATGGACAACACGTTGCACTTTTCATCTGATCCCTGCATCGAAACCATGTTCTTTCAGCATTCATAACACATCTATGTTGGTTAGCGTTATCAAGACTGGACTGACTCCATCAAATTTGCAGAAGTTCTAAAATCTCCAATTCTGCAATGGTGCTAGCAACATTTGGACAAGAGCAAATGGGCTCCTGACCCACACATGTATCTCTAATTTTATTGGCAGCAGGAATGGGAATCCAGATGCAGGTTCTACCCAACTTTTTTTTTTAAGTTCAAACACTCACTTTAGCACTGCCTCCATGTAGAAAAATAATACCAGATATCTTTGACCGAAAAGCTCTAAGACACAACCACAAAGATAAATCCACTTGCTGAACATGATTAAAATGTTCATTCAGTAGACTTAAATGATTTTGGAACCTGTGAGAAACTGATACAAACTGTCAGTGATCACAATAGTCAGAATTTGGATCTTTTAAAATGCAGGGAAACTAACTTCAAAAGAAGCCATTTTTAAAATAATTTGTTTTATCAGTTAAACTTTGACTTGAATTCACTAAGCAATAGCATGTTATGAAAAAGGCAGCAATTTGGGACTCCAATTCTTTCATCTTTGAGCGTTTTGACAATGACTTATAGACATCTGCAGTATCGAAAAGGGATAGAAAAAGTACAGAAGGAAGTGGAAAACAGACAGGCAGCATTAGGGTTAGCTCTATAACATTGTGGATTGAATAAAGAAATAGACACCACTTTAGACAATTGTGGCCCAAGTTGGATTTTGTCAGGACATAATGAAGCTGTCAATAAAATATCCTGATCAACTTAGAAGTAAATGTATAAAATCATTGCAGGGAACAATTTAGTGCTGTAGTCAAACAAATTGTCAGTTGCTGGATGTTGACTGCCTATTTGGAGACTGTAGAAATACTCCTAACAGATTTGTGACTGCATGTATTGCTAACCTATGTATTGTGTCGCTGCAAAAGGGGCTGCAGATAGTAGGCAGTGGCAAATCCTGGTGGAGAACAAGGATGCCTGTATGATTGAAACCTCATGAAGGAAATAGTGTTGATGTTTTTGGACAGAATGAGGGGAAAATGGTTACTATCACCGGAAAAATGATCACGCTTCCGAGTGATGCATTACTTTTGACCAAGCACCATTTGCACATTCAGGAACTGAAATCATCTTTGAGTTTAAAAATAACCAAGTTCCCAAAACACATGCAAAAGGGCAATAAGCATAGAGTCAATGGCACTATGGTGACATCATGAGGAACCTTGAAATCTGAGTAAACCCTTGTGCTTGGTCCACCTCCTCTTTTCCAGAAAGGTAGGATGAGATGAAACGGTTCACTTTTCAATCAATAGCCTCAGTGACCTCCTTTATATAGCAATGTTTGTGGCAGTGTACTATAAACTTTGAGATGTTGTTTTTATATTTCCAGCAGTAAAGAGGAAGCAGCTAGGCTCGTAAAATATTTGAATTGCTGCGAGCTTGACAGCCACAGCAAATGTGGTCCATGCCCCTGCTTTGACACTGCAGTTCTGGTTGCAGTAATTGTTTAGTTTCTGTCACAACTTCTTTAGTGAAGCTAGGACATGTATTGATCTTCACAGAAGCATAGCTTAGAGATTTTCTTTTCCCTAAAGACTCTGCGTGAAGGTAGTTCTTCTTCCCCAGTTTCTCCCTGTTTCAGCAAGATGTTCTGCCCCATATGGCCTTTCTTTGTTCTCCATGTTATGCACAATTTCAAGAGGAAGGCTTACCAGGCTGCCCATTTCTGGAAGTAACTTGCTTTCACCCAGGAATTCATTTCTACAACAGTCCGACCTGTCCATTGAAATATTAGTCCTTGAGGTAAACATTCAATTCTTGTGAAATCAGTCTAGAGATTCTGAGCTCCTAAAGGTTTATGTGTGTGTTTCTGATTCTTCAGCCTGGTAATGTCAAACCTCAGAATTATCCTACAAGTTGAAAAAATCCTGAAGGTCCTCCCTGTAACACAAGCCAGATGAATTTTTCAGCTTTGTCATAACTTGTCACAAATTTAGCATTTTTAATCAAAAATGAGCTTTTATTCACAGTCCTGTGTAGTGAGCCATAGAAACTTTTGGCCTGCAGTTGCTCTCTCCCTCCCAAACCCAGGTTAACCTGCCTGTGTTATTCAGTGATATTTTACGAAAGCTTGCAATCTGATATTACAATGCCTTCCTCTGTTCCCTTACAATTTCAAAGCACAGCACCATGACAACATGCAGCGCATGCACCTGTTTCTGTATAAATATCACAACCAGGTTTTGGGTGCTTTTGAAATATGAAGGCTGGACAACATACTGGTACATAAATGTGAACATTTATTAACTATTTAAGAAGTGTGATTCAACACAATTTCCTTAGAACTTTCTTCGTTCATGTTCAAGTTCCATGCAATCTGATTTTATTGAGGACGCATTTGAGCTATTAGCATACCAGATTTTAACCCCTCATGCTACAACACTCCCAAGTCTTTCTGCTTCCAACATTCCAAACAAAGTCTATTTCACCAAAGGACATAATCTGCAACGGTATTCTCAGTTTATTTTAAGGAAATGTGGCACATATGTGTTCCATTATTTTCAACTTGTAAATGCAAACAGATTGACAACCTGAGATGCCAGGCTCTTACATCAGCTGGTACGTGGGCAGTGCCACAGGCATTAACTTGTAGGCAAAGCAGTGAAGCTGGTTTAAAGAAGTGCCAATTCAAAAGCTAAATCTTCATGCCATGAATCAAAAACTCAGAAGATGATAATGAACTGAAATTATCATTTTCTTCTTTTTCTGTTCATTTACAAACAGGAGAAAAGTTAAAGCACTAGCTTGGAAAGGTCAAGGACTTTAAGCTCCCAGGGAAATCTTCATTAGCTGTGCCACCAACTGCTTTTACTACAAAGAAAGATTGATGAGAAGAACAAGGACTATCTTGAAGACTACTTTGAAACTGAACAAGTAATCAGTTACCTACTATTCCCTTGGTAAGATCTTTTTCTTTCTGTAGATTGAAGGACTAATTCTGTAGTTTTATGAGCATGAGCCTGCAACTTTGCAGATAATGACATCTTGAGAACTCCAGCAGAAAGTAAGATTTCATCATCAGTGATAGAACAAACTTAAAGTTTCAACTGTTACGACACAGGCATAGCAAACTAAATTAAACAGCTTTGCCATCACAGGATTTACAACACCATGAAATGATCCTCAAATTTTCTCAATTGTTTCTAACCAGACAAAATGAATAACCAGTCTTGAACTCCAAGTTTATAACTTAGATTAAAAAGTAACAATATATTGTAAAAAATGCAACTTTAGAAGAACACACATAAGCAAATGGCAATCTAATTACCAACAATCCAATTATTACATGGCAATGTAAGCCCAATCTTCTTTGATCATAAGTCCTCATTTGTACACCAATAGATGGATAGAATTAAGGGCTGACTTTTTGAAAGTGAAAAAGTTACAATTTTCTAGTTTGATAACTTTTTTAACAATGAATGCCAGGCCTACATGAAATCCTTAGATGTTAAGCAGTATTACGGGCATGTGGAACTGAATATCTTGCTTGATTTTCTAGGTCACCAGTTAATGCAAACAATTGCTGCAGTCCTCTGGAGATATGTGCTTATTTCTTATAGGCTGAAATTCTTTTTCTCAGAACATTCAACAAGTTGATAACTGGAGAAAAATTAGAGGGAAAAATCAAAAATTAATTGAGAAACTACCTTGGGAAACCTACCTCCTGCTAAGACAGCACCAGTTCACTCTTTTTCAACATTCTGTTAATGTTAAATTGTCTACAGTGTGTTTTAGAGGAATAATTAACCTGCATTATCTTTCCAGGCCAGTTCACAAACTTCCAAGAATATATAGAGAAATGGGGTTAGAAACTACTGTAATTTCTGGTTTGACTGTGTGGATTAGTGTTCTGTGAAAGTTATAACTTGTGAACACCCCTTTCACTGTAGGAAAAGCAAGGGAAAACACTCTCTCTCACTCTGAGTGCTGCCAGCCAGCCACTGTTGAAACAACATAATAATTCCAAACAAACTGAAAAATCAAGAATCTCAAAATCAGCTGCTTAAGCTACCAACATATGGCATTATCAACATTGTACTATCTACTCTTTACGAATAATACTTTGTCACTCTACATTCTACAGATCGTAGGTTATCAAATCTTCACATGTGAGATGACACTGTAATTTGTTTATTCCTTCCTTCAATTCCACCTCAGTGGCTTGTCCTGAAGCATTGTCCACACCAAAACTTGGAGACACCTGAAAGGCTCCTGTGGTTTATGTTCCTAGTATTCAACTTTTGATCTTATCGGGGAATGGATCATTGCCTAAAAAGTGAATGTTACAAAACCAAATTTCTCTTCATGATGTAATGTTCTGTGCTGTAAAAACTGTAGTTCTTCATGGGGACATTTCAGACATGGCCATTTGTGGAGTGTACCCGAGTGAGGTTCTTCAAACTTAAATTAAAGTTGACAAGTTGTTCGCCCCTTGGGCTTTTCAGCTGTCAGTTAGATTCAGGCAATTCCTCACCACTAAGCAATTAAAGTGTAATCACACATAACTTCTTACCAGTCCATAGTTTCCATTATGATTTAGAGCTGTGATTACAGAGATGAATGCTCAAAACCAAGCAATTAAAAATCACTGGCTGTGCTCTTGCCCAATTCACTGCTGCAATTTAAACCCATGAATTCAGATAAGTAAATTATGATACTTCTGAGTTACTGAGAAGCTAACATTGTCAACTGGAAACTCAAAAGAATTACGTTTAATTAAACAATGGACATGGTTTAACCTCAAATATTGAAGCTATTTCTGCTAATTAGAAGCATCTCTTTTATCACACATATTCAAAGTCAACAATGCTCATCAGGATTAATGCAGCAATTTTAAATATTAAGAGTCATATTGGAGGCATAATACTGACTGGATTGATTTTTAAATTGATCTTGCAAATCAAAGAACAAGGAACAAAGAACAAAGAACAAAGAAAACTTACAGCCGAGGAACAGGCCCTTCGGCCCTCCAAGCCTGTGCCGATCCAAATCCACTGTCTAAACCTATCGTCCAATTCCTAAGGATCTGTATCCCTCTGCTCCCCACCTACTCATGCATCTGTCCAGACGCACCTTAAATGAATCTACCGTGCCTGCCTCTACTACCTCTGCTGGCAACGCGTTCCAGGCACCTACCACCCTCTGTGTAAATCCTGTTAACATTAATTGGTTGTTCATCCCAGAGGGAAACAAAAAAGTAAAAACAATGTGTAATACTTGGAAACAAATGTATTGTCTGTACTCGACCTACATTTTGATATATTTGTCCCCCAGTACTCCAAGGTCCACCTCCCACTATTGCTTAAATGCTGTCCCCTCCACACTTCACTTTAGATCTGAAAGTCATCTAGACTCAAAACATTAGCTTGCTTTCTGTTGATTGATGCTGCCTGACCCACAGTGATCTCCAGCATTTTTTGTTTTCAGTTCAGTTAAGATGGATACATATGTGTCATCACAAGTTTTACACTGGTTTTTCCTTCTGTGAACTTATTCTCCTCCTGCAAGCCCCTCAGTTTAGCTTTTCTGACAGAAAGTATGCTGAAGCTGAAGTCAGGTAATGTAGGAAAAACATTTACATTTGTGATCAATTCACTGTGATTCTTATTTTTGGGACAGTCTCACTGTCATAATTATAGAATTTCCTGGTTGAGAAAATAACTGTGATTGGATTCTTATCTGATTCTGGGCAAGATGCCTAGTGCAGTTTTTGGAAAGGGAGCACTGTTAAAATGAAAAAAGAAATCAAAACTGTTAGCAAGAAATGCAAGAAGGCAGAGAAATGAACATTACTGATGGTCAGAAAAATTGTCACACAAGAAGTCACTTAGAAGAATGTAAGTTTGCCTCAGCGATTGAATATCACATGAATTCAGGAAGAGTAGGCAAGCAAGAATGGACAGAGATGATAATTCATGTGCATCCAACCCCTTCTTTCCATGCATTTGGGACAAGTGCCAGAAGACGATCCATAACCTTTCCAGGTTATTCAGAATAGGAGAAAGCATAATTAGGTGAAAACAATGCAGAATATTAAGCGATACTTATCGATCATAGAAAATCTGGTTCCAGGCTCCATTGTAGAGTTTGGAAAATTCGCTCTCTGCCTCTTTTCCAGCCCCTTCAAGGAATGCTACTTTGATGATTGCAGAAATGTATGCTATTTTCTGTAGCTGTAGCTTCAAGGTATTCTTGTATGAATGTAAGAATTTCAGGTCCTCATTGTTTTAGCCCTCATCTGAATGCACACAATGTGCCTTTTTAAAAAAATAACATCAACCTTGAAATGTGCACATCACTGGCAACACCGGCACTTATTGCCCATCACTAATTACATTTGTGGTGAATTGCATTTGCATGCAAATGAGTGATACTGTAAGCCACTTCAGTGGGCAGTTAAGAACCAATCACATTGCTGTACATTTGGAGTGACATAAAGACCAAACCAGATACAATTAGCAGAATTAATTCCGCTAAAAATATTTTTGAGCCAGATGATTTTTTATCGAGCAACCAACTTACAGCTTCAATGTTACTATTATTACCTCTTAAAATAAAAATCTCAGTTAGTATTTCAAGTATGCCTGTAACAGACATGCTTATAATGTCAGCACTGTATCATGAGACCTGAGGGTACAAAGATTTTATACTTCATCTTACATCGGATCATTTGAAGCATGACACTAGATTGGAAGCACATTTCTCTGTCATAAACTAATCAATTAATATTAGCTACATGCTTATGTACATGAGAAATGTAAACTTTGTACCTAATAATTAATAGTTACAAATATTGTATTGACGAATCCAACTGGCAACATGCATGTTCATATTCTTGTGTTATGTGAAATAAAATAAGCATTGCTATATCAGGAAAACACTCTTGAGGACAAACTCACACCATAAAATGCACGTAATTAACTGAATTTAAGTGTCTCAGTTACAATTTGAATTCATATATCTAGATTAATAGTCCATTTCTCTATTTACTTGCCCAGCAATAAATCCAATTTGGTCTCATTACCAGTAGAATTGCAGCAACAATTCACCGAAATAATATCATAAAAACTATAATATAAATGAATTAGAAAAAAATACAAGACATTCACTTATAGTATCCAAATGTTCTCAATACTCTTTTCCTCCACTTTAATAAATAGAAGTGATATTCTGACAAGAAAAACGCATAAGACCTGTAATTTTAGTCTTCTAAACATAGGCCAAAAGGCACTTTCAGTAACAATATGACTGATGTCCCATTAAGTAGGCAAAGAAACGTAATGATCCTTCTCTTTTCCATTTTATTGTGTCAACTTATTTTCTTCTATCTATATTGCAAACTGGTCACCTCTGCTTGACATTCGACAATAAGGAAGTAAATTTGGTGTAGAATTCAAGTTGTTCGATAGAAGTAAAAATTCTAAGATCAGAGGGTTCTTTTTAAAAATATTTAAATACCCATTTCCCAAAGCTGCACATTGAAAATCTTTCAGCACTTCACACACAAAAATGATGTGCTTCAAACCAAGAATTGAAGATGCCTATTAATTAAAGAAACAGAATCTAAACTCTTTCAGTTAGTTGTCCCTCTATTGGAGACTCCAGCTTCCAGTTACTCAAATGTTCATCACCATTCTAACA
Source organism: Ginglymostoma cirratum (assembly GCA_024137785.1). Classification (NCBI taxonomy): domain Eukaryota; kingdom Metazoa; phylum Chordata; class Chondrichthyes; order Orectolobiformes; family Ginglymostomatidae; genus Ginglymostoma; species Ginglymostoma cirratum. Next base: position 63,254,337 of record JAHRHZ010000144.1, read on the forward strand.
ATGGAACATGACTTAATATGATGTCCACCTATTCACTAGATTGAGCTTTGAGCCTTGGTAAAGCAATGAGTTTAGCAAGATGAAAGAAAGTCATGTCAAATTGCAGGTCTTCACTGACTACTTATTGGTTACATTCTAAAATTATCACATTTGGACTGAATTATTTGTGTGCAATAAACCATCATTTTCGGAAATAAATCTAATTTGCAAGAACAAATTCCTTGCAATATATCTTTGACATACATTAACATAACTCCTGACTGCTGAATTTCTAGAATTTTAATGATCTCAAATCACGATACCAACATAGCTCCTGTTACAGGATGTTAACAGGATGTATGTTTTGGTCTATTCACACCATTACTTTCTTTTCATTTTGGGATATTGTTTCAAAAGATTAGGCTTGAGTGTACACCAAAAACTGCCCCACCAACTCCCTTTTCAAGCTCAGGCTCTGTGTTCTGGTTCTAATGCTCTGGACAAGGTGAAATAGCTGGTCATGGTCTGTGCAAAGTCTCTTCAAATATTTTAATTGTGGAAGGAAATAATCATTTACAATGAAGGGTCTACACTGTGCTTGGTTGTAAAAATCACTTTTACTATGTTAATTATAAAATTAAGTGACATTAACAAGATATTTCAGTGTGAATCAAATGAAAATTTTAAAGAAATCTGAGTATTAGACAATATTTTATCTGCATAAGATTCAAAGCTGGTTGGTTTGGATCTTTGCGAAGCTATTTTTTTAAATTCACTAATGTAAAATATGCCCCGTCTGTATTTCACGAGTGTCTGATAAATTGTTAACAGTTATCAGATATTGATCATCTGCCAGGGCTAGTTTTAATGACCATATTCATCAGACCTCTCATTTTCATGAAAATTACAGCAAGTACTTCAAGTGGAACCTGCTTCTGTGCCCACACACACACAGCAGCTTTGTCTGAACTGCATGCTTTTGGTGTATAGCAAACAAAACTAGCTCTTGAGTTGTGATTATACTTGACAGTCATAGCTCACTTCCCAATATTTCGTCACTGCAAATAACATGTATTGGACAACCACGCAGAACAATCAGCTATGCCAAGGAACAAATGCTGAAAGTCAAAGGAAAGAAAAGTCAGTACAAATGAAAATGGAACTTTAATCCCATCAGAAAAGTGAAAATCTGAAGTAAATACACATTTTTATGCATTTGCATTGTTCCTTCTATGAGTGCAATACTTTTTATTAAATATTAAATACTTTTTGTTTAACCAGCTAATCTATTTCTCTTGAAATCCTTTGTTTATTTCATGTGGAGCTAATACTTTCTGACTTTCAATTTCTTATGAGTGCATTTAATTCCATTTTAAGAAGTTAGAACATTGCATCTTCACTGTTATCGACCTGTAGGTGAGGGTAATGATCTTGGAAATGCCAGCCTGCTCCAAATCCAATTTGTGCTGCAAAAGAGAAGTAATTCAATTTTCTAAGGGTAACCCTCTGAACCTGGCTCTAATTTGCAAAGTCTGTTTACATAAGATGCGACTTTTGTAATATCACACGTAAAAAGCAAAATCAATTTAGTGACGCTAGCCTGATTAAAGTAGTCCATTTGGACTCTGAATTGTTGCCATTCCTGACTTGCTTCACAGATCATGAAGCATATGTTGTATTTCATTTCAGCCTGTCCAAGATTTTAAAATGAATTATCTTTTGTGTAGACTGCTTTTATTAAGATTAATTCAACATACAACATGGGTCAAAGTATCTCATCTCTTGCATTGGAAAAAAGTACAATACAATTAAATGCTCAATCACATTGTTCATCTACTCCAGTTAGAGACCTCCAGATCGAAATAGTTGGTAAATAAAGGGAGGTCCTTTTGCACCTTTGCAATTTCGTGATTCTGTGATCAAGCAAATAGAAACTAAATCAAAGCATACAACAAAACAGCAGTAAAAAAATTCATTTCACAGAATTTCATGAAATTTCATAAATTGAAGCAAAAACAGAAATCTCAATAGCATTCTGAAGAAGGTTCACTGGATCTGAAATGTTAACTCTGATTTCTCTCCACAGATGCTGCCAGACCCGCTGAAATTTTCCAGCAATTTCTGATTTTGCTTCAGTTTAATAAATTTCATGAAATTTTGTGCCATGAATTATTTCTTTTACTGTTTTTTTTGTATGTTTTCCAGCATTCACAGTTCTTTTGGTTTTTCATAAATTGAAGGTTGTCTAAAAATGAAAGCAAACAAAAGAAACCATGAAAGGCTGAATTGATTTCATTTAAATTGCTTTGTACTTCTGTGTTTAATCCTTCATCATGTAATAAATAGAAAACATCTGTGAAGAAGTGGACAACACAAACAACCTCCTTGTATGGGCAAAGGCAGATGTATTTGTATTGATCTGTGTGGGTGTAAAAGTAATGGGCCAGTGGTAGTTTTTAATTTATGTAGAATATAAATGAACAGATGGCATAATATAATGAAGTAAGGATAGGTTGCTTGCAGTTTCATCTCTCAACTATGTTACCACTACCGCTAAGAGCCACTACATCATGAGAATTCATTTTTCAAATGGACACTTTCTTCCCACTATGTATTAGTGTATGTTAATGTATTCTGCTCATGATGATTCTTTGAGGCTTTGCGTGATTGGAACATTACGTGGGTCCTTACACAGAGTGGGTCAATGCATTAAAGATTTGAGTTCTTCTTCTGATTGGTATCAAATACAGACAGACATTGAAAGCAGTGACAAAATTACTTGAAGCCATTAACCATCTTATACATTCCAGTTGTGCCATTTTACATATATAAGATGGATCATGACTTGACAACTCATCTTCCAATGCACTGTCCTAGATCAACAATTGCATTTTTGTTTTTTGAGTTAAAACAGGAGGTGATACAATAGCACATGTCCTCTATGTAAAAATGGAACAATTTGCTTGTTCCATGCTTGATGAATACTACCAAACCATAAAATTTACAGAAAATACTATGAAGTAATCTTTTAAGTCAGAAAAGCTTTGCCTTGTTGACATAAATTGTAAATCTGAAAAGTTAAGGTGACATTCTTAAGAAACTATAATAAGATGGGTTATCTCTCAAGGGCAAAGTGAGATGGGCTACATAATTCAGGCCCAGCCAATGATGCCCACATCCATCAGTGATTTTTTTTTTGTTCACATTTTGATCAAAAGCAGCAGCTGATAATATCGAGTAGACTGATGTAATCTTATACAATGTTCATTCAAACCAGAATGTTAAAACTATACCCCGTTTACGTTAATTGGAGGAATTTAGTCATGCCTTTGCAGAAATGTTTCACCCACATTGTAAAAGCAACGACTGCTACAAAGTCAAAGAGTCCTACAGCACCAAGATAGGCCCTCGGGCCCAAAAGGGTCCAGGCCGATCAAACTGTCCATCCACACTAACCCTGTTTTCCTGCACTTGGCCCATATCCATCTAAACATTTCCTATCCATGTATTTGTCCAAATGTCATTTAAATGTGGTTAATGTACTCACCTCAACCACTTCCACTGGCAGCTCATTCCATATGCGTACCATCCTCTGTGTAAAAACGTTGCCCCTCAGGTTCCCATGTATTCTTTCCCCTCTTACCTTAAACTGATGCCCTTTAGACCTCTATTCCCCAACTCTGGAAAAAAGACTGAGTACATTCACCCTATCCATGGCACTCATGGCCTTATACACTTCTATAAGGATGCCCCCCTATAGTCTCCTACGGCCTAAAGAAAAAAGTCCCAGCTTGTCCAACCTCTCACTATAACTCAGTTCCTTGAGTGCTGGCAACATCTTTGTAAATTTCTTCTGTACTCTTTCCAGTTTTATAACATCCTTCATATAGCAAGGTGACCAAAACTGAACACAATACTCCAAGTGTGGCCTCACCAACATCCTGTACAACTGCAACATAACTTGCCAACTTCTATATTCAATGCTTGACTGATGAAGGCCAGTGTGCCAAAAGCCTTCTTCACTGCCCTGTCTACTTGTGACTCCATTTTCAGAGAACCGTGCACCTGAACTCCAAGGCTCCTCTGTTCCACGACACTTCTTAAGGCCCTATTGTCCACCATGTAACTCCTACTTTGATTTGTATTTCCAAAATGCAACACCTCATACTTAATTATATTAAACTCCATTTGCCATTTCTCAGCTCACTTCCTCAGTGACCAAGATCCTGCTGTAATTTTGATAACCTTCCTCACTGTCCACGAAACCGCCTATTTTAATGTCATCCGCAAACTTACTAATCATGCCATGTACATTCTCATCCAAATCATTGATATAAATAACAAACAGCAATGGGCCCAGCACCAAACCCTAAGGCACAACACGAGTCACAGGCCTCCAGTCTGACAAGTATCCTTCCACTATTACTTTCTGTTTCCTACCACCAAACCAATTGTGTATCCAATTTAACAAGGTGTGGAGCTGGATGAACACAGCAGGCCGAGCAGCATCATAGGAGCAGGAAAGCTTGACGTTTCGGGCCTAGACCCTTCATCAGAATTATGTTGCCCATCTCATGTTGCCCTTGAGAGATAACCCATCTTATTATAATTTCTTAAGAATGTTAACTTTACTTTTCAGATTTACAATTTATGTCAACAAAGCAAAGCTTTTCTGACTTAAAACACCATTCTGATAAAGGGTCTAGGCCCGAAACGTCAAGCTTTCCTGCTCCTATGATGCTGCTCGGCCTGCTGTGCTCATCCAGCTCCACACCTTGTTATGTCGGATTCTCCAGCATCTGCAGTTCCTATTATCTCTGTGTATCCAATTTTCCAGGATTCCATTTGATCTAACCTTCCAGAGCAGCCTAGCACGTGGAACCTTATCAAAGGCCTTACTGAAATCCATATAGACTAGGTCTACTGCCCTGCCCTCATCAATCTTCCTGGTCACTTCATCAAAGAACTCTAACACATTTGTGAGGAATGATCTCCCAAGCACAAAGCCATATTGACTAATCCTTATCAAACCCTGTCTTTCCAAATGCATGTGTACCTTACCCCTCAGAATCTTCTCAAGTAACTTACCTACCACAGGTGTTAAGCTTACTGGTCTATAATTCCCAAGTCTTTCTTCGCAACCCTTCTCAAATAAGAGCAAAAGATTCGCTCCCCTCCAGTCTTCCAGGACTTTACACGTGGCTAACAATAATGCAAAAAATCAGTCAGGACCCCTGCAATTTTTTCTCCCACCTCTTGCAGGTTTCTTGGATATATCTGATCAGGACCAGGAGAATTATCCACCTGCATCCATTCTAATACTACCATCATGTCCTCTAATGTGATATGGACTGTCCTCAAAATATTGCCACTAACTTTCCCAAGTCTTCATGTCTTTCTCCACGATAAACACAGGGGAGAAATATTCATTGAGTGCCGCACCCATCTCCTGTGGCTCCACATATACATGTCCACTTTGGTCCTACTAATGAATAAAGCATTCAGATTTCCTAGATATTTTCCTGTTAGCTACTGCAGTCGACTTTTAACTTAATTGTTTTCTGCTAACATGAAACTACCAAGACCAACAAATTGGGCTAAAGATAAATAAGTTCCCTGGTCCTGATAACAAAAGTAGCTACAAAGATAGTGATGTATTGGCTGTAATTCTCCAAAAATCTTTTGTTTCTGGAGAACTGTCAGAGTATTGGAAAACTGCCAATGTGACACCCCTATTCAAAAAGGGAGGATGGCATAAAACTGCAACTGAAGGCTGATTAGCCAAAAATCTATTGTTGGAACCAATTATTAATGAAGCAATAGCAGCATGTTTAGAAAATCATAATCTAGTCAAGCAGAGTCAGCATGACTTCATGAAAGAGAAATATTAGAGTTTTTCAAGGATGTCTCAACCAGGTTGGAACCAGCAGATATATTGCATTTGGACTTTCAGAAAGCATTCAACCAGGCAAATAACAAAGGATTAAGTCATAGGATAAGAGACCGTTGTGTTGGAGATAGTATATCGGTGTGAATAAAGAATTGGCTAATGGGCAGGAAACAGTGAGTGGGGATAAATGTTTCTTTAGCAGGTTAGAAATCAGTGTAATCAGTGATATTCCATGGAGATTAGTACTGGGACCACAACTGTTTACTATACATATTCATGACTTGGAGGAAGGAAGTGAATGTACTATAGCCAAATATAAAGATGACCCAAAATAGGTGGAAAAGTAAATTGTGAGAGGGATACAGACAATTTACAAAGAGATGTTGAGAGGCTAAGTGCTCAAAAAGATGGCAAATGGAATATAATGTACGAAAAGCTTAAGTTGTTAATTTTGGAAGGGAAAACTGAAGAAGCGTATTATTTAAACGAGAAAAAGTACAAAAAACTGCAACACAACGAGGGTACTTGTACATGATATCAAATAAGCCAGCACACAGACTGTTTCTACTACAGACTGCCAAAGGATGCTCTGTCATCAGACAATGCGGTATCTCAGATCAAAGTGTCACTGATTAGCTCAGGAAAAAGGTTAATGATCTTTTACACTCTGCCACCATTTTCTCACCTCTCGGCCACATCTTTCACCGAGGGTCTAGGACTACATTTCTTCTCGTTATTGTATGTATCACGTCTGCTCAATAGCTGGCACACAGGTTATCCTTCCAAACAACCAATACTTCCTGCCCTCTACGCTTCCTACATACAAGCCAGGGGAAACCTCACCACCTTTCCTGCTCATGCATCACTACAAACTGGTTGTCCATTTACCAGCATACTCAACCCCTCTGTGTCCCATTGCAGGACAGACTAGCCTGCAACTGGGCTGATAAAGAAAAGAC
>JAHRHZ010000144.1:63261564-63279270 GCA_024137785.1 Ginglymostoma cirratum
ATCCTGCTCCGATGATGCTGCTTGGCCTGCTGTGTTCATCCAGCTCCACACCTTGTTATCCGTGATTCATTTTTAATCAGCACAGGTTTTATTCCTCTTACTCACTTAATTTCAAACCTCCTCATACCCAGGCATTCCCCACACCAAGGGATACCAGGAAAAGACATCGCCAGAGACCATCAGCTGCACCTCTATTTCTGAGCAGTTTAGGATTGCAGCCACGGTACTTTAATGTTGGCAACACTGATTCTAGACATAATATCCAGAAATTGTGTTAGGGCTTGGTCTGCACACATTATTCCTGAAATACACCCACCTTAAGACTGAAAGCACAGAATCAGTGATGATGCTGCTCATCTCTGCACAGTAAGAAAAGTGCTGCCATTCAAGATTGGGAGCTGTACAATGGGTAGCTTACATATCCACTGTCCCTCATAGATCTGCGGACTGCCAAGAAAAGCTGCACTTTTGCTTATTCAATGTTGCACTAAGGGATGCTTAAGCATTTTCAGGGAACTTAGTGGCCTCGTGTACTCTGAAATATGGAAAAATTACTGAGAATGGAAGGATCAAAGGGGATTCCTCAAGACTTTTCTCCAAACAGCTGGTTATTACTGGAGAATTCACTTTACAGCATTCAAATTTAATATGCTGACTGAAGCATTAAGAGCTACTTAGCCATTGTGTCGTGTAATGATAGTTCACCTTTTTACTCACTCCTGCTTTTCCCTGACCACTTCATAGTACATGTAATGTATAGAAACTTGAAAGTAGGATCATGAAAGATTACAAGTGCATAAATAGATGCTGTCTTGTGGCAGAGCAGTCGTATCTCCACCTTTGAGAAAGGTGTTCTGGGTTCAGGTCTCACCTGCCCTGGAAGTGTGTAATTACATGCCCACACAGGTTTATTATAAATAACTATCATCACATGAATAACAAGACCTTTATTCAGCACCAGAAAAAGTCAAGAACTGCAAAATCCAACATATCGTTTTCACTAGGCAAGGGCTGCTTCCTTGTTTAATGAAGAAATTTTAAACAATGACAATATCTGAACATGGCTCATTTGTCTGGAAAGTGGAGTTAACTGTTGATGATTCATGACTCTGTCCTGCATTTTTGCATGGCCCTCCTCAGTGTTCAGATCCGTATCATCAAGCTCATAGACAATCTCTTGTTTCACCTGCATCCAGCATACTCCTTTATCAGGTTAAATTATGAAGGGCACAGCATAACACAACAATACGGCTCACCACTTCAGGGTTATACTGCAAGGCCCCTCCAGAGTTGTTGAGGCCTTGAAACCTCACTTTGAAGAGGCCTATTGTCTGTTCCACCATGGCCCTCATAGAAGCATGGGCAGCATTACATTTCTGTTCTGCATCAGCCTGAGGGTTTTGGAATGGTTTCATGATTCACGTTTGGAAGGGTAGCCTTGTCTCCAGGTAGCCATCACTGGGGGCTTTGGAAAAAGGTGGGAAGCTATGAGTTGTCAGGTATACAAGAGTTATGGAACCTCCCAGGATATCTAGAGCAGACCTTCAATCGATTGTTGATAAAATTTACACATTGATGGAGTGGAAGCTTTTTCTGTTAATGAACTCTGCAAGTTGGTAATTGCGCATTCCTAAAATAAGGTGAATACGGTTGATAATGCCAGGGGAAGCCAGTGATGGTGGAGAATCCCAGTTCCTAAGTTGTAGCAGTCTCCTTGACATTGGGGTAGGATATGGGCTGTCGTGATCTGAAGAAAATGGGATCAGTTACATTCCAGATTCAAATCTGGGTCGAGGATTGGGAGACGCTGCCTAGTCCTCAGCTGCTCTTTGAAACTAACAGAAAAGATGAGGACAGCTGTGGCTTTGACAGGCACCAGCATGGGACTGCCTTCTATTCCTTCTTAGCACAAGTCCTGCTCCAGTAGATGACAGTGGTGATGGCCAGAAACATCTTTAATCAGCACCTAAAAAGAAAGACAATGACAACAATGCCTGTAGATACAAGGTAATATCATTCTCCCTTGCGTCCTTGGTAGATCTTCACCTGCTGCTTCTCCCAGTGGAGGTTGCTGATCTTAGATAACAAGGTGTGGAGCTGGATGAACACAGCAGGCCAAGCAGCATCATAGGAGCAGGAAAGCTTGATGTTTCGGGCCTAGACCCTTCATCAGAAATGAGGTTGCTGATCTTGCTGAACTTGCTGATCAAGTAGCAATTGCTGTCTCCTTCTCCATTGACTTTGTAGATGCACCAAAGCCACAAGGAATCCTGCTGCAATGATCTCCATGAGACAAGTGTGAGCTAACAAATTGAGGAACGTCAGAAAGATAATGCAATTTTATTGAAGGACCTCTTGAACCCCTGCATCCATCAAAGTGAAGTGTCATGCCATGTTATCATGAAGTAGACATACAGGATTCTTAAACAGGCCATTGTCATGATTTGATACGGACTACTGAGTTATTATGTCACCTTATCCAAAAGTATGTTGCAAAACTAAGGTTTTCATATTACATTGGGAGGGCAGAACTCTGCCGGCATGATAGCCTCTCTGCCCTAAAAGTAAAGTATCCTTGCAAATCATAGATTGCATTGCTTTGTCTGCTTACAATCCAGTATCTGAATGTAGCAGCTGCATGGTTTTGTTTCCCAGTGTGAGGTGTAGAAAGGGTTTCTGATATGAAAATCTCAAGTAATGTTTTTTATGCGTATTTCTCTGACTACATTTGCTTAGCTGACATAACAACAAGCTAATTAGTGTGCGCATCGTAAATGTCATGATTGTTTGAGGCCTTGACATACATTGAATGATTTGCCAATGAAGAGCAAATTGAAGCCAGATGGATGACATGCCTCACACAATGCAATCATGATTATTACAAGGTCAAAAATCGCACAGCACCAAGTTTATTTGAAGACACAAACTTTCAGAGTCTCGCTCCTTCTTCAGATATCCAACACCAGCACCTCCACATCATGTTTGTTACAATTTCACCAGCATTCCATTTGTTTTACTCTGCTCCCAAAGAGAAGAAAAGAAAGTAATTCTGCACATTTTGCATGAAATATCAACCATTTTGTACATTTGTTGAACAGTTGATTTTCGATTGGAAGTGTCAAGATTCCACCTTCATGATCTTGTGATGGAGTTGCAGGCTTCATCTGACATGAAAGATTATCCCCATCTTTCTTGTTCCCTTTTTTTGTTGCTCTCCCTGTAACCATTCAGCATCCCCAAGTTTCCATGGACCCCCTTTGCACAACAATTATTGTCCCATTTTATTCCCAGAGCACATGGCTTTGAGAATGCACGTCGTTGTGAGCCCTACACTCTCCCCATGTCGGTGCCAGAGTAACCATGGCCTAAAAGAAACAAAATCTTGGGGCTTTCTATTCCCCCCTATTGTTTATGAGATAACATGCTTCTAACTAGATTTGTTCCTGAGTACAGTGTAGCACATGGATTGATCTTCGCTGATCTACCTGTAAGCTCCAGTCTGGTTGCACTTGACCTACAAGACTGATAGTGGTCTAATCCCTGCATTGAAACTGGATGAGTCCCTTGAATGCCTGTGACATACTCCCTGACTGTCTGTAGTCCCTCCTTTCTCTGTTAAAGATTGCTTCTTTTTGACTTTCACACATTGTCATTAGCTTGAAGTAAATGCAATGTGTTTGCTGTAAACGCTGTGGGCACACGCTGAAATGTGCTACACAGCAACATGTCCATCTCAGTGACTGTTCAATGCTTTCCAATATTACAAGCAACTTGCCTCTCCCTATATACTAAAATGAATGCTAGTCACAGAGCGCAAGTGAGCCAGTGCTAACAAGCCAAGATAAGAGCATTGAATGCATTCTTTGTAACTGCCTAACCAAAGGCATCGCATGTTTGCATTCTGGGAGGGACTTTGAAGTCAGCTTGGATGTGAAGGGCACCATGGAAGACCATCCCTGGTGACAAGCAGGAGGAAGAGCATCGAATCAGAGGGTACTGAGGCATCAGGTGTGATGGGTCTTCCACAACAAGGAATTGACCCTGACTGAGTGCTGCAGACTGGCACATTCCAAGGTCCAGGCCTATGTGCTGAGGGACGCACGAAAGCTTTGGGCAGCCGCAGTCAAGGTGCAGTGGAGAAAGACCACTGACTGAGGTCTCCTGCTGAAGGTATATGAGGCTCTTTTCCGTTATCGGACCCTCCGATACCTCAAAAATATTTAAATATTAGTACTATAAACGTAAGAGTGGTCTTTGATTTTTTGGATAAAGTCAAAGTGCAAAGTCTTATTTTGTTTACTTAATATGCAACAGTACAGAACCAAACTGCTTTTGCGACAATATATATAGACAAGGAGATATTATGAATAAGATATGCTTGTGAAATTAGAAACAAAAGACACTCTGTCTGTTGTTGTACATGGCGCAGGTCTGGCCCATCCCCCAAAACAGTCACTCGAGCCTTCTTCCATTTCATCTGGACACCTAGGATAGACTAGGTCTGCAGGGACTCCATGTACAAAACTTTGGGTAAAGGGGGGAAGAACGTTCCCAATGTTGCCTGCATCCTGATGGCCACCTTTGTGTGCTGTTGTATCAAGCTGTGCAAAGAACCTCAGTATGCACATACCAAGTGTTACTACGTACTGACGTTCTACCTGTCCTGGTGTCGTGAAAGATGGAACTGGCCTCGTTGCTGCGGAATGCTCCAAGTAGTTAGACTGTTTCATATCACCTGTACTTTGTAGATAAATTTGCAAAGTAAAAAGCACCTTTGACTGCCAATCCATCAGGAAGTGGTCAGCGTGTAGTGTCCTCGAGACACTGAGGGAAAAAGAGAGAGTGGATCCCGACACATGGTTCCCCGACCAGACTGTCAAAGTCATTTGGCAGAATGCCTCATCACCAGGGCTTTCTAACAAGCACCAAGACATCGCTTGGCTGATGATGAGAAGGGAACTACCTTCAGATCCTTTATGTATGCCTGGTGTGTCTGTGCCACCACATGTTGTCCTTGACGTGGCTGTGTTGGGGAGGGTGGGGTAGGGTTTGAGACTATCACACATCTCCTTCTGGAATGTCATTACAGAGAAAATCTGGAGGAAGATGCAGTGGTTTATGTTGAGGTTTGTCCTGAGCAGCTCTGTGACACAGGACTCTGTGCTCTACAGTCTGTTCCCTGGGACATACACCAAGACAAGCATCAACAGCAGCTGGAAGACCATCAACTCAGTGAAAGATGTTCTTTGGTCTGCCCAAAAATTGTTGGTCTTCTAGAGCATGGTGTTGACCTTGACTGAGCGTTGAAGACTGGCATATTCCAAGGTCGAGGATTCCGTGCTGAGGGACACACTAAAGCTTGGGGCAGCTGCTGCCAAGGTGCAATGTGGAAAGACCACTGCCTGAGGTCTTCCTGCAGAAAGTAAATGGGGATCTGTTCAGTTATTGGGCCCTCCTAGTGCTTCAAATATATGTAAATATTAGTATTGGATGTGTTAGAGAGGTTTTTGGTTTTGCAGATAGAGTCAAAGTCCAACATTTCATTTATTTACTTGTTCAGAACTGAACTGTTTTTGTGACAATGTATATATGCAAAGAGATTTTTCATGAATAAAATATATTTTTGAAATAAAGAATTTCTGGGAGTAGAGTTTACAGTCAGCGAGGGTGTGAAGGTCATTGTAGAAGAACTTGGTGTTAAGGAACAGTCAGTTTCAAATATTACATTACGGTAGTTTTCCATCCCTCCTTCCTCCTCTAACCAAAATAATGGAGAGGAAAGTTTCAACGGAGAGGAGACAGAATATTGTGAGAGCAAAGTCGGCACCGAGAGATCCCATAAGTAAAGGTGCATAAGCCCAAACAGCTTCTGAAAACTGTTAATAGTAAGTAACAGGTAAGTTTTAAGAAATTGTTTTGGAGCAGAGAACACCAGCAGCTTCAATTTAGTGTTAAAGGCATTTGACATTGAAAGGATTAATTAAGTTAAAGGAGGTAGACATGGCAGGAGAGCTTCAAATTATAGTCTGCTCCTCTTGCTCAATGTGAGAAACCAGGCACATTTCCAGTGCCCAGGACCTGCATGTGTGTAAGAAGTGCCTCCAGCTGCAGCTCCTGGAAGCCCAAATTTCAGAGCTGGACAGATTACACCTGGGCAGGACTGAGACTGATATCCTTTGGGGGAGTACAAGGTAGAATGGCTGGGGAGGGTTTACATTAATGTGGCAGGGGTATGGGAACCAGAGGAGTAGGACAGTTGTTGCAGAAATTGAGGGAGAGATCGAAACCAAGGTAAACATGACTGAAAAAAAGAACAGACAGGGAAACGCTGCTGAAAAGAGCAGGGGAGGGTGGTCTGGAATGCATGTGTTTGAATGTGAGAAGTGTAATAGGCAAGGTAGATGAACTCAGAGCTTTGGTTAGCACTTGGAACTATGACATTATTGCAATTACGGAGACTTGGCTGAAAGAGGGACAGGACTGGCAGCTAGAACTTAGATGTTTCTGATGTGAAAGAAGGGGATATAAAAGGCGTGAGGGAGTTGTGTTACTGGTAAAGGGGTATCTCGCAGCTTTACTCATGGAGGATATATCAGACGACTTGTGTAGCGAGGCAATATGTGTAGAACTCAGAAATAGGAAAGGTGAAATTACAGTGCTGGAGGTATACTAGATGCTTCACAACAACCAGCGGGAGAGAGAGGAGAGAATATGTAGACAAGTTTTGGAAAAGTGTCAAAGCAGCAGGATTGTTGTGGTGGGTGATTTTAACTTCTCCTATATTGACTGGGATTCACTTTCTGCTCGGGGCTGAGATGGGGAAGAATTTATAAGGACTGTTCAGGAGAGTTTTATGACACAGTACATAAACAGTCCAACTAGATAAGAGGTTAACTGGACCTGGTTTTGGTCCAGGTGAGTGAAGTTTCAATGGGGGAGCATTTTGGGAGTAGTAACTATAATACCATCTATCCTACTCGTGGGTAGGGAAGGAAAACTACAATAATATTAGGTAGGGATAATGGCAATGGGGTCATGAAAAGTCTTTAGCAAACAGGATTAAGGAGAATCTCAAGGCTTTTTGTACATATATAAAAAACAAGAGGGTAGCCAGAGAAAGGGTTGACCCACTCATGGACAAAGAAGGGAATCTATGTTTGGAGCCAGAAGAGGTCGGTGAGGTCCTAAACAAATACTCTGTGTCGGTATTCACTAAAGAGCAGGAATTGGTGGAGGATGATCTCAGGGAAGGGAGTGTAGAATTTCTAAGCCAAGTTGTTGTTAAAGAGGAAGGGATGGTATGTATCTTAAAAAGTATTAAGGTAGATTAGTTCCTGGGTCCTGAGACGATTTATCCCAGAATATTTAGGGAGGCCCAAGAACAAATTGTTGGAGCTTTGACAGACAACTTTGTCTCCTCTTTGGCCACAGGTGAGGTCCCAGAGGACTGGAGGACAGCCAATGTTTTCCCATTGTTTAATGGGGCAGCAGGGATAATCCATGAAATTACAGGCCTGTGAGTCTCACGTTGGTGTTGGTGAAATTATTGGAAAAATTCTCAGGGACAAGATCAATATGCGTTTAGAAGCAAACAGACTTATTAGCAATAGACAGCATGGTTTTCTGTAGAGGATGTGGTGCCTCATGAACTTGATTGTGTTCTTTGAGGAGGTGACAAAGATGATTGATGAGGGAAAAGCGGTTGATGTTGTCCATATGGACTTCAATAAAGCCTTTGAAAAGGTCCTTCATGGCAAACTGTTACAAAAAGTGAAGTCACATGCTGTCAGAGGTGAGCTGGCAAGATGGATACAGAACTGGTTAGTCATAGGAGGCAGAGGGTAGCAGTGGAAGGATGTTTTTCAGAATGGAGGGTTGTGACTACTCGGGTTCTACAGGGATCAGTACTGGGACCTCTGCTGTTTGTGGTCTACATAAATGATTTGGAAGAAAATATGGCTGGTCTGATTAGTAAGTTTACAGATGATATAAAGATTGGTGGAATTGAGGTCAGTGAGGAAGATTGTCAGAAGATACAGCAGGATATAGATCAGTTGGAGGCATGGGCAGAAAAATGGCAGATGGAGTTTAATCTGAACAAATGTGAGGTGAAGTATTTTGGAAGGTCAAGTATAGCTGGAAATCACAAAACCCTTTGGAGTATTGATATGCAGAGAGATCTGGGTATGCAATTCCACAGATCAGTGGCGGCGCGGGTAGGTAAGATGGTAAAAAAGGCCAATGACATACTTGTCTTCATTGGAAGGGGTATTGAGTATAAGGATAGGCAAGTTATGCTGCAGCTTTTTGGAGCTATAGTTAGGCCACACTTGGAACATTGTGTACAGTTCTGGCTACCACACTACCAGAAGGATGTGGTTGGTTTGAAGACAGTTCAGAAAAGGTTTACCAGGATGTTACCTGGTATGGAGGATTTTAGCTACGAAGAAAGATTAGATAGACTGGGATAGTAGGAACTGCTGATAGAGGGTTGCAGTGGGAGAGGGATACACTGAGGTTTTAGAGGGTTGTAGTGGGAGAGGGATACACTGAAGTTTTAGAGGGTTGCAGTGGGAGAGGGACACACTGAGGTTTTAGAGGGTTGTAGTGGGAGAGGGATACACTGAAGTTTTAGAGGGTTGCAGTGGGAGAGGGACACACTGAGGTTTTAGAGGGTTGTAGTGGGAGAGGGACACACTGAGGTTTTAGAGGGTTGCAGTGGGAGAGTCTCAACCTGAAACGTCAGCTTTCCTGCTCCTCTGATGCTGCTTGGCCTGCTGTGTTCATCCAGCTCTACACCGTGTTATCTTAGATAGACTGGGTTTGTTTTCACTGGAACACAGGAGTTTGAGGGGTGATCCGATAAAAGTTTATAAGGTTGTGAATAGCATGTCTAGAGTGGAAAGTATGAGGCTTTTTCCCAGGGTGGAAGGGTCAACCACAAGGGGACACAGGTTCAAGGTGCCGGGGTCGGGGGGAGACAGTTGAAAAGAGATGTAAAAGGCAAATTTTTCACACAAAGGGTGATCAGGGCCTGGAACATGCTGTCAGAGGAAGTGGTAGAAGCAGACACAATAGCAACATTCTGGAAGACCGCTCTCTCCATGACTCCCTTGTCTGCTCCAGACTCCCCGCCAGCCTCACCACCCCCGGCACTTTTCCCTGTAACCGCAGGAAGTGCTACACCTGCCCCTCCTCCTCCTCCCTCACACCCATCCCAGGCTCCATAAAAACCTTCCACATTAAACAGATGTTCACCTGCACATCTGCTAATGCGGTCTATTGTATCCGCTGTTCCCGATGTGGCCTCCTCTACACTGGGGAAACCAAGCGGAGGCTTGGAGACCACTTTGTGGAACATCTACGTTTGGTTCGTGACAAACGACTGCATCTCCCAGTCGCAAACCACTTCAACTCCCCCTCCCACTCCTTGGATGACATGTCCATCCTGGGCTTCCTCCAGTGCCACAACGATGCCACTTGCAGGCTACAGGAACAGCACCTCATATTTTGCAAGGGAACCCTGCAGCCCAATGGTCTCAATATGGACTTCACAAGCTTCAAAATCTCCCCACCCCCGACCCCATCCCAAAATCAGCCCAGCTCGTCCCTGCCTCCTTGACCTGTCCGTCTTTTCTCTCAACTATCCGCTCCTCCCACCTCACTGACCAAACCGCAACCCCAACTCCTACCTACCAATCCCATCCCCGCCTCCTTAACCTGTCCATCTTCCCTTGACTGACCAACCTCCATCCTAACTCCCTGCCTACACACGCCTTAACTGGCTGCATCCCCGCCTCCTTGACCCGTCCGTCTCCTCTCCACCTATCTGCTCCTTTATCCTCTTTCCATCCGCCTCCCTCCCCTTCTCTATTTATTTCAGAGTCTGTTTCCCCCTTCCCCATTTCTGAAGAAGGGTCCAGACCCGAAACATCAGCTTTCCTGCTCCTCTGATGCTGCTTGGCCTGTTGTGTTCATCCAGCTCTACACCTTGTTATCTCAGATTCTCCAGCATCGGCAGTTCCTACTATCTCCAAAATTCAAGAAACACCTGGATGAATACTTGTTTAGGAAGGGAATAGAGGGATAGGGAACCTGTAAGCGAAGACAGTTTTAGTATGGAAGGGCAAAATGTGTCTGTGCAGGCTTGGAGGGCCGAAGGATCTGTTCCTGTGATATATTGTCCTTTGCTTGTTATTCCTTATTTTTTTTTGCATGCAATGCATGTGTGTGTCTGTGTGCATATTGATCTGGCAGAGGCATGCAAATTGCAAATGTCACTGAGTTCCAAATCAAAGTGTTGAAGAGCTGAGGTGGTGTGTGTTAAATCAAAGACAGGCATGATAATGTGGGATAACAAGGTGTAGAGGTGGATAAACACAAGGGAGTCACGGAGAGAGCAGTCCCTCCGGAAGGCAGATAAGGGTGGAGAGGGAAAAATATCCTGGGTAGTGGGGTCAGATTGCAGGTGGCGGAAGTGCGGAGGATGATGCGTTGGATCCGGAGGTTGGTGGGGTGGTACGTGAGGACAAGGGCGATTCTGGTTTTGTTGTTATTGCAGTGAGTGGGTGAGAGGGATGAGTTGCAGGAAATGCGAGACATGTGGTCAAGGGCGTTTTTGACCACTGTGGAGGGGAAGTTGCAGTCCTCGAAAAACGAGGACATCTGGGATAATGTGGTGAGTCTGCTAGTTTGCTGCTGCAGTTGAACAGACAAAGGGTTCAGGAAAATGGTGACCGTGGAGCTCAAAGATCAAAAAAAAAATACAGTACAGGAACAGGCCCTTCGGCCTTCCAAGCCTGTGCTGCCACGTTTTGTCCTTCCATATTAAAACTGTCTTCACTTACAGCTCGCAGGAACATTGTAGTGAAGACAATATTGGTTGTCACTGAGAATAGCAATCCATAAACTGCAACTTTCAGGTGAATGCTCTGATTTGCACGAGGAATTTGTCACACCGAGTTTTTCAGGAAAGGAAAGGAGAGTTGGAAGTTGCATCTGGACAAGACAAATTAGGTTTTAATGAGATGCAAATAGATGGAGATAAGGTAGATGTCCTGCATCATTCTGAATTCATTATTTAAACTTTATGGAGAAATATTGGAAAGGTATTTCTCATTGTCATGATTCTTATTTTAATTCTCGTAATATTTTTCCACTTCTGTCACCATTGACCATGCCACACTAGGGAAGGGAGAAGGCTAACCATCTTAAAAAAAGAAACATCAATTATGGCTGAAACTTCTCACTAGGTGAGTTAAGGGCGTGGATTGACAAATGGAATTGCGATGTTGTTGCCATCACAGTTGTGGCTGTGGGAGGGGCTGGACTAGCAAGTCAACATTCTGGCTATAGGATCTTCAGGCAGGACAGGGGAGTGTATAGAGAGGAGGTAGTAGTGCATCACTAATGAAGGAGTAAGCGACTGCAGTCAGGAGGGATGATATCTTCAGAAATCACACGACGCCAGGTTATAATCCAGCAGGTTTATTTGAAAACACATGCTTTTGGAGCCTCAGTCCTTCTTCAGATGTCAGTGAAAGAGGTAGTATCAAACGCAGAATTTATAAGTAAAAGATCAAAGGTTCACACCATTGATGAGGACGTACTAAACAAACCTAAGATGGTGTTAAATATTTAATCAGTTGGAAGGTTTTAATTGATTAATATGTATACGTAAATCCCCGAATTCCTTTCAAGTCACGGTCCTGCGAGAACTAAAGTTTTCATCAGAGTAAAGAAGAGGTGACATTTTAACTCAGACAATGCATGTCAGGTGTGAGGCCTTGTTTAGAATCTGTTTATGTTTTAAATGACACACACATGAATCTATGGGATGAATTTGTATTTGCAGATACATTTTATTTTGTTCAAAAAGCACACAATTTATAGACAGTCAGTCAATGTGGCGTTTTATAAATTCCTACTTTAGAAATTAAACCAGTCTGACTCCAAACTAAAACATAAACAGATTCTAAACAAGGCCTCACACCTAACATGCATTGTCTGACCTAAAATGTCACCTCTTCTTTACATTGATGAAACCTTCTGATCTCTCAGGACCATGGCTTGAAAGGAATTCAGGGATTTACATATACATATTAATCAATTAACAACTTCTAACTGAATAAAGATTTAACAGCATCTTAGCTCTGTTTAGTACATCCTCATCAATGGTGTAAGCCTTTGATCTTTTACTTATAAATTCTGTGTCGGATACTACCTCTTTCACTAACACTTGAAGGAGGACTGAGGCTCCGAAAGCTTGTGTTTTCACATAAATCTGTCGGACTATAACCTTGTATTGTGTGATTTCTGACCTTGTCCACCCCAGTCCAAAACCAGCACCTCCACATCATGGATAATATCTTGGAAGGGTCTTCAAATGAGTCTTTGTGGGTACAGCTTAGGAATAAAACAAGGGCAGTCACACAATTGGGAGTGTGTTATGGACCCTCAAAAAATGGATAATGGATATATAGACAAGTCACTGAGGTGTGTGAAAAAAGGGGCAATCATAGTAGAGGATATTGATTTCCCCAAGGTTAATTGGGATAATCATAGTGTAAAAGTTTTGGAAGGGACAGACTTCTTGAAATGTATTCATGTGAGCTTACTTTATATCAACATGCAGATGTTCCAACAAGGAAGGCTGTAGTATTGGTCCTAATTCTGGGGAATAAAACTGGATTTGTTTTTGAAGTGGCAGTGTGGGAGCATTTTCAGATAGGAACCAAAACCCAGTATATTTTAAGTTATGGAAAAGGAAAAAAGAACATCTGACAAAGAATATCTGCAAAAAAGGGTTTTGGATTGACAGAAGGCAGGTTTTATTAAAATAAAGCAGGATCTGGCCAAGTAAACTGGGGGAAAATAGTTACTTCTCGATAAATTTACTGCAGAGCAGTGGGGACATTCAAAATAGAATTGACGAGATACAGCCCCAACATGTTCCCATTAGGGTGAAATGTAAAAGCAATAAGTCATTTAGAACCATGAATGTCTATAAATATTCAGAACTGGATAAGAAAGAAAATTGAGGCTTTCAACAGGTGCAAAGGGAGAAAATCAACTGGAGGCAAAGAGAGGGCATGAGAAAACACTGGTGAGCAAAATTAGAGTGAATCCCAAGATATTCTATAAGTATATCAAGGGAAGAGGATAACCAGGAAAAGAGTACTTAACTAATAAAATGTACTTATCTATTTGTAGTGATTGGAGCCAAGTTGACCTCATTGGCTATAAGGTCATCGATTGGGGATGTTAACCTGGCCAATCTGTCTCCCAAGGAGGAGAAAAGGAAACACAAGAAGAAACGTTTGGTGCAAAGCCCTAACTCTTACTTCATGGATGTCAAATGTCCTGGTTTTTACAAAATCACTGTAGCGTTCAGCCATGTACAGACTGTTGTGTTATGTGTCAGATGCTCCACCGTACTTTGCCAGCCAGGAAAGGCCAGGCTAACAGAAGGCTTTTCCTTCAGAAGAAAGCAGCACTGAAATGAGAGTTGGCATCTCAGGATGGGTGAGACTACCTGCACCTCTGGACTTCGGGAAACTGGTTAAGGGATATTGATTCACTTCCCTGAGACCTGGTTGGCAGGATGAAGGAAGTGTAGCTTGGTGGGGGGAGGCTGGTGGGGTTGGTGTCATCACTGTCCCATAACCTTACCCATCTGGTTCATTTAACGTTTTTGGAACTTCCGCTGATATCGAGTTATTTGTTAGAATTGTCAAATAAAATGTTGTAACATCAAAAAAATATATAACCAGGAGATGAGAATCTCCTCGGTTCAGGCGACAGACTCTGAACTGGCTGGCCCATAGTCGATGTACTGTGCACCAGTCAATACAGGGTGACTTGGTGATGGGACACCAGCTTCTGTGCTATTGTTAAGGAAAAGTTCTATAACCTTTGTGTTTACTGCTGCATTTTAGCTGGATGAAGCTGTTGAGTGAATAATGATGTTTCAGCACTGTTGAACACACAATAAGAATCAACCAGCTATATTGCCTAAGCTATGCCACCACCATATAAAATATTTAATAGAATATAAGCAATGCAATATGTCTACAAATTGACATATTTCTCATGGTGTACTGCAAAACTGAATTAAATCAGTAAGTTGTGTGAACCAATCACCACATGCCTCCTGCAAACAAATTAAAGCATCGAGAGAAAACAATCAAGAAGTAACATTCTGATCCACTCAAGAGTCAAATCAGTAAACCTGGTGAACGGGAATCTCTGAACTGCCTTTCCAATTCTTCCCTTTGCCCATAACAGCCCATTTTCTCTTGTTATCTGTCTGCATGTGTGTAAGGGAGAGTTTATACTGGGGTTGGGGATCTAATTAATAAAGATATCCTTATCATTCATAATTGTTTACTTGTAATTAGATTCAATTTACTTGTAATAAATAGAGACCGTAGCAGAATAGAAACTTGGTCTGTGCTTTCTGTCAAACTGGACTGAAAGTTGGATAAATTGTGAAATTCTGCATACCTTTTGCAAATGTTTAACTCTTGTGACAACTCGGAGGGAAGTGGGGATTTATTTCTGTCCCAATCCTACCCCAGTGAGGTGTCATAGTTGCTGGTCCTCCAACTGTTGTCTGGCCCTTGTAAAATACAGCCTGGGAGAAAATCAGCCACGGCAGGACCAGAATTAACTTTTCAGCTTCTTGCTAGATTGAATTTCATCATTGTGAAAGGGCCAACATCTTACCGTACTGCTAAATTGGCCAGTTCTTTTTAAGGCCACAGAGTCTAAAATATGCAAAGAAACAAATTATGACATCAGTAAGAGAGATTAATTTTTGAATCTAATCCCAATTAAATTATAATTGTTTCTTTGTAGTTTTCCTCAAGCAAGAATTGATTAGACTTTACACTCCCATTTTTTCAAAGCTAGTTCTGCGCCTTTTATAAATACTTGTGTAATTATTCATTGTGCTTTGCAACAGCTCGAGAGAACTGAATGCACCTAAATTTCATGCTTGACTCATTTGCACATCTAGCCAAGTATTCCCAGAACAGATATGTGTCAAATGGAAAAAAAATGTGTTTGGGAAATAGAGTGAAAGTCAGGACTGCTCAAAGTCAGATTATCCAGACAGACTGCTGCACCTCAGTTTATACAATCATGTATAAAGTGCTGTTCTGGGCAGAAAAAAAAGATGCAGAGACAAGTAATATAAATATCAACCGAGAAAATATGTATTGAGTTAAAAATGCACTTCTAGGGAATGAAGTGGATGCAGTGAAAATTAATGACTGGAGTCACATCACAAATCACTCCCCAACTAAAACCCCGTGTGAAATCAACAATCATTGCAGATGCTGAGAGAAAATCTAACCAAACCAAAAATGCAGCACTATCATTCAGGTTTACCTCCTGATTTTAGCAGCTACATTTTTAAATTACATTTTTAGTTTGAAAAATGTTAAGTGATTTGAAGTTATTATCAATCAATGCTATCAGTGTAATCAGCAAGTCTACGCAGAATCGACAAAATATATCATATTGACAATATAATTGGAACTAAAATCTGTAGAAAACATACTGATCTATAGTTATCCACTGGTTCTACTTTTCCCTGAAGTTCAGTTACCTTTGCAAACAATTCCAGCAGGTCAATGAGGCATGGTTCATTGCCTTTAACTCCATATTGAGTAATCCTTACAGCATCTATGTTCTTTAATGAGATTCGATAACATCTTGTATAATGTTTTCAAGTATTTTCCTCATGACATATCTGTAAATTGCAGATTTGTATCCAAGTCTATTTTAATAATCAGGATAACAATTACGAGCCTGCAGTCCTCTGTTGCTGTTACATTATTTATAGAGTTCCTAAAATATTCACCAGAGCTTCACATTCTTTTTTTAGATTTGAAGAACATCCCAGCTGGCCTCTTTATTTTGCTTCCATCTCCTTGACAGCTGCTGTATTCTCATCCACAAGTACTGCTACCCATTGCCTAGTTTTACAAATCTATCTTTGTAAAACTTTACATTTTTTAGTTTCATCTCATGCCTAGCTTCCACTAACAGGTACATATTTATGATGTGACTCCAGTCATTAATTTTCACTGCATCCGCTTCATTCCCTAGAAGTGCATTTTTAACTCAATACATATTTTCTCGGTTGATATTTATATTACTTGTCTCTGCATCTGTTTTTTTCTGCCCAGAACAGCACTTTAAACTACTTCCTTTGTTTAGCTACATTTACCAAAGTGTTATCTGCTCTTTACAGCTCCTATATACAGGTGACTTCCACTTGAAAAAAAAATCCATGATTTTCTTCTCCACCCAGAAAGAAACGTTATTCCTGACGATGAATTGTCTGAACTGTTCACAAAATTGCCTCGACAAGTTGCGAATGTCCACATGGATCAAACAGTTGGGTGCTTACACTCTAATGTTGCATTAATATCTGTGAAAATGAATGTAAGAGAAATATTTTCCTAATTTGCTAACCTACACTGAATGTAATTAAGTAAGACCTATATCTCTTCGAATTCAAAAATAGTTCGGATTGAAATTGGATCGTATCAAATCCATTCAGTGGTGTGAAACAGGTGCCATGTGGATCAACATTTGAGCCAACATTTCATGCTAGAATACAATATTAATGGAGGTTTTAGGAATTCCTAATGGTTTTCAAAAAATGTTAACTATCTTATATGTAAGCAAGAGGTCTTTTGTTTGTTTTCAAAGTCCGATCAGAGATTGTATTGCAAGGACACGAAGAGGCATTGTCCCATTTTACCTCCACTCTTTGGACTTATTTGAGGATGGTTTTTGGAAGCGCAAGCAGCCTGACAGTAATCTGTTTGAAATATACAGATGCATGTAGTATATGAGTCCTATTTAATAGAGGAAACTTTGAAAATTACAGATTTATGAAGATCCACCCCCTTCCCCCACCACAACCCATTCACCCCCCAAACTACATTATTTTCAAGTTTCTACATCAAAATGAAATCAAAGCATGATAGCATCAGAGAATGAGAGATAAAAGGTACTGCAGATGCTGGAGAATCCGAGATAACAAGGCGTGGGGCTGGATGAACACAGCAGGCCAAGCAGCATCATAGGAGCAGGAAAGCTTGACGTTTCAGGCCTAGACCCTTCATCAGAAATGGGGGAGGGGAAGAGGGTTCTGAAATAAATAGGGAGAGAGGGGGAGGTGGATAGAGGATGGATAGAAGAGAGGATAGGTGGAGAGGAGGCAGACAAGTCGAAGAGGCGGGGATGGAGCCAGTAAAGGTGAGTGTAGGTAGGGGGGTAGGGAGGAGATAGGTCAGTCCAGGGAGGACGGACAGGTCAAGGGGGTGGGATGATGTTAGTAGACAGGAGATGGGGGTGGGGCTTGAGCTGGGAGGAGGGGATAGGTGAGAGGAAAAACAGGTTAGGGAGGTGGAGATGAGCTGGGCTGGTTTTGGGATGCGGTTGGGGGAGGGGAGATTTTGAAGCTTGTGAAATCCACATTGATACCATTGGGCTGCAGGGTTCCCAGGCTGAATATGATTTGCTGTTCCTGCAGCCTTCGGGTGGCATCACTGTGGCATTGCAGGAGGCCCAGGATGGACATATCGTCTGAGGAATGGAAGGGGGAGTTGAAATGGTTCGCGACTAGGAGGTGCAGTTGTTTGTTGCAAACTGAGCGCAGGTGTTCTGCAAAGCGGTCCCCAAGCC
>JAHRHZ010000144.1:63284270-63315911 GCA_024137785.1 Ginglymostoma cirratum
CAGCTCATCTCCACCTCCCTAACCTGTTTTTCCTCTCACCCCAAGCCCCACCCTCATCTCCTATCTACTAACATCATCCCGCCCCCTTGACCTGTCCGTCCTCCCTGGACTGACCTATCTCCTCCCTACCCCCCTACCTACACTCACCTTTACTGGCTCCATCCCCGCCTCTTCGACCTGTCTGCCTCCTCTCCACCTATCCTCTCCTCTATCCATCCTCTATCCGCCTCCCCCTCTCTCCCTATTTATTTCAGAACCCTCTTCCCCTCCCCCATTTCTGATGAAGGGTCTAGGCCCGAAACGTCAAGTTTTCCTGCTCCTATGATGCTGCTTGGCCTGCTGTGTTCATCCAGCCCCACTATGATGCTATGTTACCATAGCATCAGAGAATGATCACCACTGGAAGGAGGCCATCAACACATTATGCCTAAACCAACTCTTTGAAAGAATAATCCAATTCATTGCAGTCTCTTGCTCTTTCCTAATGGAATTCAAATCTTTTCCCAAACAAATCAATGTACAATTTATTTGCTCATTCATATTGACATTGGTTCTTTATTACCACATCCAGAACTGAACGCAACACTGTCACCTGTTCCTAACCAGTGTTTTATAATGATATAACACAGCTCCTTCTGGCACAGGCCGTCAGGATGGGAAACACAAGAATTACAGAAGCCAAGGACATTTAGGAATTCCATACCTTATCTCTTACTCCCAAATGTGAAGAACGTATACCTTCAATAATAACAGGATCTATTTGTCTCTTAATGAAGCTCCGGATTTGAAATGCCTTATATTTGTCCTGCCACCAAAGACTTTTGTCCATACACTCTCAGATTTCTCTATTCCAGTATCTCTGTTAAAAATTAGAGAGTTTAATAGTTTCTATTCCATCTCCTTGTTCTCCCTATCTAAGTGAGTAACGTAATCACATTTCTCAGCAGCAAATTTCTTCTGCCACATGTCTACTCAATTTGTCAACGTAGGTGTCCTCCTGAAGTCAATTGCTATGCTTTTTTATTGTTGACTTATATTTTATATTGACATATTTTCTATATGAAATATGCCTCTCAAATATAACTATTCTAATGCTGAACACTAAGGACTGCTATTTTATAATTCTCTCTAGCCTCATCAAAAGGGAATACCCATTTCTTATTTTTTTTAGCCAGTTTTGTGTTCATGTTGCTGCCACTTTGGTTTCATCGGTGAATTAATTGTTTATTCTTCTAACTGGTGTGTCTTTCTACAATATTTACTTTATGCCCAGTAGCTTGCCTTTGCCCCCCTAATGTGCATTATCCATAAATATCATTTTAACTCTCCTTGTTCTCATGTACAACTCAATTCTAGAAATTTATCAGTCCCATACCAACACTTCATCCAAATATTTGAGACCAGTGATCATCATATAAAATCAGTTGATAAATATCTCTATTGAAGGTAATCACAGCAACATCTGAGGAAGAACAACAAAGATGTGACTATCTAACCATAGAATGTAAGGTGCCAGTTGTCAGCACAAGCCTGTATATTGTCCCGATCATATTGGGTTTGAAAGTGCTTCAGTACCTGAGGAGTTGCGAATGTGCTACACATTGTGCAAGCATCAGCAAACATCGCTACTTCTGGCATTATGACGGAGGAAAGGTCATTGATGAAGCATCTGAAGGTGGTTGGGCTCAGGACACTACCCTAAGAAATTCCTGTAGAAATATCCTAGAGCTGAGATGACTAACCTCCAACAATGACTGCCATCCAACAATGACAAACATCTTCACATGTGCGAGGTATAACCCTAACCAGCAGAGAGTTTGCCTGATACATATTGATTCCAGTTTTGCTAGCACTCCTTGAGGCTACACTCGGTTGAATGTAGCCTTGATGTCAAAGGCTATCACTCTCACATCACCTCTTGAATTCAAGGCTGTTGTCCTTGTTTGAACCAAGGCTGCATTGAGGTTAGGAGTTGGATGGCCCTGACAGGACCGAAACTGGGTGTTACTGAACAGCTTATTGCTGAACAGCTGCTGCGTAATAGCACTGTTGATGTCACCTTCCATCACTTTATTAATGATTGAGAGTAGACTGATGAGGTGGTAAATGACTGGGTTGGATTTGTGTACTCTGTGTGTACAGAGCATACTTGGGCAGTTTTCCACATGATTGGTTAGCTGTCTGTATTGTAACTGCACTAGAAGAGCTGGGCTAGGAGAGAGGCTTGTTCTGGACTACAGATCTTCAACACTATTGCCAAATGTTGTCAGGGCCCCTAACCTTTGCAGTATCTGTGCCTCCACCCGATTTTTTTGATATCAAGTGTATTGAATTGAATTGGCTGAAGCCTGGTATCTGTGATGGCAGGGACCAATGGAGGAGGCTGTGAATGGGTCATCCTCTCAGTATTTCTAGCTGAAGATTGCTACAAATGCTTCCACCTTATCTTTTGCACTTGTGTTGGGCTCTTCCATCATTAAGGAAGGGGATACTTGAGGAGCCTCCTTCTCCAATCAGCTGTTTAATTGTCTACCACCATTCATGGCTGGATGTGGCAGTTCTGCAGAACTTAGATCTGCCCTGTTGGTTGTGAGATTGCTTAGCTCTGTTTATCACTTGTGCTGATGCTGATTGGTATGCAAGTAGTTCTGTTTAGTAGTTTCAACTTATTTTTATGTATGTCAGGTGCTGCTACTGGCATGAAATCCTGCACTCCCCAGGGTTGATCCCCTGGCTTTACGGTGATGGTGCAGTAGAGAATATGCTGGGCCATGAAGTTGCAGATTGTGCTGGAGTACAATTCTGTTGATGTTGAGCACCTCGTAAATGCCTAATCATGAGTTGTTTGATCTGTTCAAAGTCTGTCCCATTTAGCACAGTGATAGAGCCACATAACACAATGGAGGTTATTATCAATGTGAAGGTGGAACGTCGTCTCCACAAGCACTGTCTGGTGGTCACTCTTTCAAATACTGTCCTGGCTGATGCTTCTGCAGCTGGCAATTAGATAAATATGAGTACAAGCATGTTTTTCCTTCTTGTTGGTTCCCTCACCACCTCTTACAATCCCAGTCGAGCAACTACATCCTTTTGAAACATGTAGTTGGGGCATGTACCGATGAGAAGCAACATATTAAATATATGGTTGTTAGTCTAGAAATGTAGTTGGCTGGATGACTTATACAAGTAACATCAGTTCACTCCACACCATGCTATTGAGAATTTTGAATTTAGTTTGAAAATATCCTGGAATATAGAGCTGGTAAGAGTCCAGATGACTGAGAAGCTATCAGATCTCTGTAGAATAAAGACATCTTGTCTTTATCTAGACATGTCAATATATGAATTGTTTTACACCAATATGGTTCTTGACAGATTGCTTTTTTTGTTATGATTCAATGAGCTGTTCAAGATGGTCATTTTAGCATGGTCAGTTGTGATGGCATACGTGGAGAAAATTTAAATGAATTAAACTCTCTTTGAATGAAAACACAAAATTTATTCGTAAAATAATACAATATGCAATGTAGAAGTAGAAATTTTCCCCATCTTGCAAAGAATTCAGTATCAGTATCAAATAAAAACCTTGGGCCACATTTTTGGTCTTCAACATTTTTCATAATGTTTAGTATGACTTTAATATCATTTGATTCAGTACAAGCAACATCACAGGAGATAGAACATAGAACATAGAACAATACAGCGCAGAACAGGCCCTTCGGCCCTCGATGTTGCGCCGACCTGTGAACTAATCTAAGCCCATCCCCCTACACTATCCCATCATCATCCATATGCTTATCCAAGGACTGGTTAAATGCCCCTAACGTGGCTGAGTTAACTACATTGGCAAGCAGGGCATTCCACGCCCTTACCACTCTCTGAGTAAACAACCTGCCTCTGACATCTGTCTTAAATCTATCACCCCTCAATTTGCAGCTATGCCCCCTCGTACTAGTTGACGTCATCAGCCGAGGAAAAAGACTCTCACTGTCCACCCTATCTAATCCTCTGATCATTTTGTATGTCTCTATTAAATCCCCTCTTAGCCTTCTTCTCTCTAATGAGAACAGACCCAAGTCCCCCAGCCTTTCCTCATAAGGCCTTCAGTCCAGACCAGGCAACATCCTGGTAAATCTCCTCTGCACCTTTTCCAGTGCTTCCACATCCTTCCTGGAAAGATCCAATTGTGTTTTGAAACTGTTAATGGATTTAGAGCTCTATAAAATATATTTTAGCCTTCTTGACACATTTGTTGTTTTCAGAAAATACAATGATGTACACTTGGATCTGAACATACAGCTATTGGGTGAAAACACAGTATTGTATTTACGTTGACAGTTTTACATAGGGCTATGCTACACATCTTTCAGTAATAGTGAAGTTTGACCCCTTTTGGCTTCTTTAAATTTCTGATTCCTGAATTAATAAGAGATGATGATAGTAACTGGAACTAAAACAACAGAAAAAATAATACTACCCCTGAAAGTATTACAGTAAGGATAAGTTGTATTTTGTGTCATGTGTCAAAAACTGTCATAATTATGGGACTAATAATACACTAATAGAAATTGCTTCTATTGAAGTTTAAAAAATTGTAGTAATTTTCATGTATATGGAACGTTAAGTCATACCTGTCTTTCTCTTCATTTGTGCCTTTTGTTTAAATACTTTGCCTTTGTTCTGAGTGTCAAATTTTAAGCTTATTATCATTATCCACTCATTTCTTGCAGTAACTAGATGATTAAAAATGCAAAGATGATTCACAGTGTAGCCAGCATGCAGCAATGAAGCCTAGTCACTCATTTTAATGTTTATAAGACATAGGAATGGAAGTAAGGCCATTCGGCCCATCAAGTCCACTCCGCCATTTAATCATGGCTGATGGACATTTCAACTCCACTTACCCGCACTCTCCCCGTAGCCCTTGATTCCTTGTGAGATCAAGAATTTATCAACCTCTGCCTTGAAGACATTCAACGTCCCAGCCTCCACTGCGCTCCGTGGCAATGAATTCCATAGGCCCACCACTCTCTGGCTGAAGAAATGTCTCCTCATTTCCGTTCTAAATTGACCCCCTCTAATTCTAAGGCTGTGCCCACGGGTCCTAGTATCCCCACCTAACGGAAACAACTTCCCAGCATCCACCCTTTCTAAGCCATGCATTATCTTGTAAGTTTCTAATAGACCTCCCCTCAACCTTCTAAACTCTAATGAATACAATTCCAGGATCCTCAGCCGTTCATCGTATGTTAGGCCTACCATTCCAGGGATCATCCATGTGAATCTCCGCTGGACACGCTCCAGTGCCAGTATGTCCTTCCTGAGGTGTGGGGCCCAAAATTGGACACAGTGTTCTAAATGGGGCCTAACTAGAGCTTTATAAAGTCTCAGAAGCACATCGCTGCTTTTATATTCCAACCCTCTTGAGATAAATGACAACATTCCATTCGCTTTCTTAATCACGGACTCAACCTGCAAGTTAACCTTTAGAGAATCCTGTACTAGCACTCTCAGATCCCTTTGTACTTCGGCTTTATGAATTTTCTCACCGTTCAGAAAATAGTCCATGCCCGTATTCTTTTTTCCAAAGTGCAAAACCTCGCATTTGCTCACGTTGAATTTCATCAGCCATTTCCTGGACCACTCTCCTAAACTGTCTAAATCATTCTGCAGCCTCCCTACCTGCTGCATACTACCTGCCTGTCCACCCAACTTCATATCATCGGCAAACTTTGCCAGAATGCCCCCAGTTCCTTCATCCAGATCATTAATATATAAAGTGAACAGCCTCGGCCCCAACACTGAACCCTGCGGGACACCACTTGTCACCTGTTGCCATTCCGAAAAAGAGCCTTTTATCCCAACTTTCTGCCTTCTGTCAGACAGCCAATCCTCAATCCATGCCAGTAATTCACCTCGAACACCATGGGCCCTCACCTTACTCAGCAGCCTCCCGTGAGGCACCTTATCAAAGGCCTTTTGGAAGTCTAGATAGATAACGTTCACTGGGTTTCCCTGGTCTAACCTACTTGTTACCTCTTCAAAGAATTATAATTGTAATCATCTTGAATAATTTCAGCAATGCAGTAGATTGGTGCTTTGTTTAGAACAAAATGAAGAGTTGGAAAATTTCAGCAGTTTAGAGCAGTATCCGCAGGCAGGAACAGATTAACATTTCAGATTTTCAACCTCTCTTTAGAACTGGAACAACTTAACAATGTGATATGTTTTGAGTGATGGGCAGGTTGGACATAAAATTCATAGGGTGAATATCAGGAGTGATTGAATGACTGGAAGAGTGAGTCTTCCAGGGCCAAAAGGGAATGATAACTAGATAAGAAAACAAATGAAACAAAAAAAGGGATGCACCTGAAGCAGGTGCATGAAAGCAATACAAATGAAACAAAATGGTACAGAGATTATGATTTGAAATTGTTAAGATCAATACTGAATCCAGAAAGCTATGAATGGCCTAATTAAAACGTGAGCTGATGTTTCTCAAGCTACATTGAGATTCGCTGGAGCAGTACAGTCAGTATGTCAGATGCAACTGTCAGGATTACATTTCCAAATGGGGTGACAATTAATGACCACTCTGAACAGTTGCTTCCTACTCGATCTCAATTTGATGAGATTCACACACAAGTTATGTCCAGTACAAATGACATTTCTGCAATTCTTTGCATTAGTATGAAACATATGATCCTGGAAAAGACTCCAACCATGTGTTCCAAAGTTAGGTAGAGTGTTTGTGGAGCGGGAGGCAGGACATTAGAATTTGGTGTTTGTAAAATATTGGTGTTTGTAAAATGCTAGGGAGGAAAGAATTGTGTGGCCCCTTTAAAATGTTGTGCTTTTCCTATGGTTGGAGATGTTTGTGAGTATCTTAAAAGTTTGCAAGTACACAGAGAGCACCCGAATTGAAACATTTGTATCAAAAGGCTGTACCATTAGCAGGCCAAGCAGCATGTTTACTAAAACAACACATTTTTGAATTTAGCCAAATTGAACCAGGCACTTAGATAGAAAAACCTATCAAATTTGAATATGATGATTTTGACAACCTAGGACCGTAAGGCAGTGAGATGTCATCATGAGTATAAAAGAAAAGGGCAGTTGGTCAAAGACAGGAGAAGAAATTGTCATCTGCCAGAATTAACATCTCTCAAGAGAGAACCACTAGCTCTCATAGACTCCTTTAAGCCTTACAGAAAGCACCATCTAAATATCAAAGGTACCGACACAACTAGTTAATATTCCTGACAGAAGAATTGACAGAGGAGGCGTTCCTGACAGAGAATTTGGTGGAGAAGGCACAGAGCATTCCAGAAGACACATAATCTGGCCGCAATTTCAAGAGACTAAATTCTACTCTAATTTTATATAAGTGGGACTTATATTTATTGGAACAGCATATCATTAGAATCTTGTTTTATTCATGAGTAGTTAAGAGTTAGAAGGGGTCTTTTCAGTTTGTTAAGAGTTTAGTTGATTTGTTTACTGTTAGAGTTAGATAAATAAATTGTTATCTGTTGATTGTAACGTGAGTGTCAGGAGTTTATTTTATTTAAGCACTAGAAGTCGCTGAAAAGCAGGTTACACCACTTTTCACAGGCCTTTCACAGGTTATAGGGTGAGGTGCCTCTCTTTGGGTACAGAGTTTTATTTCACAGAGTAGGCTAAACTTCCACTTTATAACACATAAAACTGAGGATCGCGTATATCGAATCAAACACCATGTATTTAGCTTCTTTGATGGATCTTTAAAAGGAGAGTCTGAAGATAAAAACCTTTTTTTTGTTGTTTTAGGCACAAGGCCACTTACTTTTTGAAAACTTTACAAAACATTTTTTTGGGAAACTGACCACTGACAACGTAAGTAGTGATTAACTGGTAAACATTTTCAGATAGCATTTTTATAATCATGTGGCAAGGAAAAAAATGCTTACCCTTTTTTTTTGCCTTAAGTCCCCTCTCAATTGGTTGTAACAAATACTTTTCTTTATATCTCTCAGCTATTACACTTTAATTAAATTATAGTTTGCTGGAAAATGAAGGTTCCAGTTACCAAGGTTTCCTTGGTTGAAAGTAAAAGGATTTTTATTACCTACTAACCCAGAGGGCAAAAATACAATAAAAATGCGACATTAAACACATATAAACCAACACAAGTAATAAAATATAAAAGCATGAATGTCTGGTATGGCAACAAAGAGTATCCATTTTAAAAACAATTAGAGTCCTGGAGTTTTTAGATTCTTAACTTGAGACAACAGTCATTTAATTATTGACTGGCATGACAAAGGTTGCAAATACTTTTGAATTTTTGGTGAATTGTTTGAATAGTTTATTTTTTCATGATGCTTTCAGAGATGATGAGTCATAAGGAAAATCTTGCTGTTAACAATCTAAGTTGTTTCCCTTTGCTGTACGGTTTAAAGATGGCTGTTGAAATGTAGTTCATTATGTATTCCAGAATATGGCTTTATTGTCCTTCCAAGCAGGCTAACTGGTTTTAAGCTTTTCATCTCCTGATATGTGAAATTATCGTGCAAGTGTGAGTTAGGAGCAGAAGATGCAAATCTCTTGATGCCTTTTTTCAAAGTCTCTAGGTAAAAGAGGTTACTTCATTCTTGACCGCCTTCTTTATTCCACAGGGTTCTCATCATGCTTGCCTTAATTTATGGCCAGTGTCCATTGAAGCCATGTTCAGTTTTGTTTCTTCCTTTTTGGAACCACTTAAGCCCTTAAAAGGTCTTGGATATAACAACCAGATGATTGAAATTGAAATTTATATTTACCATGGGTATAACTTTTTAAAATACATGTCTTATTCACAGGTGATGAAAAGCCACTCCACATTTTCAGCGGTATGAATAAAAGTACGTTAGATTGCCAAGACATATCTTTTAATGCAAATTTTATTTGAAAACAAGAATGTTCTTAAGATGCTGCCTGATTATGGTGGTTCATCGTAATTTATAATCAAAGATATGTAAACAGTGGAGAATTGAAAGCTAATCAAAATAATCACTGATGCAGTAGGGGGAGGGGACATTTTGAAGCTTGTGATTTTGAAGCATCCCAAAACCAGCCCAGATTGTCCCTGCCTCCTTAACCTGTCCTTCCTCCCACCTATCCCCTCCTCCCACCTCAAGCCCCACCCCCATCTCCTACCTACTAGCCTCATCCCACCCCCTTGACATGTCCATCCTCCCTAGACTGACCTATCCCCTCCCTAACTCCCGACCTACACTCACCTTTACTGGCTCCATCCCCGCCTCTTTGACCTGTCCGTCTCCTCTCCACCTATCTTCTCCTCTATCCATCTTCTATCCACGTCCCCCCTCTCCCTATTTATTTCAGAACCCCCTTCACCTCCCCCATTTCTGAAGAAGGGTCTAGGCCTGAAACATCAGCTTTCCTGCTCCTCTGATGCTGCTTGGCCTGCTGTGTTCATTCAGCTCTTGTTATCTCAACTTTTGATCCATTTGGATATGAATGATTTTTGAGTACTTTTCATATTATTGCTACTAATCGTGTACCATTCATTGTCTTTGTGCCTGTTACGTATTTTCTGAGATCTCCTCTGCACTCTCTACATTCTGTGTACATCTCTACTACATTATGAACATTAAAATTGACGTATAATCCTCCTTGTACAGTCACATTTTATTTTTTATGGATGAAATCTTATCATCTTAGTTTTCTTCGGAGTATCAGGGTCATTTTCCGACTGGTGACATGGAATTAAGAAATTCAGACCCTCTGGGTGCTCTTTTCAAATGGAAAATAATTAAGACTTTATCTCCATGTTCCCAATTAAATGAGAATAGAGAGTTAGGATATGACCATTTTATCCGAGAATTTCAACTTAAAAGGGATCATGAGTATGTTGAAGAGAAACTCACCAGATTTCTTTTTTTTTGGGCTACATGCACCAACAGGAACGGAGAGGAATCCTTAGAATGCAAGAGAAACAAAAGCTTTGAAATTTATGAATGAAACATCCAAGTCGAACTCAACTTGATTCCTTGAAAATGGAGATCCAATATGACAAGTGCATTCATTTTCAGTATTGCTGATCTTTTCTATAGTTTTCTCCCACTCGGAAGACTGCCTTTAGGCCTCCTTCTTTAATCTGGAGATTTAGTTGAGAACGTTGAGGGTTGGGGGGTGTCGGGTGCGTAGCAAGGCGAGGGCAGGAAGAAAAGTGTAGCCTCTCCAAGCAGATATGATTGAAAATGGCTGAGTAATTGAGCAACAACTGATCAAAATAACACTTTCATGTGCCAAGTCCTATTTCTGACTGGTAAAATACCTACTTGCACAGCACATTTCAGATAAAACACACCTTGAAGCTTATTTCATTTCTCTTCATGTAAACACTCTACATGCTCACGTGAACAACCAATACGTAGACCCAATGCTGGACTGTTGTGTCTCATACCCAGGCCTCACAGCGACCCTCCACAAATGGTTGCTTTCTCTGACGCAAACAGTTACAACTATTCACATCTCCCTGTTCTCTCACCTTTGCATGAGGAAAGAGCACAAAACTTGCGAGAGACAGAGACACAAGTTTGTGAGATGAAGGGGAAGATAGGCCTCCAGTTGTCAGTCACTGGCAATCAATGGTCCACGTTTCTAGAGGAACAGCAATCACACCAGGCCCTTTCTCTTGAATGAAAGAAAAGGTCAGTATTTCTGAAAGGAGATTCCACTCAAGGCTCCCTCAGAAATGTGGAGCTATACTTCCATTCTGACAGTTCTTTTACAGCTCACAACTGTCAGAGGAAGGTAAACTACACCCCCTTTCTATAACAGTCAGCTGCTGTATTTTGAAATGTAAAGATTGTGATGGTCGCTTTGACAACTACTGCCAAACTGTAAGTATATGTGTGATATAAGGTGGAAGGTGGGAGTAGGTAAGTAGGATGTCAGCTGGAAAGTGTGCCAGCTGAGTAGGGTGTCGAGTGAATAGAGTGCCAGGGTGCAAGGTGGAAAGGTAATTGATAGTGCGATTAGGGTAGGTTGAGGTGCTTGGGAGAAATTGGGTCAGGTTGTATCAGGTTAGGTCCAGTTGGATTATGGAGGGCAGGATGTTTTGTGGGTGGGATGGGAAGGAGATGTCAGGTCAGGCTGGTTGTGTGTGGGGGTGTGGGTTGGCATTTGGTGGGACTGAGATGAGGGAGGGAGTTATTGATGCATCGGGTCCAGCAGCAGGGGGTTTGCGTCGGGCTCCACAGAAGGTGTGGTCAAGTCCACTCTGGCCCAGTGAAGGTTGAAGGAATTTGGGTCTGGGGCAGTTTTAATTAGAGGTGTGTGAGGTAAGCTTGGGATGATTGTAATAAGTACTTATGAGTTAAACAATATAGAATAGTGCAACGTTTCCTGAGTAACTATTTTTCTTAATTTCATCGAAATGTAGAAACATAGAAGATAGGAATGGGAGTAAGCCATTTGACCTCTCAAGCCTGCGTTGATAATTGAGCTCAATATCCTAATTCTGCTACCCCACACCCCCACAACCACCAAAAATCCTTTGATCCCTTTAATCACAAGAGCTATAAAAACATCCCCTTGAAAACACAATGTTTTGGCCTCAACCACTTACTTTGATAATGAATTTCATAGGCTCACCACTCGCAGGATGAAGAAATTTCTCCTTTACTCAGTCCTAAAAAGGTTTATCCTTTATCCTTAAACTATAACCTCTAGTTCAGGACTGCCCCACCATCAGGAATATCCTACCTGCATTCAACCTGTCTAGTCCTGTTAGAATTTTTTAGGTTTCTATGAGATCCAACCTCATTCTTCTAAGCTGCACCGAATACAATCCTAAACAACTCCTGAAACATCAGTCCTGCTATCCCAGGAATGAATTTGAAAAATCATCCAAAAACCATCCAAAGTCTCTCACTTCCAAAGGATTCCAAGCGTTGTGGAATTACCCAATGGAATTTCCTATGATGGGATACCAGGGTACCCGTTCATGCTAGCACATTAACTACCTGGTCTGCAGAAAATTCAGGCCTTTATCACATTGTTTAAAAGCAACATCATAATGGGCCAAACTGCATTTCATTGCAGCATTAAAATGTGAAACTGTGAAACTCCTCCCCAATCAGCAAAATCTCCTGATCAATCTAGCTTATGTAAAGTTGAACAACTAAACAGAATAACTGGACAATTTGATATTTGGGAACCTTTTTTTGCGAAATTAAAATAGATGATTTTTATCTACTAAAACCTGACATGTAGACGATTAAATTCCCTAACTTTGTATGTGAGTAGTATGGCCATAATTTTATCAATATTTAGAAGACAGGTATTTGAAAAGAATATAAATTCTAATATCTTAGAAATCTAACATGACCTAAACATTGAGTAAATATTGCTTTAGAGCTCCAGTCAAAGATTGAGTTTGTTCTAAGACACAAATTTTAAATGATGAATGATATCTAACATTTGCAATTGATTTTCTCTCCTCTTGAAACAATGGAACTGTGATATTGAGCTTTAAGTTTAGAGCACTATCATTATTTATACATGACCTATTACAGTCACCAGTGGAAAGTTACCTTCATTAGTCTTGGATCACATTCAGCTGCAAATCTCCAGAGGTGAAATGGAGTACGCAGATCATAATAAATAATTTGCTTCTAAGTAGCCTTGTGCAAGACTATGCAGACAATTAATTAGAAAGGATGTGGTTTAAGTTGGGTCAGGTCAATCCTTGGCATGCTCTAAGGTGTCTGCATTCTTTGACCTTGCACTGAAAAGAAGTCAACGGGCTTCTTAGACTGCTGATGGAAATGATATGGATTGAACTGATATAGGAAAACTCATTGATATGACTGAGGAAAGGAAAAGAGCTTTCCTCATGGATGGTCTGTACAATACTGTTGAATGCACAATATTTCAATGTATTATATTGTACCATGTACCATAAAATACGAAAAGTGCGGTGTAGCATTGGTTTTGCCACCCATATAGGTGCAGTTCACTCAAGAAGTTAGCCAACCCTTTTCTCTGCAAGCTATACAATTCTCATATCTGCACACTTTGATTATGTTAAACTTTACCCAGAAGATGTTCAGATTGTCAGATTGTGAGTATTTATATTGTGCATCTGATATGAATAAATCAATGCAGTGATTTAGATTTTTCAGTCCACAGCTAAATATTGGATATTATTGACTAGTTCAAGATTTCTAAGGACAAATCAGGTTGCATGAACTAAATAGTGATTTAGCAAATTATATGATCAACTTTTAAGTGGAATATTCTGTGCATGTGGATGAATTTGTAATGGAGAGAAAAACTGTCAGTTTTCAACAATGCTGTATTTATGCCGTATTTCCAACCTATAAAAATATCAATTAGTCTAAAATATTAAAATTAAGTAACTCATTTTCAAGTTGTAGTATATTGAACTCCTGAGGACTTATGTAATTTATGGCTTTAATGAATAACCTATGTTAAAATAGAGGCATATAAATTCCAATAGAAATGAAAAGCACTGAAGGAACTTAGCACGTATGGTAACATTTGCAAAGAGAGAAACAAAATTAAAGTTGTGAGTCTAATATGACTTCTTTGGAACTATTCCGAAGAGCAGTCATATTGGACTTGAATAATTAACTTTGTTTCCCTCACTGCACATGTTACACACCTGCTGAGTTCCTCTAGCACGTATTGCTTTCATTCCAGACCACCAATATTCACAGTTCTGCTTTTAGTTTATTCCGTAAATTCTGCTTTCGTTATCGAATACACAAAGATAATTTGTAAGAGGACAACCTTTAAGTTACAGTGCAATATTCATTCATAAGTGCAAGAGCTCAGATTTACTGACACTTTTCATAGCCTGGTACTAATACAAATAGATTCAGCTGGTAGTTCTGTGAACTGTAAAATCATTGATCTACTCCACTGAGAGCAATATTAGGTCTTGGAAAAGCTGACAGATTTCCTAAGCAGATCTTTCACAATCTTAGAGTGCCCTGGCAATGTCAGTCATTCTGCTAAAATTATCATACAGCAGCAGAAGACAAGGATTGCAAACTGATTAAGAAGCATTTTGCAAATTTAGTCAATAACAATGTCTAAATGTTAAACCATGCTTTATGTGGCATTCCACAGCCAAGATATTTATCTGTTTCTAAACAGGCTTAAAAATAGTTGGGTTATGGCACTGGATGTGCCTGCTAGTGTTGTTTCAGGTCGTATGCAATTTCTGTGATTATCATGATGAGGAATTCTACTGGTGATATTCACGCTGCTTATTGGCTGCCCCTAGCTTGGAATGGGTTGATTATCAAGCATGTCTGATGCTATGTAAAAGTTTGATGTTGGAGATGTAGGAAATTTCCATGCCTCAGATGCCATTTTGAATGCAGTGGGGTAAGCAGAAGATCCACTTATCCCCTTTGTACAAAAAGGCTTTCAGATAACAACTTTACCAAAAATACTAATATACTAGCACACAAATTAGGAGAGATAAATCATGCAGTCCCTCGATACTATTCCGTTATTAATGGAAGGTGATAGCCTTGTGGGAAGGCAATGGCCTAGTGGTATTATTGCTGGACAGATAATCTAGAGACTCAGATAATGTTCTGGGGACCAGGGTTCAAATCCTGCCACAGCAGATGGTGGAATTTGAATTCAATAAATATCTGGAATTAAGAATCTAACGATGACCGTGAATCCATTGTGGATTATTGGAAAAAAACTATCTGGTTCACTAATGTCCTTCAGGGAAGGAAACTGCCACCCTCACCTGGTCTCGCCTACATGTGACTCCAGATTCACAGCAATGTGATTGAGTCTTAACTGCCCTCTCTGCTATTTAGGATGGGCAATAAATGCTGTCTGGCCAGCAAAGCTTATCATCCCCTGAATGAACAAAGGAATTGAAATCATGACTGATCTGACTATGTTCTGAACTCCAAATTCCCATCTCTCTTTGATAAACATTGACTCCCTTTCTTCCTCTGCTTCAAAAGTATTCAATGATCCGTCTTGACAACTTTCTGGGGAAGAGATCCACTGACTCACAATCCTCATAGATAAGAAAAAAACATTTCATCTCCATCCTGAATGGCTGATGCCTTGGTAATGAAAATAGCTTATTGAAAAAGACATTTTCCTCATTTACATTCAATTTGGGGTGCTTCTTTAATTAATGAGGATGCTTTCATAATGCTTTAGGCAGGGAATTGGCAGGATTTTTCACACTCCAGAAATTAAAGAACTACTGTATATATATATTGTATATATATACACACACAAGTCAGGATCATCTGTTGCTTGGAAGAGAACATGGAGAGGTTGATTTACTCCTGCCCTTGTTTCTCTAAAAGATCGAAGCCAGGGCTTAGGAGGTACAATGAGGCTTTGGTGAGTTGCAGAAATATATTTCATAGATCGTACTGCAGCCACAACATTACCAGTAACAGAGGGAAATTGATGTTAAGGTTTATGGATGCAGTGCTGATCAAATGGATTGCTTTGTCAAGAATTGTGTTGAGCTGTTCATGTGTTGTGGCAATTCCTCGTTCCTGGGCAAGTGAACAGAACTGAAATGTTCATTTGGTCATGCAGAATGTGAGTAACGCTTAAAAAACAGGACGACTTGTCAAAGCTTGTACTCATCGTGACAACTTGCAGGAAACATGAAAGCAAGTGGAAAACAACAATTATATACATTAGAGGAGAGTAATGATTGGTAGCCAATTGGCTTTGATTAGTAAAGATATTATCAAGGACCATGCACCAGTTAATATTGACTGACAGTTAATTGTCGAGCTTTATTTAAATTTTAAACCAGGCAGGTTGACTCTGATTAGAGAATATATTCCCCTGAGGAATGAATAACAGAATGGCTGTCACATACATTGTTGAGTCAAATCAGGCTATAAAATGCAGCCAGAAAGAACATGTGCAAGCATTGTGCTCTATCAATGTGATATAAAAATGCTGTCAGTGGTAGGAGCTTCCCTAAATATTTTAACATTTCACTTAAATCTAACTTAATTACATATTCACTGTTGAAGTAACCATAATGTCCAAACCGACGAGTTTGGCCGTAATATATTCAACTTCCAAGCAATTGAGGCAAGTTCCTTCATGGATATCTGTGAGGTTGGTTAATACAGACCTCATGCATGAGCTAATGAGAACACCTTATCATGTTTTTAAATTCTTTCGTGAATTTAGGTTTTCTGGATGTGAATACAGCCCAGCCATTGAAAACATGAAGCAAGTATAATTATGTGTAATTTGAATGTGATGGCAAGAAGAGGGGGGACTGATGCATTCACCATCACAGTGTTTCTACTGAAAGTCTCAATTATCCTCTTCTTGTTAACGCTGTCCCACTCTACTACATTATCAGGCCTTTTTGGTATCTATTCCAGAGAGGCAAGTAACCTATGTTTGAACACTTTTTCCACAGTAATTCATCTTTCATGCTTGAAAGCTGGCCTAAACTAATTTCTAGGCCATGCAGTTGCCATTTACTTCCTTTCAATTTTAGTTCTGGCTGCAGGAAACCATTCATTGCTGTCTCCAGATGCACATTATGTACTGTATCTGATTCTAGTCTCCAAGAGATCAGACATTTTGCACTGAAATACTTCAGCTGCTGCTGACACAATTCC
Source organism: Ginglymostoma cirratum (assembly GCA_024137785.1). NCBI lineage: Eukaryota > Metazoa > Chordata > Chondrichthyes > Orectolobiformes > Ginglymostomatidae > Ginglymostoma > Ginglymostoma cirratum. The sequence goes on from JAHRHZ010000144.1 coordinate 63,300,941, forward strand.
AAATGGGACTCATCAGAAAGAGAACTGACCAAAAGGAGATAATGAAAGTTGACAGCAGGGCATTTTGTAGATTCAGTAGTATCTGCCAAACACAAATGAAGCAACGAATAAGGAAAATAAATGCTTCAGCCAGTTTGGGGGTCAATATCCAACAATGTACAAAAAAACTAACCTTTTCCACTTTACAGCTTCATTCAAGCACTTAAGATCCATACAGATCCAAATGTTGCCTCTTTTGAAAAAGAGTGCAAGTCCTTTTCAATAGGTCCGGCTTATTGCTCAGTACATTAGCTTTCTCATTCAGCTAAATTCTGACACTTCAGAATCTCAATGTCATCAAGCAGATCATAGCTAATCTCTACTCTCTTCACTGAATGCAACTTTGCCCAGTAGATCATTAACATGTGAAATGATCAAGAAAAATTCAACACCTGTACTTTCTTCCCTTGTATGCTGCAGTCACGATAAATTGTTCCTTCAAATGTAATATTCCTCCAGGATTTCACAGTATTAAATCTGATTGCTGCAACTGGAACATTGTGGTAGATGTGCTGTGGTTTTGCAGTAATTCTGCATCAATATTAATCATTAAATTTATGATATTACCATTTATCTTCAGGTTTACTGGCCATGATTTGTCTATGTTATTATGCATTAGTGATTCAAAAGACAATGATTCCTCATCATCTGATTTATAACTAGTCATCATCACTTTAACAATGATGTGAAAAACTATTTCAAAATGGTCCAGCTTATTATATTTCTGACATCTTTGATTATATTCTGGACAGTTATATCTTTGACCATGTCTTCTGATTATCTTTTTAAAAGACTGATAGAGCTCTCTGTGCGCAAATTATCCATTTATTCCCAATCCTTCCTCTTTGCGTAAATGGTGACTTTTGCATAACATAATCCAGAGACAAAATATTCCTTTCTGGGATTGGGATATTGAGACTGTGATTGTTCCTGGATCTTGATCCTGCCTCCATGGGAGTAGGCAATTAATTCACTAAAAGGGCAGTTTGGGTGATGGGTGGTCAATTACCAGCCATGAGAGTGTGAATGTATAACTATGGCCCAATTTAAACAGCCATTTCATTATATTACTGATGGTATTTTCCTAGATGACCACTTTTGACACCTTGTGGAGTTTGCCACCTCTGTCAGTCCATGATAATGGGTAAGAGTTGTAAGAGGTAGTCCACTATCATGAATACTCCTTTACCTTGGGCCTATCTAGTGATAAGTGCTAGAGGACACACCCCTATAGACTATCTACTGATGAAATGCTGTTCTTAGAAAACAAGAATAGTTATTGCATGATAGTACAAAGTACATTTTGTCAAGCGTAATTACTAGGACCTTAAGGTGCTGTTAGTGAAACACCTGCTCCCTTCAAAAGCTAGCATAAAGCTCTTTGTCTCCACTCAATAACATGGAGCCAAAGTAAATTGAACATTAACATTAAAATGCTGCATCTATTATCTGCCACGCGGGTTCACCTCTGCCATCCTCACAGCAATCTACATACCACCCCAGGTGGATATGAAGAATGCCCTGGATGAAATTTATACTGCCACCAGACTCTGGAGTTGAAATATCCCAGGGCCTTATTCATTGTGGCCGGTGACTTCAACCAGGCCAACCTCAACAGCTACAATCAAAATACCACCAAGACATCTCCTGTCCCACTATATGATTGAACATCCCGGAAAACTGCACACAACCTTCAAAGGTGCCTACAGCTCTATTCCCCATCCACACTTCAGCAAATCAGATCACAGCATTGTGTTCCTTCGCCCAGCTTACAAGCAGGAGCTGAAACAGGAGAATCCTTCACAGAAAGAAATACAACGATGGTCTGAGCCAGTGGAAGAGTTTCTTCGGGACTGCTTGGAATCGGTGGACTGGACTATATTCAAGTACTCAGCCGAAAACCTAGACGAGTAAACTACCACTGTCATGGACTTCATTACTAAATGCATGGAGGACTGCATAACAAAGAAGTCAATATGGGTGTTTCCCAACCGGAAACCTTGGATGAACTGGGAATGCACCGACTAACTGAAGACCCAGCATTCAAGTCGGATGGCACAGACCTACGCAGAAAATCCAGATACAACCTCCGCAAAGCCATCAGAGATGCCAAGGGGCAGTACTGGACCAAGTTAGGGCCCAAACAAACCATAAGCACACCCGCTGCCTGTGGCAAGGCCTAAATAACATAACAGAATACAAAATGAACCTCTCTTCCTACACTGAATTCAATTATCTAATTTCTGCATTCTCTTCACTGACTAGCTCCCAGCTTACTGAGGTTTTAATGTGGTCCTGCCCTGTCAGCCTCCAGGAAGGGGGAATCTACCTTCTCCTTCATTCTGAAAGAGGATGTCCAGCTCAGTATCCATGAAATGAGAGGCTTCTCTACCCCAACTTCAAGGTCTCTGTGTCACCAAATACATTCTTACTTACTGGTAGGTGTATCATTGACTATAGAGTGACTGGCAGGAGTCCATTTCATTTCATTTGCCTTCCCCTTTATAACAAATTGGAGGGTGAGGGGCTGGTTATACCATTTTTCACAATTGCTTTAACAGATTACGAGGCAAGGCAAGCTTCTCTGGGTGTTTTGATTTTTAGTTCTCTGTTCAGGTGGTGGGGGGGGTGTCAAGTTCTGTTTTACAACAGATTGGGTACAAGATTTGAATGGATCCGTATGGATCAGGACAGTTTTGAACAGGTTTAGGATATGTAAGGTCCAAGGAGATTTAAACAGGCTTGGGGATTATATTCCTAGATCTTTAAATAAAACCTATGTGAGAAGTGGAAAATCTGTTTAATTTTGGATGCTTGTGGTTGGCTCAGTCAACGGTGGTGGAAATGGCTCTTAACATTGCTAAGAAGGTTCTGGGGTTTGAGGATGCTTTCCAAATTTACCAAGAAATTTTAGGAAGACAGAGAAAGAATATGCTTTTAAACTTAGCAAACAGGTTAGAATTGGGTTTAACTAGGAAAGCTGAGATTGTAATGGAGTTGGTCAAGAGTTTGGGTATACCAGAGAAACAGTTAAGAGCAGTGGAATTAGAAAAAAATAAATTGCAGATTAGACAATTGGAGTTAGAAGATAAAGACAGGGAAAGAATGTTTGAATTGGAAAAGGTGAAGCGGTTTGAACAGGAAAAAGGGAAGACAGAGAGTTTGAACTTCAGAAGTTGCAAATGAGACAGGAAAATCAATTTAAAAGCATGGGGATGAAAGTAGAAGATTAGCTTAGTGAGGAGGAGGGTGATAATGAGGAAACCCATTGTAGTCAAAGACTTAGTAAGCATATACAAATATGTCAAAACATTACCAAAATTTAACCAAAAAAGATGTAGAAGCCTTTTTCATTTCCTTTGAGAAACTGGCGAAACAGATGAATTGGCCAGAGTGGATAATGTTAATTCAGACCAAGTTGGTAGGCAGGGCTTGTGAGCTGCTTACGGTGCTTTCAGAGGAGGTGTCAAGAGAATGAAGAAGTAAAACAGGCTAAATAAACCTGAGAGAACTACGGATGTTGTAAATCAGGAACAAAAACAAAGTTGCTGGAAAAGCTCAGCAGGTCTGGCAACATCTGTGAAGGGAAGAAAAGAGTTAACGTTCCGGGTCCACTGACCATTCCTCAGAACAGGAGGAAGGGTCACCGGGCCCGAAAGGTTAACTCTTTTCTTCCCTTCACAGATGTTGCCAGACCTGCTGAGATTTTCCAGCAACTTTGCTTTTGTTCCTGAAATAAAACAGGCTACTTCGAGTGCCTACAAATTGGTACCAGAAGCATATAGACAACAGATCAAACTGATGTCAAGTTTGGAAGAATTAAACATAGCAACTTCGATAGATAGTTGAGAGTATAAAAGATAGAAAAGACAAAATGAGGATCTTAGAGATGTTATTCTACTGGAAGAGTTTAAAAATTCACTTCCAGAAGTGATAAGAACTCATGTTGAGGAACAAAAGGTTAAAACAGCGAAAAGAACTGCAGAGATGGCGGCTGAATATGCATTAGTGCATAAATCGAAATCTAGCTGCTGACAGTAATTTCATTCCGTGAGGGATAGAAATTAGGAAAAATGGAGATCCTTCAATGAAAAACAAACAGTAGATCACACCGGGAACAGTTTCTCACATGTGAGAAAAGAAACCCAAGAGTGTGGAAAAGAGGTGAAAAACCTCAGGTGTTTTGACTGCAATCAGGTGGTACACACAAAGTCACAGGGCCATTGGATTAAGAGAGGAAATGAGAAAAAGGAAGTGGTAAAACAAGCTAAAACAGTGGGATTAGTTAAGGTAGTGAAGGAAATCCCAAGAGAAGTCAAGCAGCTGCAGGACAATACACAGCCTAGTCATGGGCTGGATAGTAAGATAGTGCCTGATCTCTTCAAAGACTTCTACCGTGTGGGTATGGTTTACTCAGGAAGAACGGGGAGAAGGTAAAGAAGTTAAAATATTGAGAGATATGGGAGCTGGTCAGTCTCTAATAGTAAGAGATGAAAGTATTTGCACTCCTTCTGAAATGTTACCCAAGAGAATGATAATCTGTGAAATAAATGGAGAGAGAATTAGCATTCCCTTGTGTAAGATACCACTAAAGAGTCCAATCAAAACAGGGGAAATGACAGTGGGAGCAATTGAAAGAATAGCTATTCCAAGAATACAGTTTGTTCTAGGGAACAACCAAGCTGGATCAGAGATGGAGATGTTGCCCATGGCAGTGGGGAAGCCAAAAGAAAACCAGGGAATTGAAGAATTAAAAGAAAAATACCCTGTAATTTTTACAGACTGTATAGTGACAAGATCCCACAGTCATAAGTTAACGCAAGAAAGGAAAACCAAGGAGAAAGATAAAGGAGTTGAGGTCCACTTAGCTGACACCCTGTTTGATGAAATGGTAAAGGAAAAATCTAAGCAAGTAGAGGGTTAGGCAGATGTGTTTAGTTCTGAAAGACTAATGGAGTTACAACAAAAAGATGAGAGAATAAAAGATTAATATCATAAAGCCTACTCAGAAAAGGAACCAGAATGTTTTCACATTAAGGATTGAATCCTAAGGGAGAGGTGGAGACCTCGGCAGGTCAGTGCAGAGGAGAAAAGAATGGAAGTTCACCAGATTCTGTTACCAGTAGCACACAGACAGGATATATTGTGGGTAGCACACAAATTATCTGTAGGAGATCATTTAGGATTGAGGAAGACTCAGGCTAAGTTTTTTTTATTCCTTGATTCATTCATGGGATGAGGGGTGTAATCAGCATTTCTTGCACATCCCTAATTGCCCAGAGGGCAGTTAAGAGTCAACAACATTGTTGTGAGTCTGGAGTCACATGTAGGCCAGACCAGATAAGGATGGCAATAGACAAGGGCTTCATGGTTATCATTAGATTCTTAAGTCCAGATATTTATTGAATTCAAATTCCACCATCTGCCATGGTGGGATTTGAACCCAAGTCCCCAGAACATTATCTGGGTCTCTGGATTAACAGTCCAGGAATAATACCATTAAGCCACTGCCTCTCCAAGCTACAGAAGCATTTCTACTGGCCTGGATTCCATAAAGATGGGGTTGAATTTTGCCTTACCTGTCATATGTGTCAGATGGTAGGAAAAACACAGGGAGTAATAAAACCCATGCCTTTGATGCCAATTCCCGTAATTGAAGAACCTTTCATGTGGGTTATGATTGATTGTGTAGGCTTCCTCCCTAAAACTAAATGTGGTAACCAGTATTTGCTAACCATAATAGATGTGTCTACCAGATTTCCAGAGGTAATTCCATTATGGAATGTCAGCGCAAAACTGGTTATGGAAGAGTTGATCGCTTTCTTTACTCATTATGGACTACCCAGGGAGATTCTGTCAGACCAAGGGTCCAACTCTATTGCCAAATTACTTAAGGAGGTCTGGATTGTTTAGGCGTCCAAAACTTTAAATCACACCATCCTGAATTCCAGGGAGTATTAGAAATGTGGCATCACACGCTAAAGACTACGCTGAGGGCATTTTGGCAGGCTTAGACAAATGATTGGAATAAAGGTATCCAACTTATATTATTTGTTATTAGAAATGCTCCAAACAAATCAACGCGGTTTACTCTATTTGAATTGATATTCAGACATGGAGTAAGAGGGCCTTTAAAATTAATTAAAGAAAAGTCAGAGATCTCACAGTTGGATTATGTACTTGAGGTGAAAGAAGGATTAAACAGAGTAGGTGAATTAGCTAGACAACATTTGAAGGTGGCACAGCATCTAATGAAAGAAGGACCAGATAAGAAATCAAAAATTTGCATGTTTGCCCATGAGAATAAAGTATTGGTGTTGTTACCAGTTGTAGGAGATACCGTCAAAGCAAGGTTTAGTCATCTCTCTCAGATTGAGAAGAAGTTAAATCAGGTGAATTATCTGGTAAAGATGCCAGATAGAAAAAAAGTTTTTGGGTATGTCATGTGATCGTGCTGAAACTTTACCATGACAGGGAAAGGGAACCGAAAAAGAAAACGGGTGTTAGTTACTGCCTCTCAGAGTGAGGAATCAAATCCAGATGATTTGGATTTTGGTGTGCCTCATAATAAGTTGACTAATGATGATGTCCTTAAAGAATGGGATAGGGTAGTAAGCTTTCTGTCCCAGGAACAGAGAACTGCATTGAAAGACTTAGTGATGCACTAAGTGGCAAATGTAGAAACAGAATAGGGAGGACTAATACTATAGTATATGAGGATGTCATAAGGAAAGCTGTTCCAATAAACCGACACCCCTACAGGCATAATTCTTTTGAAGCAGCACAAGTACAGAAGGAATTAGAAGTGATGCTCCAAGAAGAGATCATTGAACCAAATCAAAATGAATGGAGATTGCCGATTGTTTTGGTTCCCAAACTTCGTGGCAAGGTGAGCATCTCTGTGTGTTTCAGTTTTTAGTTATCTGAGGGGAGTTGATCTCTACTTTATAGTACATGTTTTCACTGTCAAGAATGGGAGAGGTGTCACGACCACAAGGGAATTGTCACCTATGGCAAAGATGGTGATTACAGGGATCGTTGCATTCCTAAATGGGTGAATTACATTAGGAAGCCCCAATTCTACAGATGTTCCTGCTCTCCAAGGTGAGTTCTCCTGATTTATTTTTGATCCTCATTGAATTTTATGACGAAATTAATGGCATCATTACCAGTTTGGGCAGGTTCTCATGGATACCCTCCCTCCCTGACCTTGGTAAATATCACCTGTGTCAGGAATTGCAACAGGGAAACTTACTTGCAATACTTTTGTTCCCTCAAGCTCCTCTGTTTCTTTCTCTGGAGGGACCTCTGAATTCAATCCCAGCCCTCTCAGAGGTACTTTATTATATAAGGACTACATTAGTGGAAAGGTTGGGTCTATTCTCAGGTCTGTTTTCAGCTGAAGCCCCTTTGGCAGCCAATGGTAAAAACACCAGTTACAGTTCTGCCTGAACTCATTCAGTATTGCTTGAATTAAGTTCATTACCCTCCAACAGTTCATAGAAATTTCAGACAAAAGAACGTCCAGTAATTGGCTGCCCTTATGAAAGTTTACATTACATTTTAGAAAAAAAAAGCACACTTCTGCATTATTTAGATGAGGTTTCATCTGGCTGAATTTATGAATATATTCTGTTTCTTGTCTGATAACATAAACAGGTATGACAGGTCACAAAAGGCCATATGAAATGCAAGTTTTGTTGGACTCTACCCACCCATAAGGCAAATGTCAGACATTTACAATCATTCTGTAGTACTGGCTTCTCCCATTGTCTCCCCTGCTGTATACACTTTACAGGAATGGCAATGCTGCCACATCGATGCTGCCTGTAAAGTTTTCTACAACCTGATGATACCACCCACGCAATGTGCGTTGAAGTAGAAATGCGCAGCACATTGTTTTCAGGGTAAGTCTAGCAACTATAGAAAAATCAGGGCATGGAGAAGGCATGCTGTATTCTCCTTTTGTACAATAGAACTAGTATATTCATGGAGGCTTTTAAGAATCAAATGCTTTTGTGAATGGGTGAGGGAGTTGGGTGGGTAGATTGGTCATGTGGGTAACTGGTAAGGTAGATTCAGAATTAGCTAGGTAGGTAGGATCTCTCTCTCACACACACACACACACACACACACACACACACACACACACGCCATATTCATTTTTGTGTCATTGTGACTGATATCTCCCAATGTGTGCATCACACTTTCAAAGATTCAGGGACTGCAAAAGGCTCCCAACATAGACTGATAATCCCTCTAAGAAACAGAATGAGTTAATCTTGTGCAAAATTCTGGACAATAATGAATCTATAGTTCTTGACAGTGACAGCAGTGAGCAGGCCTGTTAATACACCGAGTAGTTCATTGCATATGCCCATCAAAATTTTCCAATGAATCATCAAAGCCCGCATCTAAATCCTTGGCAGCAGAGCCTATATGCGACCTCACCCTCTGGGGAATCAACATCTGTGAGATAACAAGGTGCAGAGCTGGATGAACACAGCAGGCCAAGCAGCATCAGAGGAGCAGGAAAGCTGACGTTTTGGGCCTAGACCCTTCTTAACATCTGCGAGATCTTTTTCTCCTTGCTCTGATTGCAGATGCCCAAAAACTCACCAAATGCAGACCCCATCCGTATGCTATCTTCTGAAATGTGTTAAACACCAGTATTTGATGGCTGCAAGTGTCAAATCTAGTGATGATGTTTGACCATTTCGGCCTCCTCGTCTTGCTTTATATGGACCTGCACCAATTGCCTGGTCAAGTGCCAGTTCTTGGCAGCCAAGAATTGGTTTGCATTGAGGGAAATGAAGAAAAGCAAGAGGTGCATGCCTCTAAAACAACCAGTTTTAGGTTGTAGATACAAAATATTGCAGATGCCAGGAAATTTGTTGATGAGAAGGAATTTGTGATGGGAATTTTATTGACTGTTTCAGCATCACTGCGGGCCACAGCCTCAGCCAAGGCTCTTTTGTTCTTAGCAAAAGTGTATCTTCTATCAAGCTGAGGACATGCAGACATGTTTGACTTTACCAGTTCCCTTGCACATACAGGATCCTTTCCTCATGTTCACCTCCTGAACTGAGACCTCCAGTACCTTACTGTCGAGCCTTGAAGCTCACTGTCTGCATTTCGTAGCTTTCCTCTGTCTTTTGCTGTTCTAAAACTATTTCAGCTATCAATTTCAGCAGCTGTTCAAGCTAAAATGCATTTTCCTCTTAACCATGCATACTAAGTGCAACTTTTTGCTAGCCTCTAAATATTTTGGATCAACACACCAGAATCATTAAAATGAGCTTCCTGCTTTGCAGCAAATGGACACAGTTTAAATCAATCCATTCATTTGTGAGATATATCATTTTTTAGATTAATCTATTTTTCTAAACAACCTGTTCAAAAATGATATTATACATCTCTGGAGCAGGTGGGATTTGAACACAGGTCTCTCAGTCCAGGGAAAGAGACACTACCACTGCGCTAAATGTGGACCCTTAGACACAGTCCAATTGTGTTTTAAGTATCAGCTGTAGTTCAATTGCTGGCACTCTCGTCAGAGTCACAAGGTTTAGGTTTCAAGTCTGAACACAAAACTTGAGGCTGACAATCTGGTGCAGCACTATACTGTTGGAAGTGACATCTTTAAAGATGAGATATTAAACTAAGGCCTGAACTACCTTCTTGGGTGGATATAAAAATTCAATGACACTACTACAGGTGAACAGAAGAGTTAGCAGTCATGTCCTAGCTCATATCTAACCTTTAATCAACATCACAAACAGGGTACCTGGTCATTATCACTTGCTTTCTTTGGGAGTTATTTTTTATTTTAAAAATATACTGTAATGATAGAAGGAAATCTTTATGTAAATACATATTTCCGATCTATACTTTCTTTACTTACAGAGAAGAAAACAAAGTTTGGGGTTCAGCCTTCTCTATATTTACAATTAAACTCTTGACATTTAGCTGAGGTATCAGGGAAGGTTCGATTAATGGATGGACCCATGTTATATTTTGGTAGAAGGACCTTAAATGGTGTCTTTCCCCACTGCGTCTTGGCTGCAGCTGCCTCAAACTTTAGTGCGTCCCTCAGCATGTAGTCCTGGACCTTGAAATGTGCCAGTCTGCAACACTCAGTCAGAGTCAACTCTTTCAACTGGAAGACCAGCAAGTTTCAGGCAGACCAAAGAGCATCTTTCACCGAGTTGATGGTCCTCCAGATGCAGTTGATGTTTTTCTCAGGGAACAGACCGATGACCACTGAGTCCTGCGTCAAGGAGCTATTTGGGACAAACCTCGACAAAAACCATTTCATTGTCTCTAGACCTCCTTTGCATAGACACATCCAAGAAGGAGGTGTGTGACAGTCTTGTGCCCTCTGCAGCTGCTTCGATGGCAGTGCGTGATGGTGCAGAGAGTCCAGGCATACATAAAAGTTCTCACACGCAGAGCCCTTCTCACCACCAGCCAAGCGATGTCCTGGAAAGTTCTGGCAATGAGGCATTCTGCCAAATGACTTTGACATTCTGCACAGGGAAGCACTCGACAAGATCCACCCTGGTGGGAGGCGGATACTGTAGGAGAGACCGAATGAGTCTGAGGTATTGGCATGTAGATAGTAGAACTTATGCTGGTGGAGTGGAGAAGGTCCTTGATGTTCTTGCATTGCTGTATATTCCTCTAGATGACGAAGACTTCACTGATCTGGGTGGCAACCTAGGCTGGCATGGTGTGGTGTTGTGATCTCCTCTCCTCAGGGGAGAGGATTTCCTATCTCTGCACCACACTATTCACCTCTAGGACCCAAGTCACAAAATGTGATACCAATTTCCCTTTCTCTGCCATGTCTGGGGCAAACCATACAGGGTAACACAAAACTATAAGTGTGTGACTAGTTGCATTGCGGCCTTTTAAAGATGGTGCTAGTGCCAGGGGTGCTCGTCCATCTCAGGCAGTGGCAAATTGCTTCAGACGGGTGAGTGTTAGAATTAGAATTAGATGAAAGGGGCTCCTTAAGAGGTGGAGTAGGTAGTTAATGAGGTGAGATTGGTAAGACATAGTGAGAAAACTTGCTAGGCCTCGTGGAGAGAAACCCTCCATGAAACTCACTGAAACTGACAGCCAGAATAATGCAAGATTCAGAAATCTGACTCTGGTTGTCATGGGTTCAGTGGCAGCTTAAAGTGTTATTGACAGGTACACAACGCAGCCAGGAGAACTCCACACTAGGTCTACTTATTCCAGCTTTGATATTTTTCAGTTATATTTACAAGTAATGCAAGCATACGATCTTGACAAATGATATTCGAAATAATAGCACATATTTGTACGATTGAAATTATTGAAAACTTATCAATACAGTGTTAAAGGCTCAGGATTTCTCATTTTCAGATCAATTGCTTAAATAATGAATAAAATACAATATTTTTTCATTAGGTCATTTTGAATGATTGTTTTTGAGGAATACTCTGTCATATTGAAAGCTTTTCTTACAGTTCTGAAGGATAGCTATAACCTCAAAGACAAGTTGCTCATTTGCAACATCATCTCATTGTAAAACAGTATGAACGATATTATAAGTAGCATTGGTTAGCTTTAGAAAAGAACAAAATTGAATAAACTGAAATGTACAGGGTCAGTGCTTACAAACACTGCAAAATGCAACAATACAAACCTGACACATACCATGTGCTACCACTGTGGAAGTTATTTCAAAAATATCAAAGATGCCAGTACAAGCCAAACTGGATAAGTGAAATTAGGGACCAAATTAGTGGATTCTGCCTGAAATAATGGTAATTATTCTTTTGTTTTAGTTATAATCTGTCCATTAGCACAAATTTCCCATCATAAGAAATAATAATTTACTGAACTCAATATTTTAAATTAATATTTTCACTGATTAGTCGCAATAAAAAAATCAAACAAACTCAGTTACTGAAATGCAAGGTGAGTGTGAAGCATAGACATCAGAGCCTTGACTTTCAATTCTGCAGACCAATAGGAGTACTTTCCAAAGGAAAGGATCAATCATTTTATACTGATAGCTCTTAAGTTTGGGCTGCTAATATAAGGCCAGTTCTCACCAGTAGGTATTTGGTTTATTTGCCTTTCCAATTCTAATACTGTCTTTGCATTAATCCTCTTATAGATGTGCAAGGTTTTAAGAAACTGCCCTTTTCAATAATACCAAGTTAAGATACTTGCAAAATATATGAGGTGATAGCCCTCCACATTGGTGAACCATGTCTTTATTTTGCAGCTCATTCAATGATAGATTATTGTTTTTTCTTTAATTATTTAATTGCTGTGAATGCTTCCATATTATAAAATGGTTTTGTATCAATCAAATTATGCTCCATAGAAAAGATAAATACATTGGTATCTTACACGAGATTTCTAAATTTTTTCTAGAACGTTTGAAAAGTCATTAAAGGTTTCTGAGTAATAATTAAAACATTTGGAGTAGGAAGCAGCAAGTATTAAATTACCCTGTTTGTTTGAAGAATGACAGGATAATATATTACCATATTTTAAAATTGAAGGTGATACATTAAGCCCTCAGACCAATGTCTGCCAATTTGCGAGATTTCCTGTAAACAGTCTTAACAATTCATTCTTACCTCCAAAAGAAAATTTCATATGCACTAGCAACAAATCCTTTAGTTTGCACATGGCAATCAGGTTAAAGCTAAGAAGATCCCACTTAGAATGACCTTCTTCAACATTTTATTTCAATTCCCAAGAGGCACATTGGAGATTACTTCAGGATATTAGCAAGCTAACTATTCCATTACCTTCACACTATGGATTAGCGTGAACATGCCATTTCCTGTTAGCTACTAACAGGGTCAAAATTTAGTGAGTAGTATATATACTTTGTGACATAGGTGTTATCAATTGCCACTTATGCTGACCACAGGGCAACTTTTAAGGCCAACTGAAGTAGGTATTAATGAGAGTAGATGGTGACAGTGGGGGAATGTGAGGAGATGGAGACCCACTTCAAGGTAACACAAGATGTTATGCAACAAATCCAAAATTAGATCTAAACCAGATATGAAAGGTTTTGATAGAGTGAACACAGCGTGAATATTTTCTCCTGTGGTTAGAAATAACTAGAGGTTGTCCATTCACGATAATCATCAAGAAATCCAATAGTGATTTCAGGAGGAAGATCCTGATCCAAAGGGTGGTGAGAATGTGGAATTCATTAGCAGAACGAATGGCTGAAATTAGAGTGTAAAAGCATTTAATTGAATGTTAACCAACCATTTGTGGGAAAAGGGAACAGAGGATCACAATAGTTGGTTTAGATAAGGCAAGATGGGAAGAGGCAGAAGTGAGGCATAAATACGCGCATAGACTGTTGGGTTGAATTACCTGTTTGGTGCAATATATTTTCTGTTATAAAGCTAAGTACTGTGGATGCTGGAAGTCTGAAATAAAAATAAAACTTACTGGAGTAACTCAACAGATCTGGCAGCATCTATGGAGATAGACACAAATTCATTGTCTGCGGTCAACTTGAGAACTGAAAGGAGTTGGAAAATTGTGTTTTATTTGCGCTGTTGACAGAAAGAGAAGAGGAGGAAGATGAGTGAGCAGAACAGTTGGTGAAGGTATCCAGAGCAAATGGATTGCTCAAGGAGAGATTGAGATGCAAATAATTGTCAATGATAAGTGTGAAAAGAAGAAAATGGGCCTGCTTTGCTGAGAGCAAAGCTAACAAGAAACAAACAAGACCTGTTTTGGATTGGGGTTGGGGAAGAGTCATAATCAAAGTAGAGGATGGGGGTCATAATCTGTATGACCTCAATGTTAATTCCTAGATGCTGAAATGTGCGTCAACAGAAAATGAGGTGTTATCCCTCCTGCTTGTGTTGAGCTTCCTTAGAAAACTGAAGCACACCCAGGATATAAACATTAGCATGGGAATATTTTGGTTCAGTGAATTGACAAGGAATTGGAAGGTCAGTTATGGACAGAGCAGAAGCGTTCAACAAAGTGGTCACCCCGTCTGAGTCTCATTTCGCCAATGTAAGGGAGACCTCATTGTCATCAGTGAATACAGTGGAAGTACAAGTAAACTGTTGTTTCGCCTAAAATGTGTGTTTGGGGTCTGTGAGGCTAGTGTGATGTGAGGAGTTGAAAGGGTGAGTAATGGGTTGCTGCCATGGGAAGAAAGGATTGAGGAAGTGTTAGGAGTAGGGGAATAGATCAGGCTAACCATGCTAAATTGTCCATTGTGTCCAGGGACATGCAGACTAGCTGGATTAACCATGGGAGTTGCAGGTTTACAGAGATAGGGTAGGGAGGTGGGTCTGGGTGGAATGTTCTTTAGAGGATCAGTGCAGACTCAATGGGTTGAATGGCCTGCTTCCACACTTGAGTGATTCTATGAAACAGGAAGAAACTTTTCCACTTGATGGAGAGATCAACAACAAAGGGATTTGTTTAAGGTAAGGAGCAGAAGATATAGAAGCAATGTGAGGAAAACCATTTTGACCCCGGGGGTGGTGGTGGTATGGAACTCACTCTCTTTAAGAATGGTATAGGTAGAAACCCTTATAAGATTTAAGAAGTATCTGGATGTACGCTTGTGATGCCAAAGTATACAAGACTATGGGCCAAGTATTGGAAAACGGGATTAGAATAGTTAGGTGATAACAAGCATGGGGCTGGATGAACACAGCAGGTCAAGCAGCATCATAGGAGCAGGAAAACTTGACGTTTCGGGCCTAAACCCTTCATCAGAAATGGGGGAGGGGAAGAGGGTTCTGAAATAAATAGGGAGAGAGGGGGAGGCGGATAGAGGATGGATAGAGGAGAGGATAGGTGGAGAGGAGGCAGACAAGTCGAAGAGGCGGGGATGGAGCCAGTAAAGGTGAGTGTAGGTAGGGGGGTAGGGAGGAGATAGGTCAGTCCA
>JAHRHZ010000144.1:63315921-63355596 GCA_024137785.1 Ginglymostoma cirratum
TGGACTGACCTATCTCCTCCCTACCCCCCTACCTACACTCACCTTTACTGGCTCCATCCCCGCCTCTTCGACTTGTCTGCCTCCTCTCCACCTATCCTCTCCTCTATCCATCCTCTATCCGCCTCCCCCTCTCTCCCTATTTATTTCAGAACCCTCTTCCCCTCCCCCATTTCTGATGAAGGGTTTAGGCCCGAAACGTCAAGTTTTCCTGCTCCTATGATGCTGCTTGACCTGCTGTGTTCATCCAGCCCCATGCTTGTTATCTCGGATTCTCCAGCATCTGCAGTACCTTTTATCTCTGATAGAATAGTTAGGTGGGTGTGTTTTGACTGTTCTGGAGTGTCGAAGGCCATTTTCTGCACTCTAGATCTATATGACTATGATTGATATTTTTGAGCTATATGGGGCAATAATTAGACAACTATAGTCTCAGTTTAAAAATCTAACACCTCAAGAGCTCTCGGGATGTATAAATGGTGTAGGCTTTATTATTCCTGCCTGTACCAGACATTGATCCTTTAAAATTTATTACCTGTGTTTGTATGCCTATTTGACATTGTATTTTAATTATTTTTCTCAGGGTAAGTAGGTATTAAAATTCTTCTTTCTTTCACTCAAGGAAAATCTTTGACTCCTTCTTTCCACTTAATTACATTTTTTAATTGATGTATGATATTGCTGTTCACTAAAAATGTATTTAAAAAGTTGTTGTATTTGACTGAGAATTAAGAAGCCGAGAGACATCTGAATGGGGATGAAATAGAGGGAAATGGACCGAATAAGGGCAGAAGGTTTGTCTTTTAGTTTAGTTAGCGCATGATGATTGGCACAGGCTTGGAGGACTGAAGGGTCTGTTCTTGTGCTGTACTCTTTTGTTCTTTTGTTCTTTTTGTTCATTCATAAATTGATCAACAAGCTGAGGCTTCTGTGAGCCTTTGGTGTCAAGAAATGTCAAGGTTAAGAAAGAGACAAGGAACTGAAGAATTGGATCTTGTTGAGAGAAGTCTGCCCCAGCAGGTACACATCTTGTTAAGTTTCTTAATATACATGTTTCTAGTTTTTTTTTAACAGAGTTGTGCCTGTAAATGTAATTCCAGCAGCTGGGAAATTAATGAGTGTTCACTACAATCTAATTCATGCAAGTTGAACTGTCTGAAAGATTCTGAGAACTTTTCAGCAAAACACTATCAGCTCCCACATTTTAATGATTATAAACATGAACTCCTGCAGAACTCCAATTGAACAGCTGATATCTGAGATACCTGCGCTCATCCCACGTTTATTTGCTCCATCATTTGTGTCAGTGCTTTTAATTATTAAGTCCCCAAACTCTAAGATTTTCTCTCAATACCTCTCCACCTCTCTACTTTGCTCTCCAGTTTGAAGACACTCCTTAAAACATACCTTTCACCATGCTCATGGTCATCTTACTTAATATTTCTTTATGTGGCTTAGCATCTTGTCATATTTTACAATACTTCGTGAAGCATCTTGGGACTTTTAACAACATTAAAGATCCTTTATATAAGCATGAATTGCTAATGTTGCTAGTACAAATGAGACATTGTCCTTCAATAGTGAAGAAGGGGAACTAAAAATGATTTCAAAAGATGAGCTCTACAGATCATAAGAACATATCAGAGCTCAATTGGTTGACAATTTGGAATTCAAATTTTTTATCAGTGTAAGTCACTAATCCCTGTGCATCATTTACAGGTTAATGGATTCTATCATAATTTGAAACAGGATAATATGTATTGCCTTAGAGGGAAGCTGGTATTGCTGATTTCTGTTGTGTGATCTCACACTGCTGCCAGCCTCCCCTGTCTTCTGAAATCCAGTCAACTATGAAAAAGAAATCTTCCAAGCAACGGTTTCTGGTGGACGTAATAACTCCTGACAGGTGCCCCCAACTCAAATGCCCCTGTGAAACTAGTGCAAAGCAATGGCAAACAAATAGCACAGACATTTGAAATCTGAAAGAAGATACAGAAAATTGGTGAATACTTAGCAAGTCAGGCAACATTGATAGAGGGCTCATTCATTGACATTCCAGATTTGAACCCGTCTTCAAAGCTTCAGATTTGTTCTAGTTGAGCTCCATATAAAAGGAACAGGACAAAGGGAAGGAGGGGGCAGGAGAAGAAAAGACATGCACAGGAGAAAAACTGAGTGACCAATAAAGTACTTAAGTGGAAAATAGCAAATAAAAACCACAGTCATGCAATGTTATTAAGTGTGCCCTAAATACATTCCTCTTCAGTACAAAATCCACATCAACATTTCCACTGCTAGGTGTTATAATCCTACTTTTCCCTTTATAAGATTGCATTTCCACCCACATCATTTTGATTTTGTTCACATTGATATCAATCATTTGCCACAGCTCTGATGGATCACAACACTGAAGAGATGAAAATATGGGTAGGTTTTGAAATGGATTACTGAAACCTTATTCATTTTGTTAGATTTTGGCCCACTGTACCTTCATCTCCCATACTCTTCACATAGTCTGTTTCATAAATGTCCACAGTCTCGTTTTTTTTCTGTCATGCTTCCTCTTGTCTCAGGCTAATTCGGTTTTATATCATTCGATGTTTTGTTATTTTCTAAGTAAATGCTTGACTGACCATTTGGTTATTCTTAATCTTCTGTGTGGGTATCTTTTTTTGAGTATTCCCCTCAGTCCAGCCATCTCTTTTCCTAATGTTTACAGCTATTATTCTAATTCATTCATGGGGGATGAGTGTTGTTGGCGGGCCAGCATTTATTGTCAGTTCCCAGTTGCCCTTGAGAAGGTGATGGTGAGCTGTCTTCTTGAAACGCTGCAGTCTATGTGCTGTAGCTTGACTCACAATGCCATTAGGGAGGGAATTCAAAGCTTTTCACCCAGCAACAGCGAAGAACTAGCGATATAATTCCAGATCAGGGTGGTGAGTGACATGGAGGGGAACTTGCAGGTAGTCGTTTTCCCATGCATCTGCTGTTCTTGTCCTTCTAGATGTAAGTGGTTGTGCATTTAGAAGGTACTGTCTAAGGACGTTTGGTGAATTTCTGCAGTGGCTCTTGTAGATTCTACACACTGCTACTACTGATCATTGGTGGTGGCAGGAGTGGATATTTGTGGATTTGGTGCCAGTCAACTGGGCTATTTTGTCCTGGATGGTGCCAAGCTTCTTGAATGTTGTTGGAGCTGCACCCATTCAGGCAAGTGAGGACTATTCCATTACACCCTTGACTTATGCCATGTAGATGGTGGATGGACTTTCAGGAGTCAGGAGGTGAGCTACTTACCAGATGTTTTTGCTTTTGAACATGGATTGATTCAGTGTCTGAGGAATCACAAATTGTGCTGAACATTATGCAATAGTTGGAGAACATCCCCACTTCTGACCTTATGATGAAGGGAAGGTCATTGATGCAGCAGATGAAGATTGTTTGGCCTAGGATACTACTTTGAGGAACTCCTGCAGACATGTTCCGTAACTCAGATGATTGACCTCCAACAATCAGGCCCATCTTCCTATATGCCAGATATGAGTTCAATCACTGTAGATCTGGCCCCTAATACCCAGGTGTCCTTGATGCTGTGCTCAGTTGAATGCAGGCTTGATGTCATAGTATTAAGGGATATTGGCCAAAGGCATGTATATGGAGTTAGGCCTAAGATCAACCATGATCTCATTGAATGGCAGAGCAGCTGAAGGAGTTGAATGACCTACTTCTGTTTCTATGTTCTTATATATGTTGTGTGACCTACTCATAGACCTGAATTCTATTGCAGGGCTGGGAATCCAAGGTTATAGTAAACAGCGGGTTTTGTGCTGCAGTTGATGGTGGGAGGACTGCTTGTCCAATCTTCCTACTACAATTGCAGTGGGTAAACTCCTGTGATCTAATCAAGGCAAATCTGAAATGATTGGCGACCAGTGGGTGGCCACAGGTGATGCATGGAGGAGAACCTGGGGGCTTAAACTGGTAAGTTTAAAAAAAAAATCAGGGTGCTGAGTGCCAGAGGGGAACTCCTCCAAAGTGATCATTTAGATTGAGGATGATGCCTCGGCTTGACACAGGGAGACTGCCTCCATTTAGCTGACAAATCACCCATGTAGGATAGAGTTGCCTTGTCATTGACAAAATAGTGATGGTACAGTAAAATGGCCCTTAATTGGTCCATTAACAACAGTAATCTGCTGTCCATCCCTTTTAAGTGGCAGCCTCCCTTTTTCTGGTCCCAGCATTGGAAAATGCTGAAAACGTCAGGGAGACTACACAATGAAGCTTGCTCCAATTTTGTCAAATCTCCCACTTTTCATCTCACCTCTCGGGGGCTTTTAATAACCTAGCCACTGCTTCCAATATATTCTTATTTTCTGATTTTGTTAAAAGCTGCTCTTGTTAAGAAATGCACCAATTGATTTTTTTCAGGTGGAAGAGGGTGAGAATATTTGTGGGATGGACTGCATTAAATAGCTTTGAATGGCATCAGACTGTTGGAAGAGACAAATCACTCAACGTCAGATAATTTACACAGTTCGTTAGCAACTTCTACTTGCATTAACATTGTTACTTCATTTCATCTGATAAATTGCATAAACCGGTCACATAAACATATTGTTTTTATCTACAATGCATCATCAGTGCCACCCGGAGGCCTGAGCATGTGCCTGTGTAATTAAAGTTAGTTATTTGTAATGGTATGTACAACTCTTTAATGTCTTATCAAAGAACACTTGCAACAGACAACAGATTGATTCACAGAGCTGGACTGACTTGCACATTTCAACAAGGCCCTCCCCAGTAAAACCAAAATTATTCTGACGAGCTTGTGTATTGGGGCTAAGCTGGAGGGAAAACCAAATACTAGACATTAGATATAAGTGATTTTTTGTTTCCTTTCCTGTCCTTCTGTCATTATACTTTATCCCAGTCCAGAAAGTTCATCAAAGATCTGGCATTATGTTTGCCCTGTGTCACTGTTGAATTCACAACTCTGGCAGCATTGCAGCTGAAATCCCCAACCACAGAAAAATATTGTTAACCTCAGTGTGACACAATGCTCTTCATGTGCTGCGCAGAGGCAGCATTTGACATCTGCCATCGTGATTCAGTCTGTGTCCTATTTCGTAAGAGCCAGATATTGAAGAGTTATACAAACGGTTGCACATAACTAACCTTAATTACACAGTCACATACTCAGATCTCCCTGTGTCACTGATGATGGATTGTAGCCAACATAGCGTATTCTGATGACCAGTTTGTGCTATTTATCAGACAAAATTAAGTAATTGGCAAATATTCAAATAATCATTAAACTTTACCTTAATGTCGAATGCTGTGTTCATTAGGTGCAAAGTCTTTGATTTGAATTGCACAGCCCTACAGATCTTAATCATTCCCATCGCAATATATTCAAAGCATAATGCAAATGTATTGTAATTGTATTCTTACATATTCATCTTGCAAATTTCCCTGGCATGTATTTAATCATTGAAATATATCCCTGTACCCTGTAACTGGAAGGTTGTTGATTATCAAAATGAGGTTGATATTAGTAAGCCGTATATTATAAGCAGCCATGCCCTGATTGCCATTACAGGTTATAAATATATACATGTACCTTACAGCCTTCCTTCTAGCATACATTATACATTAATTGTATATACTATCTGAAAGATCTTCTGCACTGCTTTCCTGACTAGTTTGTTATCAATTGTCAAAAATGTTGATGGTTTTGAATATATAGCACATGCAGTCCATAGAAAAGTGTTACACTCAGATTACAGACAAGGATCCCCAAAACATAGTCATTCCATACAAGCTATCCCAAACTATTAAGCTTTTGGGTGAGGAGCTGTCTCCTCCTTCTTTATTCCCTGGCTCCCTCAATCATTTACGACAAGGTTAATTTTGAAAGGACACCTTGCCTTCTAGATTTCTTTCTCCAAGACCAAATTTAACTTATACTTTAAAAAGAGACAAAGTTAAGCAGTCTTTCTCAAGTTTATTAATCACTAAATGTAAAAAGAATTAGTAACGTAACAGCATTCACACTGTAGCTATTCAATGATTCTACTATTCCAACACACAGATTAGAATAAGAAATCAGTCAAGATTAAAAAAAGCACATGTATCGGTTTCTAACTCATCTGCAAAGAGCAGACATTGCGGCTGCTGCAGTGGATATTATGATAACATTGACATTGACAGTTTAATATTTGGTTTCATGGTCGTTAATTTCACAGATTCTCTGAGATTCTGCGGTTCTGATCTCTTTTGACATCATTGAATACCAGTATTTGGGGTGAGAGATTCCTTTCTGTTGTTCTATTACCTTTTGTGTGATTTCCAGCATTTCAAGTGAGAAAACAGGAATAACAAGGGGATAGTTCTTTGACTGCAACCTTTACAGGATGTTACTGCTCAAATGGTGAGGCAATGGTCTAGTGGTATTATCGCTGGACTGTTAATCCAGAGACCCTGGTAATGTTCTGGGGGCCTGGGTTCAAATCCTGCCATGGCAAATGGTGGAATTTGAATTCAAATTCAGTAAATATCTGGAATTAAAAATCTAATGATGACTGTGAATCCATTGCGGATTGTCAGAAAAACTCATCTGGTTCACTAATGTCCTTTAGAGAAGGAAGCTGTCATCCTAATCTGGTCTACATGTAATTCCAGACCCACAGCAATGTGGGTGATTCATAACTGCCCCCTGGGCAATTAAGGATGGGCAATAAATCCTGGCCAGTGATACCCTCATCCTGTGAATGAATGAAAGAACAAAGGAGAGAGATAGTAGGAACTGTAGATGCTGGAGAATCTGAGATAACAAGGTAAATCCATTTTTGAAGAAGGCTCTAGGCCCGAAACATCAGCCTTCCTGCTCCTCTGATGCTGCTTGGCCTGCTGTGTTCATCCAGCTCTACACCTTGTTATCTCAGGGCAAAGGAGACCCAAGTTTATCTGCGTAGGAGGGATGGAGCATCTTTGTCTGGTCTGTTTGAAATGTGACATCAAGCTCAAAGCAATGTGATTTGTGCTTTGAAATGGCCTTACAAGCTTCTCATTTCAACAGCGATTAGGAATGAACAGCTGATGCTGACCCTGCTAGTGACGCCCAAATCCCACGAAAACATTAACGGCACCTTGTAAATTTAAATTGCTGTTTCCTCACCAGTGAATCTGCATTTAGACAAAGTCACTTTGCACACAGTTCTTCACTACATCCAGATACAGGGGCAGGTGGCCTACCAGGACATGTTTGTTACCTTTATTTGCTCATACCCAGAACATAGAAACTAAGAGCCAAGACAATCTAGTGACTTTTGGAAATGCTGCACTCCTCATGGTATGATACTGTGGGTCTGGTTTGAGGTTGACTTTGTTTTAGAAACATCCATTTGTTAATTGTCAAGGGCTAAGGCATTGGTTGGGGATGAGGTGGAGGTGGGCTAGGAGTTCACAAAAACCCATGTTGGACTCAGCTTTCTGTGGGGAATGCAACTCCTATTCCTCCCTCTGCACAAAGTTTCCTCTCTTTGTAATCTTTGCTCTGAATGCCATTCATGCTCAAACAGCCCATGTTTGTAAAACTCAGAACTATATGTGATTTTGCCATTAGACAACATTTACCAAATAATCCAATCTGTGCTAAGCAATACACTAGAAATCAATTCAAGATAATCAGTTGTGTTTGTAGCGCATTTCATTTGTGCGCACTAAAAGTTACATCTATCCACAACAGGACCCTATTCAGTAGAAGCAAAAAGGAATTTGTGTATAAGAGCACATTTTCATTGAAAAAGACTTCTGAAGATTGCCAGACTCTGCTGATCAGTCATTATCTACTTGCATGGCCTGAGGTTAATCAGCTAACTAAAGGTGACAGTTAACAAATCCAGCTGCATCTCCATACCAACCAATCAGCACCATGTTCTCATGCAGCATAAATGGGTATTCCCTTTCAAAATCTGGTTTCTTGCTTCCTGGTCCTGTTGAGTGAAAAACAAATGTCTCTTTTTGGCAGTATTTAAGTTATAGAGTGATACAGTCGTACAGCACATAAAAAGACCTTTCTGTCCAACCAGTCCATGCTCAACATAATGTCAAGCTAAACTAGTCACAGTTGCCTGTACTTGGCCCATATCCCTCCAAACATTTCTGATTCGTGTACTTACTCAAATGTCTTTTGAACATTGTAGCTGTAATCACATCCACTATTTCATCTGGAAGTTTATTCCACACACAAACCACTCTGTGTAAAAAAAAAGTTGCCCCTTATGTCTTCTTTAAAGCTTTTGCCTTCTTACCTCAAAAATATGCCCCATAGCCTTGATATACCCCACACTAGGGAAAAGACACCTGCCATTCACCTTATCAATACACCTCGTGATTTCATAAACCTTTATAAGATCACCCCCCTCAACCTCCTGCGATCCAGTGAAAACAGTCCCAGTCTATCCAGCATCCCCTTATTACTCAAAAGCTGCATTCCCAGCAACATCCTGATAAATCTTTGCCAAGCCCCATCCAACTTAATCACATCCTTCCTATAACGGGGTGACCAGAACTGCACACAGTACTCCTGAAGAGGCCTCACCAATGTCCTGTACAACCTCAACAGGAGTCTAAACTTCATAAGCAGAAGTCTGAGTTATGAAGCAAGCATGCTAACCACCTTCTTAACCATCCTATCTTTATGTGATGCAGACGTCAAAGAATTATGCACCTGAACCCCTAGGTCTCTCTGTTCTACAACATCACACAAGGCCCTTGTTTTAATTGTACAAGTCCTGATTTTGTTTGTTTTACCAAAATACAAATCTTGCATTTAGACAAATTATACCCCATCTGCCACTCCTTAGTCCATTGACCCAACTGATCAAGATGTCTTTTTAATCTTAGATAACATTGTTCACTGCACACTATACGACCAATTTTGGTGTCATCCGCAAATTTACTAACTACATCTTCCATATTCTCATCCAAATAATTTATTAAATGACAAAGGACAATGAACCCAACATGGATCCTTGTGGAACACCGCTGGTAACAACCCTCCAGTACAAAAAAAAACAGTCCTCCATCACCACTCTCTGTCTTCTGCTGTTTAGCCAATTTTGTATCCAATTGGCAAGCTCTCCCTGAATCCCATGTGATCTAACTTTAGTAATTAGTCTACCATGTGGAACCTTGTCAAAGGCTTTACTAAAGTGGAAGTAAACAATGTCTAATGTTCTGGCTTCTTGGCCACTTTCTCAAATATGTCAATAGAGTTTAAAAAACATGATTTCCCTCGCACAAAACCATGCTGGCTATCCCTAATCATTTTTTAGAATAGAATAGAATCCCTACAGTGTGGAAACAGGCCCTTTGGCCCTACAAGTCCACACCAACCATCAGAACAACCCACCCAATCTATACATCCCTCAACAGTATGTGGTGATTTAGCGTGGCCAATCCACCTAACCTGCACATCTTTGCACTGTGGGAGGAAACTGGAGCACCTGGAGGAAACCCATGCAGACATGGGGAGAATGTGCAAACTCCACACAGTCACCTGAGGGTGGAATTGAACCTAGGTCCCTGGTGCTGTGAGGCAGCAGTGCCAACCACTGAGCCACTGTGCTGCCCCTTTACATCTCCAAAAGCATGTAAGTCCTATCTTTCAGAATCACCACCAACAACGTAGTCACCACCAAATTCAGACTCACATAAGGCTTCTCCTTACATTCCTTCTTAAACAACGGCACAACATTAGCCACTCTTCAGTCATCCAGCACCTCACCTGTTAATATCACCACAGGTGATACGAATATTTCTGAAAGGGCACCCGCAATCTCCTCCCTAACTTCCCACAATGTCCTGGGATACACTGAATGAGGTCCTGGAGATTTATCCATGTTATATTTTCTTAGACTTTCAGCACTTCCTCTTCCGTAATGTGAACTGTTTCCAAAACATCAATATTTATTTCCCTTCGCACTACAAAGCAATTATTTGTATTAATGTATACTTGATGAAATGTTGAGTGTGAAGTTGGCATAGATTTACCTTGTTGGTTTGAAACAATTGCTGCAGAGAAAGGAAATCTCAAAAAAAAATGGGTGAATGCAGATCATTAAATGCGTCATATCCAAAGTACTTCTTAGTGCTTTTAGAGAAGGGATATTTCTCAATGAAAAGCTCTCTGCTTAATGTGGAGATTTTTGATTTAATTTATTTTAAAACTGATTTTGCTTATTAAATATAAGTTTTATTTGAAGAGAAGGTATTCTGTGAGTTATTTATTAATTATATGCAGGTAGTGGCTATTAACTGGTTTGCCGCTTGAGCACCTACAGATAGACACAGGCTGAAACTGTAGTGATTGATTTGGAGCAATATTCCCATTAAGCTGCACAGTCGTACAGGGAAATTCTATGTGCGTCAATCAGTTTGCTGGTGAGTGGCTTTTGTTTCTGAAAGCCACTGCTGTGTGCGGACCTCAGAAATCTGTGCACCAGTAAAAAAGATTGCAAAGAATATTTCTTTGGGAATATATGCTTGTAGTGTGCAACTCTGTGAATAAATCTAAACCTGTTTAAAGGTTGGTCCTCGTTCTAACTTTTACCACCTGGCTTTATGCACGAGATCATGCAAAGAAGTCAGTAATGGAGCATATAGACAGATTTTATTCTCATAAAGCAGGAGGTTTGGTCTCTTCCTGTCTTCTGAGCACTCAGCATCCAACATGTTAAGCATTTTAGTTTGCCTATTTCAAAATGTACATGTCACAGATAAGACCTTGTGATTTATCTGATTCTTACTTGAATAGTTTATTGTCAGTTTATTTACATAAACATTCACTCGATGCTATGGTTAATTTATCTTACTACTTTTGTTTTTTTATGAGTCACTAAACATTAATCATTTATGGTTGATGTTGTCCCAATCTCTATTTTCTTGCATTAGAATTATTCGTGGATAATAATTTCACATTGCGTGCAGAAAATAATTCATCTGTCCAATTCACCAGTAACCCACTGTTTTCCAGTAGATATTTTGAAAGCCAGTTCTTCGAAAAGCAGTTACAGTTGAAATTACGGAGATCAGTTTGATCTTTGGTGTCGCCTATAGTGTGTCCAGATATGTTCCTAGATTGACAAGTAACTGTATCTTGAGCATTGCTGAGGAAAAAGGATGTGCTCTTGAAGCCTTTTGCCTTGTATTCATCAGAAAACAATATGAAATTCAAAGGGAAGAACAATTTATACGGTATGAGAAACAGGGTGCTGTTTGTTTGGCAGCTGGATTGATTGGTGAAGGTGTTGCCATGGAAAATGTACCAAGGAACAGTGTCCTCTAAGCTTCTGTTTAATTGAAAAGGTATGCTACCTGAACAAATGCCTGGCCATGCACAGGCTGATTCGATATGATCAGTACTCTGCTGTTCAGAATAGCCAGTGATGGACTGCTTGATACAACCTACTAGTCATTAGGATGTGCAACTTACATAGCTGATATCACATCAACACTGAAATTCATGTCAGTTGTTTGCTGGCAGAAAGTCATTGGGTTTGAAAACAGCATCCTGTCGGTGGAGAATATCACTCATACCACTCAGTATTGCATACTATCAGTCTGAAGCTTCATTTATTACCCAAATACTGAGTCAACATTCTTTGAAGTAGAACTGTACCATCTTCAGGACCAAAACTGGCAGCCATGCTCCTGGTCAAGAGTTTGCATAAGGTAGGACGAGCATTGATCTGATGTAGGTAGCCATTATGGTGCATATGGCTTTGAGGTACTACATTTCGGCACCAACCTACAAAGGCATGGGCTCCATTTACAAGGTTGAACAGGACTATAGGAATGCCAAAATATTATATTAATCAGTGAAGGTAGGGCTATGGTGGTCAGTAGTAGAGAACCTATTTGTGCTTTTCTCAATTAGCGCTGCAAGATAAAGGAGTTCGTTCATCTGCTCAAATGTGAAGGTAAAATTGTTCTCTGTTTCAACCAATCAGAGTTAATATGGCTTTTTATGAGGTTGATACATAAGCTACCGGTAACTAATTCCTTGTACATTCTCTATGGCAATGGCTCAACCAAACAGCCCAGTTGTCGACCAGAGAGTACCTTGTTTCTTCTACAGTATAAACTATTGTTTCCTTTGAAATTCAGTGTTCTTGCAATTGTTCAAATGTGTGCAAGATGAAAAGTTCCAAAAATGTGTCTTTTTTTTAAGCAATGCTTAAAACCTGTGCTACCAAGCAACTATTTAGAACATAGAGTTTGAATTGAATTCAAGAATTTAACCCTATTTAGGAGAATATAGCTGTGCCCTTTGAAATTGGGAAGGGGCAGCATAGTTTTGTTAAAGGTTAAACATGTTTAATTGAGTATTCGGAAGGAGTCTTTTGAAGGAGTGATGTGCGCTGTAGTTCCATACTTGGATTTCCAGAAGGCACTTGATAAGGTGTTACATCTGAATTCTTGCAAGAAATAAAAGTTCATAGCATAGGGATAAAATATTAGCATAGAAGATTGATTGGTGGGCAGAAAATGGAGTGCAAACATAGATATTTGCCTGATTGGCAGGATGTACGGATTGAAGATCTGCTGGGGTCTGTGCTTGGCTACAATTTTTTACAATTTACATTAATGATTTAGATGTGAGGGATGAAAAGATGGTACCTAAATTTGTGGACAGCACCAAGGTAGGCAGGAAAATATGATGTAAAGAACACATAGTAAGGTGCAGAGAGATTTAGATAGCTTTGGTGAGTGGTTAAAATCTGGCAGATGGAGTATAACATAGGTAATGTGAAGTTGTTCACTTTAGCAGAACAATGAACAGGGTAGAGAGTTATTTAATCAAAGAACAACTGAACATTCCAAGGGATAAATGGATTTTCATGTTTTGGTGCATGAGACCTAAAATATTTTATGCAGATGATGCTTTTAATGAAGAAGAGAAAATTATGAGAGCAATTGTACATAAAAGTAGGAAATTATGTTTTAGTTATAGGAATTACAGAGATGTGGCTCAGGGATGGACAGGACTGGCAACTTAATGTGCTAGGGTATAGATGCTATAGGAAGGATTGAAAGGAGGGCAAGACAGGAGGGGGAGTGGTGTTTTTGATTAGGGATAACCTTATGGCTGTATTTAGGGAGGATATTCCTGGGAATACATCCAGAGGAAGTTATTTGGGTGGAACTGAGAAACAAGAAAGAGATAATTACCTTATTGGGATTGTACTAGAGGCCACCTAACAGTTAGCAGAAAATTGAGAAACAAATTTGTAAGGAGATTTTGGTTATCTGTGAGATTAATAGGGTGGTTATGGTAGGGGATTTCAACTTTCCAAACATAGGCTGGGATTGCCTTAGTGTTCAGGGCTTGGATGGCGAGGAACTTGTTAAGTGCGTACCAGAAAATTTTCTGATTTAGTGTGTGGATGTAGCTATGAGAGAAGGTGCAAAACTTGACCTACTCTTGCAAAATAAGTTAAGGCAGGTGACTGAGGTGTCAGCAGGGAGCACTTTGGGGGCAGTGACCATAATTCTATTAGGTTTAAAATAGTTAAGGAAAAGGATGGACAGGATCTAAAAGTTAAAGTTCTAAATTGGCGGAAGGCCAATTTTGACAGCACTTGGCATAAACTTTCAAAAGTTGATTAGGGGCAGATGTTTGCATGTAAAGGGATGCCTGGAAAATGGGAAGCCTTCAAAAGTGAAATAACAAGATTCCAGAGACAGTGTATTTCTGTCAGGGTGAAGGACAGGGATGGTAGGTGTCAGGAATGCTGGATGACTAGAAACATTGAGGTTTTGGTCAACAGTAAGAAGGAAGCATATGTCAAGTATAGACGACAGAAACTGAATGATTTCCTAGAAGAGTATAAAAGCACTAAGAGAATACTTAAAAAGGGAAATCAGGAGGGCAAAAAGGGGACATGAAATAGCTTTGGCAAATAGGGTTGAGGAGAATCTGAAGAGTTTCTATAAATACACGAAGGAAAAAAGGGTAACTAGGGAGAGAATAGGGCCCCTTAAAGCTCAGCAAGGCAGCCTGTGCCTGGAACAGCAGAAGATGGGGAAGATACTAAACGAATATTTTACATCAGTGTTTACTGTGGAGAAGGATACGGAAGATAGTGAATGTGAGGAAATCAATATCTTGAAAATGGCCACATTACAGATGAGGAGATGCTGGATGTCTTAAAATGCATAAAGGTGGATAAATCGCCAGGACCTGATCAGGTGTACCCTAGAACTCTATGGGAAGGTGGGAAATGATTACTGGGACCCTTGCTGAGATATTTATATAATTGATAGCCACAGGTGAGGTGCTGGAACACTGGAGGTTAGCTGATGTGGTGTCACTATTTATGAAAGATGGTAAGGAAAAGCCAGGGAACGAGACACCAGTGAGTGTGACATCAGTGTGAGCATGTTGTTGGAAGGAATCCTGAGGAACAGGATTTACATGTATTTTGAAAGGCAAGGACTGATTTGGGATAGTCAACATGGCTCTGTGTGTAGGAAGTCATGTCTCACTGAATTGATTGAGTTTTTTGAAGAAGTAACAAAGAGGATTGATGAGGGAAGAGCAGTGGATGTGACCCATACAGACTTCAGTAAGGTGTTTGACTTCAGTGAGGTTCCTCATGGTTGACTGGTTAGCAAGGTTAGATCACATGGAATACAGGGAGAACTAACTACTTGGATAAGGAGCTGGCTCAAAGGTGGAAGAAAGAAGTTGATGGTGGAGGGTTGTTTTTCAGACTGGAGGCCAGCAGTGTGCCGCAAGGATCGGTGCTGAGTCCACTGCTTTTCATGATTCATATAAATGATTAGAATGTGAGCATAGGAGATATGACTAGTAAGTCTGCAGATGACACCAAAATTGGAGGTGTAGTGCACAGTGAAGAAGGTTACCTTAGAGTACAATGTGATTTTCATCAGATGGAGCCACGTGCTGAGGAGTGACAGATGGAACCTAATTTAAATTAATGTGAGGTGCTGCATTTTGGAAAGACAAATCAGGGCATGACTTGTACACTTAATTGTAAGATCCTGGAGAGTGTTGCTGAACAAAGGGACCTTGGAGTGCAGGCTCATAGTTTCTTGAAAGTGGAGTCACAGGTAGGTAAGATAGTGAAGAAGGCATTTCGTATGCTTGCCTTTATTAGTCAATACATTGACTATAGAAGTTGGAAGGTCATGTTGAGGCTATACAGGACATTGGTTGGGCCACATTTGGAATACTGAGTGTAGTTCTGGTCTCCCTGCTATTGAAGGATATTGTGAAACTTGAAAGGGTTCTGAAAAGATTTCCAAGCATGTTGCCAGGGTTGGCGGGTTTGAGCTACAGGGAGAGGCTGAATAGGCTGGGGCTATTTCCCTGGAGCATCGGAGGTTGAGGGATGACCTTATAGAGATTTATAAAATCATGAGGGCATGGAATAGGTAAATAGACAAGGTCTTTTCCCTGGCGTGGGGGAGTCCAAAACAAGAGGGCACAGGTTTAAAGTGAGACAAGAAAGATTTAAAAGAGGTTTAAGGGCAGCTTCTTCACACAGAGGGTGGTGTGTGCGTGGAATGGGCTGCCAGAGGAAGTGTTGCAGGCTGGTACAATTACAACATTTAAAAGACATCTGGATGAATATATTAATAGGAAGGGTTAAGAGAGATATGGGCTAAACACTAGCAAATGGGACTAGATTTATTTAGGATATCTGGTTGGCATCGACGAGTTGGACACAAGGATTCGTTTCCTTGCTATATATCTGTATGACTCTATGGAATTGTTCTGATTACACTGTGCAGCATTGGTTCCCTTTACTTAAGGAGGGATGAAAATGCATTGGAAGTGGTTCAGAAGAGGTTTACACCATTAATGTCTGAAATGAGTGGGTTGTTTTATGAGGTCAGACAGGATGTGCTTGATTCCACTGGAATTTAGAGAGAGGTATGATTTAATTGAATTATGTAAGATCCTGAATGATCTTGACAAGGTGGATGTGGAAAGAATGTTTCCTCTTGTGTGTCAGCCTGGAACTGGCTGCACCGTTATAAAATTACGTATTGCCCATTAAGGGCCGAGTTGAGAAATTTTTTTTTTTCTCTTGGAGAATTGTGCAACTTTGGAACTATCTGCCTGAGAAGGCAGTGGAGGCAAGTCATTGAATATTTTTAAGACAGAGGTGGATAGATTTCTGTTGGGCAAGGGAATCAAGTGCTACTGAGACAGATCGAAATGTGGAATTCAAATCACAAACATACCAGACATGATCTTATTGAACAGTGGAGCATGTTTGAAGGGCTGAATGTTCTAATTCAGATCCTGTTTCTTATTTTAGTGTGTACAATGGAATATCATTCTTCTGTTAGTCAGAAATGCATTACTCTATCGTCTGCTTGGGTAATTAATGTTATAACCATAAGATTGTTTTCCTTCAATATTCTTTTCCATTTTCTTTATTCTTCATCCATTAACATTTTTTCCCCACTGTCAACCCTTCCTTTTTTGTCTGAGAAGGAAGAAAATCACATGAACTGCAAAATGCTTAAGCTCAACTACAGATGGTGGTATTGAGATTAAAAAAAAATCAGTCAAACTCACATGCAGATTTCAATTATGGCTGCAAAATTAGATTTCCAGCAAAATTATATGCACCTGCTTTTGGTTACAGAAGGTCTTATTTATTGAATCAAATTCAAACCTTTTCAAAACTGTAAATATGGTGAGGTATTCAGGGTGCAGTAAATCATTAAGTTAGTAATTCTACAGCAGATTAAGTACCAAGGGAAATCTCTCTGAAGAATGCATTTATTTTCTTATAGACAATAAATAATTGGAAAGCTTTTTGAAAGCAGCAGTTGACTGTTAAAATTCTATGTTGTACTCAGATACATGAAGGCTTAATATTGTAAAACATTCAATTATCTTGACTGTTGATGAGATATGTGGCATTTTGCTGATCAACGTCATTAGATTGCAAACACACATTCATTTACCTCTTGTTTTGCCAGAGTTTTACCTGGATCTTCATAGCTGTTCATTTGAATCCTTTACAGAAATGACCTTTAAATCATGACAGTTGTGTTCATCAGAACTGTTTCACAAAAGCTCCAAGTTTCTTCAATAAATAATGAAGGAAATATATATTTTACAACCATCTGCATTTAAGAACAATGTTATAGAAGTATTGGAGAAATTGCAAAAAAAAAGCAAGGATAATAGCAAAAACGGAAAGGTAGAAATATCACAAAAGGTTAAACAAGCTAGGGAACATTTCTTTGGAAAAGGAAACATGGAGAGTGACCTGAAAGAGTTTGTGAAAATCATCTAGATATATGATAGGGTAGACATGTTCTCCTGTAGAGGATTTTAAAATTCATGGCCAATGTAAAGTTGACAATAGACAATTCAATAAAATTGTTCAAGGGAAGATACTTCACATGTTTAGAAGTCATGTAGAGTAATCGTGAATTCGAAGGCAGGAAGCTAGAATTTGTTTAAAACAAAAATGATAAGGGAGAAGAGTGTGTGGCTCCTTTAAGAGAAAAAGTGTTTTTCTAAGCTCAAAGATTTACTTAAAAAATATGCCTAAGCAGCTGAACAGGTACAGGAACAGGTTTTCAAATTGAAATATGTATCAATTGTATGTATGATTGGAAACCTTAGATTTGTTTTGTTTTGGCAACTAGCTGGAAGAAACCAATTGATTTAAACCAAGCACTTATCGATTGAAAGCCAATTGAATTTAAATCTGATGGTTTTGATAACCTAGACAAATGCTATTGTAAGAAAATTGACATGTCATCCAAGGTATATAAGGAGAGGGATTTTTTTTTTAAAAATTGGTATGAGAGTGAACCACCATCTGAGAAATAAGAATTTAGCTCTCACAAGAAATGTCTAAACTTCTAAGAAAGCACCATCTAGCCATTAAAGGTACCACACCACTTCTAGCTATGAGCCCTCACAGAGCACTTCACAGAGAAAACATCTCCGATAGCAGTATCAGTGGAAGAAGGGTGTTTATGTCTTGATAACAGCAGAAGAAAGGCGTGTAGACTTTGAGAGGCTCAGTTTTAATTTATTTTCTTATTAATTGTGTTTATACAAGTGGGACTTGTGTTTATTGGAACAGCAGACCAGTAGAATTTACTTCAGTTAGGGAATAGTTAGTAGTTAAGGGGGGATTGTTCAGATAGTTAGTAATTCTGTTAATCTATTCACTGTTAGGGTTAAATAAACAAGTTGCTAAGTATAAAGTGAATATCAGGAATTTTCTTTCATTTAACCTCCCCTTCTCCATAACGGTTTAACAGATTAGGCGAGGTGAGGCGAGCTTCTCTGAGTGTTTCAGATTCAATTATTAGAAGGGGACCTCTACTCCCGTTGTAACAGATAAGGGGCTTGTGTGTCAATTTTAATTATCAAAGGGGGTTGACCTCCCCTTCCTAACACACTCAAACCACTGGAACTTGTTGCAATAGAAATTGGAAAAATGATGAAAGTAAATTTATGTAAGGGGGAGCTGGATTAGTACATAGCAGTCACCTTTGAAAGCAAGGCTGATTAGTTTGTAATTGTTGAATTATTTCCCCTTTCCTAGTTTTTGAAGAAGGGTTGATATTTGCAATCTTCCAGTCCTCTGCCACTACTACCATGCATGGGGAAAATTCAAAGACTGTGGCCATAACCTCCAAATTTCCACTATTGCTTCTGTCATGTGCTTCAAAAATTCCCAGAAGGAAAAAATACTTCCCATGCCAAAAAATGGACTTTACTTACAGAGCTGTTTCAAAAATGGACAAGTGTTAAGTTGAACCTATAACTGCAATGTTAATTAGGAAACTAGAATGAACATCTTTAATATTCTGTGTGTCTTTTGTACAATAATTACGTCTCATTGTTTGTGACGTACATAATTTTGATTGCCTTCACTCCCCAACATCTATGTTTACAAAATGCTACTAAATAATCGATAATGATCGGAAAAATAATGCTACACAAAGGATATTTTGTCATTATTTATTGATAACTGCATGAACATTGCAACACAAAATAAACAAACTCAAACGAAACAAAATTAATTTCCATGACTGTAAGAATACGTCACACTGAGATGTTCAGAAATGCATTCTTCATTCTATTATTAAGATTCAACAATAATACTTTGAAGAGAATCATC
Source organism: Ginglymostoma cirratum (assembly GCA_024137785.1). Taxonomy (NCBI): domain Eukaryota; kingdom Metazoa; phylum Chordata; class Chondrichthyes; order Orectolobiformes; family Ginglymostomatidae; genus Ginglymostoma; species Ginglymostoma cirratum. The sequence goes on from JAHRHZ010000144.1 coordinate 63,335,124, forward strand.
TTAACAGAAATTACTGAGCCACTTTCTTTAATTGGTAGGTCTGGATAGAGTAATGCTTTCCATCCAGATGTTTGCATCCTGAGGCTATCTGCCACTCAATTCCATTGCTACTGCTTAAGAATCAAGTTAATTGCTCTCGATTAGATGTCTAAAAGGATTACATCACTACAATATTTCATTTCATTACAATTCAGATTTATTTGTCTTGAAAATATTGGTGTTATACTTACATCGATCAAACTGAATTTTTTTTGGGTGGTGAAAGAAATTCTTTGCTGAGTCTATTGTGAAGTATTCCTTTTTTTTGCAATGCAATGCTACTTATGATACTGTGACACAAATTGTAATACATGATATTTGTGCCTTTTAAAAGAAGGCATAGGGATTACTAACTCAGAGCAAATCTTCTCTTGAAGAAATACAAAATTTCTTCAGCTTGATCATTGCAACATTATTCATTTCATCCTTGTCATGACTATTCATATACCATCCTGATTCCTGAAGTGGAGGTGCTGGTGTTGGACTAGGGTTGACAAAATCAGAACTCTGCAGTGCACTTGACGAAGAGGTTGCACTCTGACAGCTTGTGTGCTTTCAAACAAACTTTTTGGATTATAACCTGGTGTGGTGTGACTTTTGACTTTATCCTGATTTCTACGATTATCTACACTGCATGGATTCCAATTTTAAACTCAGTTCAAATCAGACCTTGTACTAAGCACTTACCTTGTCCTTGATACTCACATTGTTTTCCTCATTTTTAAATCTTCACGCTAGCTCCAACTTTGCAATGTCCTGCATCCCCATTTTCACCTCACACTATATACAGTTCATTAAGCTGATCTTGTTTTGGCTTCTTCTCTTCCTCCCTTTTCCATATCCTTGACAGCTGAGTCAGAGGCAAATGTATCTTACTCCCTGAAATTCGCTCCCACAAAGTGTTTCATCGTCTCTTCCTTTCTTCACCCCATATCATTGGTCAAACTTTTAATCACCTCTGCTCATCTTTTCTTTCCTGGATCAGAATCTGTTTTCTCTGCATGTTACTAGGAAGTGTCTTTGACAATTGTTCTCCGAAAGCTATTGATGCAATTCTTATTGCTGCATTAGTGATGCTCTGTGAGATATACATGATAGTACTATTCAGAAAGACTTTATGATCTTCAATTAATTGCCTGCACTCAATTCTTCTGCCTCTTTAGGAACAAGACCCTGCCTCAGCCAATAAGAGAGTAAACAACTCTTCAGTGCTAGTACTGTACCAGGAGTGGTTACCATGACTGGGACTACAGGACACCAGCTACTACAGAAATGGCACTGACATTAAAGTGAGTTTTGAGGTTCACCGGGTCCAGTCAAGCAGGTACCAGAAAGAAGTGATGGAAGGGTGAGGGGTCGGAGATCGGAAGTCTGTAATCTGTACAGAGGCCCGTAGAGAGCAGTGAGGATATACCATTTTCAAGTCACCAGACAGGACTTTCATGAGCTTGGAGTGTCTGATCAGGAGGGATCACCCACAGCCTACAAGTAAGTTGGCAAAATATAACAACAGTGGTGGAAAGGGTCCCTTAATCAGCTACTTAAGCATTTCAACAGGCCCAATAGCATAAGGTTTATCCGTCACCATCCTACCATTGGTAAAATGCCAGCAATGTCAGGAAGGTGGTGGGTACCACTTCCTGCCATCCAACCTGATTCAAGACTACCTATCCCTTCTCCTTCTGCCCCAGCATGGTCCTGGCACATGACTCTATACAATCATGCTCTTAGTGGCTGGAACCCATGATCAAAAACTGAGGTTTCAATTTTCGGTAAGGTTTACAGCTACCAAGGTTTTACTATTACCAGATGATCACCTCTTATAATTGTTGATTTTCTGTTTGTCTACAAGTCTTCTATCTCTACTTCTATTTCTGAATAGTGGGGTTAATTTTTCTTGCTCTTCTTTTGTGAAGGAATAGCCAATCCTTGTCATGCATTAAGAATCATAGGGCAGAAAATCTGTACCTTATTTTGAAAATTTTACCTTTTTCCTTCGGTCTTTCATAACAAATTGTTTTTACCTTTGCATTTCTCGCACTGCAGGAAGGTTTTATCCCAGAATCCTTGGCTACATTTCACCTTCAACCAGTATTACCAATCAATGATGAGTGATAATTTATCTCTCTTGTCTAACAATTGTCTGCTGCATTCATTACAGAACAACAGCATGTCAAAATTAATTCATCTATTGTATTCTCTCTGTTCACTGATCGTACATCATTTATGTCTGTCTACATTTCAGTTTTATTTTTGTTCACTTGTGGGACATAGGACACAGACATCATTGCTTGGCCAGCATTTATTCCCTGTTCCTGGTTGTCTTTGAGAAGGTGGTGGTGAGCTGCCTTCTAGAACTACAACAGCCCATGTGCTGCGGGGTGTCCTGTAATGCTGTTAGGAAGCTAATTCCAGATTTATGACCCAGCAATAATGAAGGAAAAGTGATATATTTCCAAGTCAGGATGGTGACTGGTTTGGTTGGGAATTTGCAAGTGGCAGCATTCCCATGTATTTGCTGCTCCCGTCCTTCTAGATGGAAGTAGTTGTGGGTTTGGAAGATGTTGTCTGAGGATCTTTGGTGAATATTTGCAGTGCCTATTGTAGATTGTGTACACTGCTGCCATTGAGAATTGGTGATGAAGGAAGTAAATGGTTGTGTGTTTGGTGTCAGTCAAGTGGGTTGCTTTGTCCTGGACAGTGTCAAGGTTCTTGAGTGTTATTGGAGCTGCACTCACCCAGGCAAGTAGGATGTATTCCATCACACTCTTGACTTGTGCCGCGTAGATGATGGACATGCTTTAGGGAGTCAGGAGGTATTAGGGAGTCTGCAGTATTCCTAACCTCTGACCTGCTTTGTAGTCATTGTTTATATAGTGAGTTCAGTGGAATTTCTGCTCAATGGTAACTCCCAGGATATTGATAGGAGGGGATTCAGTGATGGTAATGCCGTTGAATGTTATGGGATGGATGTTAGATCATCTCTTTTTGGAGGTGGTCATTTCCTGGCATTTGTATAGAGCAAATGTTACCTGCCACTTGTCAGCCCAACCTGGATATTGTTCCGATTGTTTGCATTTGAACATGGACTGCTTCAGTATCTGAGGAGCTGTGATTGGTGCTGAACATCGTGCAATCATCGGTGAACATCCCCACTTCAGATCTAGTGATAAAGGGAAGGTCATTGATGAAGCAGCTAAAGATGGTTATGCCTGGGATACTACTTTGAGGAAGTCCTGAGAGATGCCCTGGAGCTGAGATCACTGATCGCCAACAACAACAACCATCTCCCTAGGTGCCAAGTATGACTCCAACTGGCAAAGTGTTTTCCTTAAAGCTATAATCAGTTGAATACAGACTTGATGTCAAGTGCTGTCACTCTCACCTCACCACTGGAAGTCAGCTTTTTTTTTCCATGTTTGAACCAAGGCTGTAATGAGGTCAGGAGCTGAGCGGCCCTGAAGGAACCCAAACTGGACGTCACTGAGTAGGTTATTGCTGAGCAGGAGCTGTTTGATAACACTGTTGATGACACCTTACATCACTTTACTGATGATTGAGCCTGATAGGGTGGTAATTGGCCAGGTTGGATTTATCCTGTTTTTTCATGTACAGGACACACTTGGGCAATTTTCCACATGTCAGATGGATACCAGCATTGTAACAGTACTGGAATAGCTTGGCTGGGGGGATGGGTGGGTTGGGGGTTGACGAGTTCTGGAACACAAGTTTTCAGTACTATTGCCGGAATGTTGTTAGACCCCATACCCTTTGCAGTATCCTGTGAATTCAATCCTTTCTTGATATCACGTGGAGTGAATCGAATCGGCTGAAGACTATTATCTCTGATGCTGGGGACCACTGGAGGAGGCCCAGATGGATCATCTGCTTGGCACTTAACGACAAAGATCACTGCAAATCCTAAGCCTTAACTTTCACAACGATGTGTCGGGCTGTTCCATCATTGTGACGGGATATTTGTGGAACTTTCTCCTCCAGTGAATTGTTTAATTAGCCACCACCATTCACAACTGGCTGTGGTAACACTGCAGAGCTTAGGTCAGATCTGTTGGCTGTGGGATCACTTAGCTCCGTCTATCAAAAGCTGCTTATACTTTTGCAGACATGCAAGTAGTCCTGTTTGGTAGCTTCACCAGGTTAATACTTCATTTTTAGGTATGCTTGGTACTGCTGCTGACATGCCCTCCTGCACGGTCCATCAAACCAGGGTTGATACCCTGGCTGATGTACGAATCTGCTGCTGATGGCCTGCAGTGCCACTTGAATGCCCAATCTTCTGGTACTAGATCTGTTGGAAGTCTATCTCATTTAGCACAGTGATAGTGCCATACAACATGAGGGTGAGCATTGTCAGTGTGAAGATAGGACTTCATCTACACAAGGACTGTATGGTAGTAGCTCTATTTGATACTGTCATGAGCAGATGCATCTGCAGCTGGCAGATTGGTGACGATTAGGCCTAGTATGCTTTTTCTCCTTGTTGATGCCCTCACTACCTGCTGCAGACCCAATATTGCAGCTATGCCCTTGAGGATTCGACCAGCTTGATTAGTACTGCTGCTGCCAAGCCAGTTTGGTGGTGAACATTAAAATCTCCCACCCAATGTACATTTTTCACTCTTGTCACCCTCAGTGGTATCGCCAAGAGCTGTTCAACATGGAGGAGTACTGATTCATCAGGGGAGAAGATGATATATGGTAATCAGCAGAAGGTTTCCTTGCTCATGTTTGCCCTGAAGTCACCAGACTCCTTGGAGTCCAGAAACAATGTTAAGGGCTCTCAGATCAACTCCCTCCTGATTGTATATCACTGTATGGCCACCTCTGCAGAGCCTGTCCTGCCTTTGGGTAGTTTCTGGAACTTTATCTGTAAAATATGATTCTGTGCCTATGATTATGTCGGGCTGTTGCTTGACCAGCCTACAAACCAGCTCTTCCAATTTTGGCGCTCACCCCCAGATGTTAACAAGGACGACGGTTTCTGCCACTGTTTTTTTTCTAGTGTCTAGGCTGATATCAAGTGGTCCGTCTGGTTTCAATTCTTTGTTAAGACTTTATTGCTATTGCTACAACTGAATGGATTGCTCGAACATTTCAGAGGGCTGTTGAGAGTCAGCAACATTGCTTTGGGTCTGGAGTCACATGTAGACCAAACCAGGTGAGGATGGCAGATTTCCTTCCCTCATTTTACCAGTTTAGCAGTAGTTTCTTAAATGTTCTGCTTCATTTAACAGTTCCTTTACCTCTTTTTTTCCCCCTGCCAAATTGTAGAGCTAATTTATTTGATATAGCACCCAATACAGGGCTTCTCAAACTGGAGGTTGGGACCCTAAGTCAGGTTACTAGCTGAAATATTGGGGTCATAAGTTATGAGGCAGCAATGACGACCAAGGGACTGTAAATAAGTTAAAACAATTGTGTTCCTGTTCTAATAACCACTGTCACAACAAAGAACCCGACCACAGCTTTAATGGCCCATCTACCCACTGTTTTCTATTCATTTCCACTCCAATAGGTCTCTCTCCCTCACCTTGCTGTCTATCACAATCCATAGCTCCCATTTCCCCAAACTCTCCCACTCTCAGTGGTCATGACAATTTTTGAAGCTCAAAATGGGGACACAATGCGAAATTTTGGGAAGCAGTGCGCTAAACAGTCTCTGCAATCCTTCCCTCTTGTTCTCTTTCTGAAAAATACTGCAGCAGAAATTCTTGTCTGATTTTTCAAGTGTTTGCCTTTGACTGTGCCTGAAGACAGTGCTGCAATATAAATAACATGTAAATGAGTGTCAGCATTCAGATTATCTACTCTGGCCTCAGTTCAGCAAAAATAAAAGTTCCTAGAGAATAGCAAATTTTTAGAATTGTCATTTTGTGATTTCTACATTAAAGGACAAGATCCTTGGCCAGGAACTTTTGATCTCTCTGGCGACAAATCTACAAACAAAAATACAGTGAATGTTATAAAAAAGAGTAATCTAGGCAACTAATTTGAGAATGTATATAAATGTTTATCAATGTGCACGATTGGGATAAAAAGTTTGGAACAGAGGTGCAACGTAAGGTCTTTAGAACCAGACCTCAACCTTGTGATGATGTCACAAAGGTATTCCTCACTAGGCATAAATAGCACAGTGTGGGTGGAGTTAAGAAGTGGAAAAATAACATAGTTAGAAACATATGTAGTGAGACAAATGGGATAGATCACATTGCATTAAGCAAAAGAGTCTATGGAATACCCTTTCAATAATGTAACAGGAAGATTACAGCCTAGCATATCTCTGAATACCATGTATTGTAGCAATTAGTCTCAATATGTAATCAAGTGTGTTAGAAAGAAGTCCAATGTTGAAGACACTTCTTGACTTTGCCTCCTCTTTGAATAGTTTGTCTCGAAATCAAGATTTTGGACATGGGTGTGAAACTACATGACAGAAGAATATCTGCATCATCAAAATCAGAACAAAGTTCAAGGTAGACCTGTTTTCAACAGTTACGTTAAAATGGCTAAGGAAACCCTCACTAGTTAAAGGAAGTGGACTAATACTTCCTTTATGTAGCTGCCACTGACACATAAAATTTGTCTGAGGGTAATATGATATGAAACAATTTTTAGGCATGTTGAGGCGCAGGCCATAATGTGTGAAATTAGACATTTTATCTCCTGTTTTATTTTCAGAAAATAAACACAATTGAGTAAATATTCATTCACAAATTGTGACCACAAATTTGGGAAAATTGCAGTGTGCAGAAAACCAGCTTGGGAGAAAGTGCCGAGACTGTGGGTGCTAACTGAAGTTCGGCCAAATGCCTCCAGAAGGAGTTTGGAGGCAATCACAGGGGCTGCCAGACCTGATGTCAGGCTGTGTGAAAGACTGGCCATGGTGCTTTAGCACTTCATCACAGCTTTTAAAATAACACTAAAACAAACAAAGATAAATCCTCCAGCCCTCTACCTTACACCAATTCATTCCATAACCCCACACACACCTCTCATAAAACATAAACAAAAGCCAATGCCAGTCACCCTGCATGTTCCGTCATACACTCCAAAGCAATCAATTCCCTCGACCCAGACCTTAGACCTTCAGACTCTTCATGAAAATTTTTCTCTACCATTCACCTCCATGTCCCCATTCACCAAGTGAACTTTTTAGTGTCTAGGGCAACTTTATTCTAACCCATGCTCCAGTCCCAACCCTTGGCCTGTATGCTCCATGATTGTATCTATCATCCAGAATGGGCAGACCTTAGGATTCATGTAGTTGGTTAGTGACTTTTGATGAATTTACTACTTGAAAAGACACACTCATTGATGAAAGTCTATTCACCACTAACTCAAAAGGAGATTTGCCAGGCTGTTGCCTGGGCTGGTGAGACTGTAGAAACTGAGGCTTTCATTGGAAGGGGAATTGAGTTTAAGAGCCGTGAGGTTACGCTGCAGCTCTATAAAACTCTGGTTAGACCACACTTGGAATAATGCGTTCACTTCTGGTCACCTCATTACAGGAAAGATGTGGAAGCTTAAGAGAGGGTGCAGAGGAGATTTACCAGAATGCTGCCTGAACTGGAGGGCAGGTCTTACGAGGACAGGTTGAGGGAGCTAGAGCTTTTTTTATTGGAGCGAAGAAGGATGAGGGGCGACTTGATAGAGGTGTACAAGATGATGAGAGGCATAGATAGAGTGGATAGTCAGAGACTTTTTCCAGGGTGGAAATGACTATTATGAGAGGGCATAATTTTAAAGTGATTGGAAGAAGGTATAGGGGAGATGTCAGAGGTAGGCTCTTCACACAGAGAGTGGTGGGCATGTGGAATGCGCTGCCAGCAGTGGTAGTGGATTCAGATACTTTAGAGACTTTTAAGCGACTGTTGGATAGGCACACGAAGGATAGTAAAATGTAGGGTATACGGGGTAGATTGGTTTTAGTAGGATGATAGGTTGGCACAACATTGTGGGCTGTAGGGCCTGTACTGTGCTGTACTATTCTATGTTCTGTGTTCTATGAGATTGTTTTCCTTGGAACAAAGGAGACCATGATGGTGGGGGGAGTTGCTAGACATGAATTGAGATGTATAAATTTAAGGAACATGGTTAGGGTATTTAGGAAGGAACCCTTCCCTTCAGTGGAGGGTCAATAACAAGGTTGGGGTGCAGGTCATAGATTTAAGGTAGAGGCAGTTGTGAGAGGATGTCAGATTTTTTTTTCACACAGAGGTATGTGAAAATATGGAAAATTACCTATGAGGGTGGTAGAGGCAAAAACCCTCATAACATTGAAGAAGTATTTAAACATGCAGTTGTGATGCCAAGGTGCACAAGGTTATGGGCCAAGTGTGGGAAAATGGGAATGGAATAGTTAGATGCTTGTTTTTGACTGGCACAGATTTGATGGGCCATAAGGCATTTTCCTGCGTTGGTTCTATAACTATCTTTAACTACTTAATTTCTCATAAAAGAAACAAGCATTTGTGTTTGAAATCTGACTCCAAAGACTTTATAAGCACTTTGAACAGTTAACACAACTATAAACTGACAGGCATTCCACCAAGATAATGGTAAATTGTGAAATTAGACGTCTAACACAAGGACTATAATGATATCTCTCAGGATTATGTCAACAGGCAGTGTGAAATAGCAAACATTGCTTACAGTTTTATTTAATTTAGAGGCCAGGAGATCACTTGGCAGCTTCAGTTTTCTTGACAGATTAACAATTCCCTTGGTAGATTAGTAGTTCAAATAAGCCTGACAGTTTCAAAGAATTTATCCACTTTTTTTTCACACAGATTCAATCCCAAAGGGCACTTGACTTCTCACAAAGGGCAACTAATCTTTCCCAAAGGATACCTTGACTTATCCAAAAAGTTATTCTATTTCCAACAGAACCCTATATCTCCTAATAACACTGGCAGATTTAGAGCTTCAGAGAAGTGTAAAGTCTACATACTTTGTATTGCTCATCCCATGAGCAATAATTAAGGTAACTGTTCTTTACCGTGCACAGCTACATTCGTGAACAATGGATGGCAAAGTACAACACACCCCATCCCCACCCATCTGAAGTAGATTGTGGGTTTGAGGTCAGGACGTTTGGAATCAGAGCTCTGGTGTATTTTGGCTAACCTGGAGACCTTTCCCATTTGTCTGAATTTGTAGGCCAGAGTATTAAGTTCTCCCAGAAGATTTAAATGTGGACTTTTTTTGAACCACTTAAAACATGTTATAATATCTTGACAATAAGATGGACATTAAAATGTTCACAACTAAATATTACCATTATTAGAATTGTAACGCTGGTTTGCAGTATACACCAAAATGAATGTCTGTAAGGAAAGCAGACCCGGTTTTAGTTTACAAGTTTCCATTTAGTTTCCATTAAATAACATTGGTTGGCTTGACATCCTGGTCCTTGCCGAACAATACAATAGTCTCACTTCTGAACAGATTGGTGCACTGTGGTAGATCTAGTCAAAAAGATTAATGTTTAAATCACTGAGCTGATCAGGATTTATGAGACTTTAATCATGAACTCCATTGATTTATAAAACATGATCCTTGGCATATTTTATTTTCATTGCAATTTATCTGTGTTTGGAGGTTCCTTTATTTCTGTTGTTGTGAGAATTTTCTGTTGTTTACTTGTTTGCATGCTTTTCACTGAGAGTTTGGGCATTCTGCCATGTGCAAGTCGGTTTGGAATGAAACTTTAATGAGTATTATTCCAGCAGTTTGTTTGGTAATTAATACTAAAGCTATCAAATGTAAAATTATGATTATTTATTTCATGTCATTGAGAACACTGTGCCTAAAAATAAATAAAAGTGATAAAGTATTGACACATATGGGTCTTCTCAGAGGGCTGTTGCAGGAAAGGACTATCCCACCAAATGCCGAAGAATACCAGTATCAGAGACTTCAATTGTAACTAGTTATTGCAAAGTGCTGCATGTGAGGAAGGAAGGAAAAATTAGGCAATTAATCCCAGGTTGTTCTTAGCTATATTGTGGATAACTGCAAAACAGTGTTGGAATAATCCATCTTTGTCATAAGACCATAAAATATAGGAGAAAATTTAGGCCATTCAGCCCATTGAGTTTGCATGATCATGGCTGATATGTTTCTCAACTCCGTCCTCCTGCCTTCTCCCTGTAACTCTTGATCCCCCGACCAACCAAGAACCTAGCTATCTCTGTCTAAATATTTTCAATGACTTGTCCTCCACAGCCTTCTGCGGCAATGAGCTTAATAAATTCACTGCCCTCTGCATGAAGAAATTCCTCTTCATCTCAGTTCTAAAGAGTTATCTCTTCACACTGAGGATGACCCTTGGGTTCTAGTCTCTCCTATTAGCATAAATATCTTTTCCACTTTCAAACTGTGATGGTCTGAATGTTATTTGGAGCCCATAAGGGACAAGCCTGCTGTGTAGACAGTCACTGAGGAAGAAGACGTGGCTGTAGTAGCAGGATCCAATCCTGACAAAGGGTTTCATCTCAAAACATTAACGTTCCTGCTCCTCGGATGCTGTCTGACCTGCTGTGCTTTTCCACCTCCACATCTATTGTTTCTGACTTCCAGCATCTGCAGTCCGTACTGTCTCTTCTCCACATCCACTCTACCAATACCTCTCAGTATGGTAGAGAGATAAAAGGTACTGCAGATGCTGGAGAATCCGAGACAACAAGGTGTGGGGCTGAATGAACACAGCAGGCCAAGCAGCATCATAGGAGCAGGAAAGCTTGACGTTTCAGGCCTAGACCCTTCATCAGAAATCTGATGAAGGGTCTAGGCCCGAAACTTCAAGCTTTCCTGCTCCTATGATGCTGCTTGGCCTGCCGTGTTCCTCTCAGTATGGTGTTAGTTTTAATCATGTCCACCCTCATCCTTCAAAACTCCATCAAGTACAGACTCATAGTTCTCAGTTGCTCCTCATATGACAAGACCTTCATTCCCAGGAGCATTCTTGTGAATATCCTTTTGACACCGCCAATGTCAGCAGATCCTTCCTGAGGTATAGGGCCCAAAACTGCTCACAATATTCCAAATGCAGTCTGACCAGAACATTACACAGCCTCAGAAGTGCAAAAAAAAATCAAAGAACTGCGGATATTGGAAATCAGAATCAAAAACAGAAATTGCTGAAAAATGTAGCAGGTCTAGAAACACATATGGAGAGAGAGAGAGAGCAGAGTTAACATTTTGAGCCCAATAACACTTCTCAGTGGTACATCCCTCCTCTTACATTCTGACTCTCCTGAAATGATTGCTAACATTGTATTTACATTTCTAATTGCCAACTGAACTTGCATTTTAACATTAAGGGACTCCTAAGTCATTTGCCCTTCAGGTTTCTGAAGCCTTTCCCCATTTAGAAACTAGTCTGTGCCTCTATTCCAGTGGTTCCTGAAACATCACCACCACTGCCTCCACAACGTCCTCAGCTATTTCCTTCAGAACTTTGGAGTGCAGCCCATCTTGTCCTTTAGACCTTTGAGCTTCTCTGACACCTTCTCCTTAGTAATGGCCACCACAGTCACTTCTGACTCCTGATTCCCTTGAAGTTCTGGTATGCTGCTAATGTCTTAGAAAATAGAACATAGAACATAAAACAGTACAGCACGGTACAGGCCCTTTGGCCACGATGTTTTGCCAAACTTTTACCCTAATCCTAAGGTCTATCTAACCTCCACCCCTAACTTATACTAATATCTATATGCCTATCTAATAGTCGCTTAAATGCCCCTAATGAGGCCGACGCCACCACCCTCTCCGGCAATGCATTTCACGTCCCGACCACTCTCCGAGTAAAGAACCTACCTCTGACGTCTCCCCTATATCTACCTCCACTCACTTTAAAACTGTGCCCCCCTCGTAATAGCTACCTTCACCCGAGGAAAAAAAGTCTCTGGCTGTCCAGTCTATCTATACCTCTGATCATTTTGTGCACCTCTATCAAGTCACCTCTCATCCTTCGTCGTTCTAAAGAGAAAAGCCCTAGCTCTCTCAACATTTCCTCGTAAGACCTTCCCTCCATTCCAGGCAACATCCTGGTAAATCTCCTCTGCACCTTTCCTAATGCTTCTACATCTTTCCTGTAATGAGGCGACCAGTACTGGACACAATACTCCAGATGTGACCGAATCAGGCTTTTGTATAGCTGGAGCATAACTTCACGGCGCTTGAACTCGATCCCTTTATTAATGAAAGCTAACACATCATACGCCTTCTTAACAACTCTATCCACCTGGGTGGTAGCTTTCAGGGAACTGTGGACATGAACCTTAAGATCCCTCTGCTCCTCCACACTGCCAAGAATCTTTCCGTTAACCTTGTATTCTGCTTTCATAAGAATATAAGAACATAAGAATAAGGAGCAGGAGTAGGTCTTCCGGCCCTTTGAGCCTGCTCCGCCATTCAACAAGATCATGGCTGATCTTTTCGTGGACTCAGATCCACTTACCCACGCTCTCACTGTATCCCTTAATTCCTTTATTGTTCAAAAAAATATCGACCTTAGCTTTAAAAACATTTACTGATGTAACGTCAACTACTTCACCGGGCAAGGAATTCCATAGATTAACAACCCTCTGGGTGAAGAAGTTCCTTCTTAATTCAGTCCTAAATCTGCTCCCTCTAATCTTGAGGCTATGCCCTCTTGTCCTAGCTTCACCTGCCAGTGGAAACATCCTCTCTACTTCTATCTTATCTATTCCCTTCATAATTTTATATGTTTCTATAAGATCCCCCTCAATCTTCTGAATTCCAATGAGTATAATCCCCATCTACTCAGTCTCTCCTCATAAGCCAACCCCCCAACTCTGGAATCAACCTAGTGAACCTCCTCTGCACCCCCTCCAGTGCCAGTACATCCTTTCTCAAATAAGGAGACCAAAACTGCACAAAGTACTCCAGGTGTGGCCTCACCAGCACCTTGTACGGCTGCAACATAACATCTCTGCTTTTAAACTCAATCCCTTTAGCTATGAAGGACAAAATTGCATTTGCCTTCCTAATTACTTGTTGTACCTGCAGACCAACCTTCTGTGATTCATGCACAAGGACATCCAGATCCCTCTGCATAGCAGCATGCTGCAACTTTTTACCATTCAAGTAATAATCCTTTTTATTATTACTCCTACCAAAATGTATGACTTCACATTTATTTACATTGTATTCCATCTGCCAGACCTTTGCCCGCTCACTCAATGTATCTATGTTCCTCTGCAAAGTTTCACAGTCCTCTGCACACTTTGCTCTGCCACTCATCTTAGTGTCATCTGCAAACTTTGACACCCTACACGTGGTGCCCAACTCCAAATCATCTGTATAAATTGTAAATAATTGCGGTCCCAACACTGATCCCTGAGGCACTCCACTAGTCATTGTTTGCCAGCCAGAATAGCACTCATTTATCCCCACTCTTTGCTTCCTATTAGTCAACTCATCCTCTATACATGCTAATATTTTACCCCTAACACCATGCATCCTTATCTTATGCAGCAGCCTCTTGTGCGGCACCTTGTCGAAGGCCTTTTGGAAATCTAGGTACACCACATCCACTGGGTCCCCATTGTCCACCTTGCTCATAATGTCTTAGTAGAATTCCAAAAGATTTGTCAAACATGACCTGCCCTTCATGAACCCATGCTGCGTCTGCCTAACAGGACAATTTCTATCGAGATGCCTTGCTATTTCTTCCTTGGTAATAGACTCAAGCATCTTCCCCACTACAGAGGTTAAGCTAACCGATCTATAATTCCCCATCTTTTGTCTACTTCCCTTTTTAAACAGTGGCATCACATTTGCTGTTTTCCAATCTGCTGGGACTGCCCCAGAGTCCAGGGAATTTTGGAAAATTACCGCCAGTGCACCTGCTATTTCTCCTGCCATCTGTTTCAGTAACCTGGAATGCATTCCATCAGGGCCAGGAGATTTATCAATCCTTAGCTCCATTAGCTTGGCCAACACTACCTCTTCTGTAATAATGATTGTTTCCAGGTCCTCACCTACCTTCGTCTCTTTGTCAATTACTGGCATGTTATTAGTGTCCTCCATTGTGAAGACCGATACAAAGTACCTGTTCAATGCCTTGGCCATTTTATCATATCCCATAACTAAAGTACCTTTCTCATCCTCTAAAGGGCCAATGTTTACTTTAGCCACTCTTTTTTGTTTTATATATTTACAGAAACTTTTGCTATCTGTCTTTATATTCTGTGTTAGTTTTTTCTCATGTTCTATCTTACTTTTCTTTATAACTCTTTTTGTGGCTTTCTGTTGACCTTTAAAGTTTTCCCAATCTTCTAGTTTCATGCTGTTTTTGGCCACATTGTATGCCTTCTCTTTCAATTTGATAGCCTCCCTAATTTCCTTAGACGCCCATGGCAGATTACCCCTTTTCTTACAGTCCTTCCTTTTCACTGGAATATGCTTTTGCTGAGCACTTTGAAAAATTTCTTTGAAAATCCTCCACTGCTTGTCAACTGTCCCACCGTAAAATCTTTGTTTCCAGTCTACTTTAGCGAAGTCCTCCCTCATTCTATTGTCGTCCCCCTTGTTCAAGCACAGGACCCTGGTACTGGATTTTATCTTCACACTCTCCATCTCTATTCTAAATTCAACCATACTGTGATCAGTCCTTCCAAGAGGATCCCTAACTATGAGGTCATTAATTATTCCTGTCTCATTACACAGGACCAGATCCAGGATAGCTTGCTCCCTTGTTGGTTCCATTACATACTGTTCAAGAAAACTATCACGGATATACTCAACGAACTCCTCCTCAAGGCTACCCTGACCGAGCTGGTTTGACCAATCTACATGTAGATCAAAATCCCCCATGATAATTGCTGTACCATTTTTACAGGCATTAGTTATTTCTTTGTTTATTGCCTGCCCTAATGTGATGTTATTATTTGGTGGCCTATAGACTGCAACTATCAGTGACATTTTCCTCTTAGAATTTCTAATTTCCACCCAAACGGATTCAACATCATTCTCCATAGAACCTATATTATCTCTCAGCACCGCCCTGATGTCGTCCTTGAATATCAGAGCTACACCACCTCCCTTACCTTCCTGTCTGTCCTTCCTACTAGTCTGGTACCACTGGATATTTAACTCCCAGTCGTGACCATCCCATAACCACGTTTCAAGTTTGTTCTTCCAAAATGAATCACCTCACACTTTTCAGGGTTAAACTCCATCTACCACTTCTCAGCCCAGCTCTGCATCCTATCAATGTCCCTTTTTAACCTAGAACAGCCCTCCGCACTGTCCACAACGTGACGTACCTACGTATCGTCCGCAAACTTACTAATCTGCCCTTTCACACCTTCATCCAAATCATTTACAAAAATCACAAATAGAAGAGGACCCAGAACAGATCCTTGTGGTACACCACTTGTAACTGAGCACCGTGTTGAACATTTTCCGTCATCTACCGCCCTTTGTCTTCTAAGGGTCAGCCAATTCTGAATCCAATCTGCCACATTTCTCCCTATCCCAAGCCTCCTTACCTTCTGCATGAGCCTACTATGGGGAACCTTATCAAATGCCTTACTTAAATCCATGTATACCACATCCACTGCTCTACCTTCATGCACGTGTTTGGTTACCTCTTCAAAGAATTCAATAAGTTTTGTGAGGCATGATCTCCCCCTCACAAATCCATGCTGACTATCACGAATCAAACTGTGCCTTTCCAAGTGATCATAAATCCAATCTCTCAGAGCCCTTTCCAGTAATTTGCCCACCACTGACATAAGACTAACTGGCCTGGAATTTCTGGGGTTATCCCCATTCCCTTTTTTGAACAAGGAAATGACGTTTGCCTCTCTCCAATCTTCCGGCACTATACCCGTGGACAGTGAGGACGAAAAGATCACTGCCAAATGCCCTGCGATCTCTTCCCTCGCTTCCCATAGTATCCTTGGATAAATTCCATCAGGCCCGGGGGACTTATCTATCTTCAAGTTCTTCAAAATTCCTAGTACGTCTTCTTTTCTAACATCGACATCCTCTAGCCTACAAGCCTGTTTCACGCTGTCCTCCTCTACAAATAGGTCCCTCTCAGTTGTGAATACCAAAGAAAAGTATTCATTAAGGACTTCTCCTATCTCTTTAGGCTCCATGCACAAATTCCCTTTACAATCCTTAATCGGCCATACCCTTCCTCTGGTCATTCTCTTATTCCTCACATACGTGAAAAAAGCCTTGGAGTTTTCCTTAATCCTATCTGCCAAGGTTTTCTCCTGCCCCCTTTATAGCTCTCCTCAGCCCTTTATTCAGCTCCTTCTTGGATAACTTGTATCCCTCTAGAGCCTTTTCCGTTCCTTGTTTCCTGAATCTTATATAAGCATACTTCTTCCTCTTAACGGGTTGTTCGATCTCTCTTGAGAACCAAGGCTCCCTCACTCGACCGCATCTTCCCTGCCTGCTAGGGACAAACACATCGAGCACACGCGGTATGCATTCCTTAAACAATCTCCACATTTCAATAGTGCTGTTCCCTGACAGCAGCTGTTCCCATTTTATGTTACCCAGTTCTTGCCTGACAGAATTGTAATTACCCTTCCTCCAATTATAAACCTTACCCTGCTGTATGTACCTATTCTTTTCCATGACTATTGTAAAAGTAACAAAGCTATGATCGCTACCGCCAAAATGCTCTCCTACCAACAGGTCTATCACTTGGCCCGGTTCATTGCCAAGCACCAAATTCAAAGTGGCCTCTCCTCGTGTTGGTCTATCGACGTACTGTGTCAGGAATCCTTCCTGAACACACTGAACAAAATCCGCTCCATCTAAACTATTACAACTAAAAAGTTTCCAATCAATATTTGGAAAGTTGAAGTCACCCATGACTACAACCCTGTGACTTCTGCTTTGAAAACTGATGCAAAGTACCGATTTAGTTTCTCCACCAGTCCTTTGTTCCCCATAACAACTTCTCCAACCTCATTTTCCAGTGGTCCAATTCCTCTTTTAGCTCTCTCTTACCTTTTAAATGTCAAAAAAAAAAAATACTCCTAGCACCTTCTTTTATATAACTAATAAGCTTACTCTCATATTTCATCTTCTCTTCCTTATTGCTGTTTTGGTTGTCCTCTGCTGGTTTTCAAAGACTTCCCATTCTTCTGGATTCCCAGTAATCTTCACCACATTTTTTTGCATTCTCTTTTGCACTTATTTTGTCCCTGACTTCCCTTGTCAGCCATAGTTGCCTCACCCTCCCTTTAGTATGTTTCTTCTTCCTTAAGATGAATTTCTGCTGTGCCTCCCAAATTACCCCCAGAAGCTCCTGCCATTGCTGCTCTATCATCTTCCCTGCTATTCTCCCCCTCCATTCAATTCTGGCCAGCTCCTTCCTCATGTCTATGTAGTTACCTTTACTCAATTGTAATGCCATTACATCTGATTCCAGCTTCTCCCTCTCAAACTGCAGGGTAAATTCTATTATATTGTGGTCACTGTCCCCTAAGGGTTCCTTCACCTTCAGCTCCCTGATCAAATCTGCCCGACTACACTTCACCAAATCCAAAATTGCCTATTCCCTAGAGGGGTCTTCCACAAGTTGCTCCAAAAAAAAATCTCATAAACATTCCGCAAACTCTTTTTCTTGATCTGCTACCAACCTGATTTTCTCAGTCCATCTGCATTCTGAAGGCCTTACAGTTGTTGTTATAGTGCCTTTCTTACATGCCTTTTCTATCTCCTTGATTGAAAGTAGACCATGGCCTTGTCAGTTGGAGAATGCAATGGAGCGAGGGTTAATATATTTTATTTATGGCTATGATTTTTTAAAAAAACTCAACTAATTTGTGACTCTTTGCAGTTTGTATTGGATAATCTGCCAGTTATATGTTCCGTAGTTGAGATCCAAACATTCTCCTTTCAAACTGTGGTCACTCGAGCAGTTCAGTGGGTCCTGCCAAAGTTACAATTTCTCTAAGTGGAATATTCTGCACAAGGTTAATTGCCAACTGCAAGCTTGTTTTATCTGTGACATTTTAGCTAAATTACATACTCAATGCATCAGGTCATAAAATAGATTGGAGTATCCAACTCCTGTTCAGCAAGGTGAACACAATTAAAAGGGAATGAGGCAGCTTCTCCAGAAAAAGGCCATGGTCTACTTTCGAGCGCAATTCATCCCTTGATATATGTGACAGGGACATGAATTGATTAAATACAGTTGCCTTTTTCTCGTGAATCCCTGAAGCTCTAAAGAGATGTGTGACCTAAATGGTTTGCAGAGAGCTGCTTACATGTATTTTGACAGACATCTATTATCACATTCAAGGATAGGTAAAACATAGAGTGTGATCAAATCAATTGATCAGCTTTTGGGTTTCATACCAAGAAAATTAAAAATATGCATGTACCAGTCACATATGAGGGGGTTCTCTTGTGATGTAGAACAATACATTTGCCCTAATATTGTCTGTGCTGCTGATAGTCAAAAGGTTGTTTCCACTTACAGTTCTTTTGTGGCTTTGATTGACTTTTGGATCAGGTGTTTCCTCTTCTTCGTAGGTTTTTGCTGAAGTGGTTTTAATATCCATCAATATAGAACCATTGTGTTGTCTGTCTATAGAAGCTTGGATGTCAAGCATTGTAATTTCTAGGTTGCATGGCCACTTACTGATGCTATAAAGGATAGGAATAAAAGTTTTACACATATGTTGCAGCCAGTTAAAGCACAACATCACTTTCAGCAGCTGGAATGGGCTGTAGACTTTGTGATGGTTTCACGCAGTCACTGCTGACAAAAAGGCAGCATAAAGAAAGACAATCAAAAGGAAGATGTCAGAGGCAGTCAGCATCTTTTTGAGTAAAATTTCCATATATTCAGCCCTGTAGAGTTCATGCTGGTCAATAAGTCATTTCTTTTTTTGACAAGTCAGCTGCGTGGAAAAGCTGACAATAATACAAAATTCATTTCACCATGTCTACAAATCATTATTGTGTGCGTGAAGTCTATCTATTTTATTTTTGGTTAAAATTAAAACGAAAAAGATCTAGCATAATCTGAAGATCTTAAAACAGAACATAAAATTTGAAAGATGAAAAGTAACAGTAGGCTTAGTGCTTTTAGCAATTGCACTGCAGTTATATTTGCTAAATACAGCAACAGACACCAAATGTCACATTTCATTGCAGCACACTGTGCATTAGTGACAGCATCATAAATACTATTTGAATGCATGACATTTAATATGATCATGGGATGGTAAGGTTATAGAAAGGGCTTCTATTCATTATATGCTAATGATGATTACTCAAGACAGGAGATGTCTGAAAGCTATGTTTTGGAAAATAACAGCTATGTTCAGAATTGAACTTCTGAGCCAAGTTTTGCAAGATTTAAATTAATATCGTAATTACTCATCTGTGTTTCCAATTCCTGTAAAGAATATCTATTAATAAAAATTGGAGCAATGAACACAATTTTGAATATGTTTTTCAACTCTTGGCAACTACGTAATCACCAGTGGAAATTTGTACCATTAAGGTACTGGCGAATTTGACATAGTAATATGACCTCTATCATCACAGTAGGTGCCTTCGTAGGCAACCTGTGGCAGCCAGTAAAAACAAATCACTTGAAACATGATGTCAGAATGGTGCAGCTGAAATGTGTGGAGAACCAGCTAGTTAAAAAAAAAAGGGGGAAACTGACAAGGAACAGTCTGAAGCTTTAAATTACTGAGATTCAAAATGACTACATTTTTCCCACTCCATGCTGCCGTGGAAATTAAAGAAGACCTGAAACAGGATTAGATTTTGTTTTCACTCTGAATGGCAAAACAATGAAATGCTGAGCATTTGGAGTTGCAACTTTGCTGTCAGTGCTGGGAACAAGTGCTACAAGCTGTATTGCAGTCCAGATCTCACTGAGGAGCACAATGCTCGATAGGACTGATTTTGGAGAGCTTGGAAGCACACTTTGAAACCAACATTAGTGTTATCTCAAACGATATTCATTCAATCTCAGAAATCAAGAGAAAAACGGTCTATTGAACGCTGTGACTTGACTGATATATCCAGTTAAAAATTGTGACAGTTTGGACTACTGAAAGAAAATTTCATCAGAGATAGGATTGTCTGAGCCATAAGAAATTCTGTTGTAGGAGTATGTCTGTGAAGGGAAGAAACAACCTCAAGAAAGCTATTGATATATGCACATGCCCTGAGGATATTAATAGTCAGCTAGATGATATAAATGGGAAAACAGACAAGTCTTTGCATTATAGGAGATAACAAGCATGGGGCTGGATGAACACAGCAGGTCAAGCAGCATCATAGGAGCAGGAAAACTTGACGTTTCGGGCCTAAACCCTTCATCAGAAATGGGGGAGGGGAAGAGGGTTCTGAAATAAATAGGGAGAGAGGGGGAGGTGGATAG
>JAHRHZ010000144.1:63370596-63397943 GCA_024137785.1 Ginglymostoma cirratum
CCTAAACCCTTCTGATGAAGGGTTTAGGCCCGAAACGTCAAGTTTTCCTGCTCCTATGATGCTGCTTGACCTGCTGTGTTCATCCAGCCCCGTGCTTGTTATCTCGGATTCTCCAGCATCTGCAGTACCTTTTATCTCTAACCATGTAACTCCCACCTTGTTTTGTATTTCCAAAATGCAACATCTCACACTTATCTATATTAACCTCCATTGGCCATTTCTTGGCTCACTTCCCCAGTTGATCAAGATCCTGCACAATTTCTGAAAACCTTCCTCACTGTCCACGATGCCACCTATTTTAGTGTCATCCACAAACTTACTAATCATGCCTTGTACATTCTCATCCAATTCATTGATATAGATAACAAACATCAATGGCCCCAGCACCAATCCCTGAGGCACATCACTAATCACAGGACTCCGGTCCGACAAACATCTTTCCACTCTTACTCTCTACTTCCTACCATCAAGCCAATTGCGTATCCAATTTGCTAACTCTCCCTGGATTCCAAGCAATCTAACCTTCCAGAGCAGATTACCATGTGGAACCTTATCAAAGGCCTTAATGAAATCCATATAGACTAAGTCTACCACTCTGCCCTCATCAACCTTCTTGTTCAGTTCATCAAAGAACTCGAACTAATTTGTGAGGCATGATCTCCCGTGCAAGAGGCCATGCTGACTACTCCTGTGTATCTTATCCCTCAGAAACATTTCAAGTAACTTATATACCACAGATGTTAGACTTACTGGTCTGTAATTCCCAGATTTTTCTTTGCAGCCCTTCTTGACTAAGGGCACAACATTCGCTATGATCCAGTCTTCCAGGACCTCACCCGGGGCTAACAACGATGCAAATATATCATCCGGAGCCTCTGCAATTTCTTCTCCATCCTCCTGCAGTGTTCTTGGATATATCTGATCAGGATCAGGAAATTTATCCACCTTCATACACTCTACTGTGATACGGATTCTCCCCAGGATATCACCACTAACTTCCCCAAGTTCCCAAGTCTTCATGTATTTTTCCATAGGTAGACACAGAGGAAGAATATTCATTGAGCACCTCGCCCATCTCTATATAGGCATTGGATGCAGTCGGAGAAGATTGAAACGGCTGATCCTGAGTATGAAGGGGACGTCTTGTGAGGAGAGGTTGAGTAGGTTGGGCCTGTAGTAATTGGAGGTTAGATGTAAGTGGCACAATTCAGACAAAAGCAGAGACATCACCTGATACCCTAACCAGAGATAGTAGGAACTGCTGATACTGGAGAATCTGAGATAGCAAGGTGTAGAGCTGGATGAACACAGTAGGCCAAGCAGTATCAGAGGAGCAGGAAAGCTGATGTTTCAGGTCTGGACCCTTCTTCAGAAACGTCAGCTTTCCTGCTCCTCTGATGCTGCTTGGCCTGCTGTGTTCATCCAGCTCTACACCTTGTCAGCTCTGACAACCTAACCATCTGTTTTTCCTCAAGCCAGTAACTATCTCTATTTGTCGGAATTTGCTAAGCACAAACTGACTTCCAATTTTCCCTCTGATACAGCAGCAATCAAACTATTAAAATGCCTAAATTGCTATAAAATGCTTTGAAATGTCATTTTATAACTGTTTTCTTATTTATTCCTTGAACTTCCTACAACAATGTCTTAGTGGGGAGGCAATGGCCTAGCAGTACATCACTTGACTAATAATCCAGAGACACAGATAATGCTCTGGGTCCCTGGGTTTGAATGCTGCCATGGCAGATTTTGGAACTTGAATTCAATTCAGATCTGGAATTATGAGTCTCACAATTGATAACTGTTTGGGAAAAATCTGTCTGATTAAGAACATAGTACATAGAATATGGAACAGTACAGCACAGTACAGGCCCTTCGGCCGAAATGTTGTGCCGGTCTATTATCCTACTAAAATCAAACTAGCCTGCCTAATGACCTTCAGGGAAGAACATCTGCCATGCTTACTTGGTCATTGCTTTTGACTCTTATGTGCTCTCTGGGAAATTAGGGGATGGCAACAAATGCTAGCTTAGCCAGCGACCACATTCCTGTACATCAATAATCAAAAAGCATCCAACATAGCCATCTCTGCTTGTGAAATAACTACCCAAGCAAGTCAACAGACTGAATTTCCTCTTGGACTCTTCTACTGCCAAAGTTCTGGTAGTCAAAGATTAGAAAATCTGAATCAAGCTTCCCGCTAAATATCTGTGAAAATTATAAAACACAAAACATAGAACATAGAACAGTACAGCACAATACAGGCCCTTCAGTCCATGATGATGTGCCGACCTATTATCCTACTCTAAGATCACAACTAACCCGTATACGCTTCATTTTACTATCGTCCATGATATGGCAGTTCATTTGCATGGCATGGCGGCATTGTGTTTAGCATTGCTGTCTCACAGTGTCAGAGACCTGGGTTGATTTCCACCCTTAGCAACTGTCTGTATGGGGCTTGCATGTTCTCCCTGTGTTTGTGTGGGTTTCCTTCGGTGCTCCAGTTTCTCCCCACAGTCCAAAGATGAACAGGTTAGGTGGACTGGCCATACTAAATTGCCCACAGTGTCCAGGGGTGTGCAGGCTGGATGGGTTAGCAATGGGAAATGCAAGCGTTACAGGGGTAGGGTGAATCTGGGTGGGATGATCTTTGGAGGGTTGATACAGGCATACGGGCCTGCTTCCATGCTATAAGGATTCTATAATTAGGAGACCACTGAAAAAAAATTCCCAGATTACGTTAGAGAGAAAAAAAACCGTGAGAGAAGGAACAAGAATCTGAGCACTTTCAATCATCTCTATTGCAATCATCAACGAAGACAACAGATACAAACTGGAAATATACTGTCAGAATTTTGTTTCCTATTCAGCATAGTACCACAATGACCATGTTAGGCAAAGTGAATATTTTAAATTAAGTTTGTGATATCTTCGCTTGGTAATGCATTCTAATTCACCCATTGTCAATTCAGGCCTCATAACTGGCATCTCAATAAACAGTAGCCTGGTTTGTTTCCTTGTATTATGGTTAGGTTTGTAACAAATCCACTTTTACATAAAAATGGCATTAATAAAATGTAACATAAAATTCTATTAACCAATGATTTTTCAGAACCATTCAAACCTTCTAATGAATATTCATACAGTTTAAGTCATACTGTAATTGGGTGACAGATGCTGGAGCTAGATTATGTTATGCCAGTTTGATTTGAATAATTTTGATTGAATACTGATGCAGCTAAAATCAACAGCTCTGCTCATTTCCGAATTTTAACTGCTTCAAGCTGAAATGTAGACTTGCAAACTCTGCATGCAAAGCAAATCATTAGTGTCAGCTGTGGCTCAGCTAATATCACTTTTTCATCTGAATTAAAATGTTATGAGTTTTAACCTCATCCGTAAGACTTATAAAATCGTGAGGGGCATGGATATGGTAAATAGTCAAGGTCTTTTCCCCGGGGTGGGGGAGTCAAAAACGAGAGGGCATAGGTTAAGATGAGAGGGGAAAGATATAAAGGGGACAAATGAGTCAACAGTTTCACGCAGAGGTGATGTGTGTATGAAATGAACTGCCAGAGGAAGTGGTGGAGGCTGGTACGATTATAACATTTAAAAGGCATCTAGATGCGTATATGAATAGGAAGGTTTTAAAGGGATATGGGCCAAATGCTGGTAAATTGGATTAGCTTTATATAGGATATCTGGTAGACATAGATAAATTGGACTGAAGAGTCTGTTTCCATGCTATGGAATATCCCTATGACTGTAAGACTTGAGCACAAACAAAATTCAGACTGACGTGCTAGTGCAATGCTGGAGGAGTGCTGTCCTGTTGAAGATATCACTTAATGGATGACTTGGTAAAGAGAACTTTGAATGCTCTCTCTCATGTAGATGGAAAAGATCACAAAACAATATTTTCCAAAAGAGAATGGCCAATATTTATCGAAACAGATGATGTTGTCAGTATGACGTTGCTGTTTATGGGAATGTTTTGTATGGAAATTAATAGCTGTGTTTCTAGCATTAATGACTCCACTTCAAAACTTGATTTTTTTGTGAAGAACACTGAGACCCTCTGAGATTATCAAAAGGTATTACACAAATGCATTTTTAAAATATAAAACAAAGAACTGTGAATGAAGATCTGAGACAAATAAAAACAGAAATGCTTGGAGAAACTCTTCTGTAGTATCTGTCGAGATAAGACAATGTTAATGTTTTGAGTCCAGTAACCATTCTTCAGAATTGGTAGTAACTAGGATAAAATGGTATTTATGCTGATGACGAGGAATTGGGCGAATATGTGGAGATACAGCCCTGAGCGATAAAACAGTTAACGGAAAAAGGAATTGTTGAAAGTAACCCAGGAAGAAGTGAATCTAAATAGTTGATAGTGGGGACTCCGAGTATGTGAAAATGAGTTGGCTGTGCTGGAAGAAACCCATATGATGATGAGATCTGGGGGATAGGAGTGGCAAAACTCCGTGTTTAATCCTGAAAGCTGTAAGGGCCCCATGTACATGATAAGGGGCTGTTCTTACAGCCTGTACTGAGTCTCACTGCAGCCCTGCAAGTTTTTCTTCCTCCTTGCAGCTTTAGTCTCAAGTTTCAGTAAATTTGCAAAGATATTATCAACTCAAACCATTTGAAATCAGCCAAAACAATGTTAAGAATTGTGAAATCTTAAATCCAATTTGCATCTGGCATATATCCACCCACAAACCTACCATGTCCTGTGATCCAATGAAAGAGGATGAATCTTTGAGTTGAGTTTGTTTTTTGAGCATGTAAGCAGGAATATTTGACTAGTTAGTTTTTGTATTGTACACCATGAGAAACCGATTACAGTACATTAACCAAATCTGTACGTTTTTCTTTCCAGATGATTTGTGAAAGTAATTTTCAATGACTAAAAGCAATGACTAAGACCAAGTCATTCAATTCTATCACTTGTGATTAACCCATCTTCAGCTGTTTCAAAAAAGCACGAGGTTACCACTCATAACTCTCAGAATCACAGAACTGTTACAGCGGAGGAGGCCATTCAGTCCATTGTGCTTGCATCTCGAAATAAGCTTCATTACCTATTGACAGTCTCCTGCTTTTTCCCCATACTCTTGCACACTCTGTCTATCCAAATAAGCATCATTGCCCTTTGACTGCCTCAATCGAATCTGCCTCCACACTTGCAGGCACAGCATTCCATACCATAACTATTCACTGAGTGAAAAAGATTCTTCTCACATAACTCGTGCTTCTTATGTACATCGCTTTAAATCTAAGGCCTCTTGTTCTGTTATTTTTATGAGTGAGAATAGCCTATCAACTCTATTCAGTCACCTCATGATTTTGAAAACTTCTATCAAATCTTCTCTCAGTCTTCTTCTCTTCAAGGAGATCAGCGCCAACTGCTTAAATCTATCCTCGCAACCAAAGTAAATTATGGGGATAACAAGGTGTAGAGCTGGATGAACACAGTAGGCCAGGCAGCATCAGAGGAGCAGGAATGCTGACGTTTCGGATCTGGACCTTTCTTCAGCTCCAGCTCTACACCTTGTTATCTCAGACTCCGGCATCGGCAGTTCCTACTATCTCTAAATTATGGGATACGTTTTTAAAATACAAACAGGAAAACATGTTTGAAGTGAATATCAGTAACATACAAGTTACTGTCTTCCTGAACGATTGAGGATGTCCTTGGCCACATTGGCTTCTCTTACCTAAGGCCTAAGTCTTGGGAGCTGCCTCCTGCAATGACACCAGAGTAGTAGCCTATCAAGATGCCCCCATTGCAACATCTATAATGAGGACAAGCACCAGCAAGGATAAATGAGTATGATGCTTTCACCTCCTTAAAAGCCACAATGGAATCACTGTGTAGGAGCAGTCAAGTGACTAGGCCAATGCATAAGGCTAAGTGAGTCACCGGGGTATCTTTTTCTTGTCTCTGAGAACAATGTCTATTTCTTTGCTCTATATAAATAACGACAACCTAAGCCATTTGTCTGAGATTGTTTTTGTTGTCGACATGACAAGATACACAGAATTAACTGGTGAAGGAGAACAAGGGGATCTTTACGGTGATACAAAGGCTCTTGTCAAATGTGTATCATTCATTGCTGGTACTTGATTCATTTGCTAGGTTCTGACTTTAGTAGATGTGTTAACAGAGGTTTGTCAAACTGACGTCCAGGACATGCTCCTGATCCTGGGTCAGAAAGGCTCAGTTGAAATATCTGTAGGTATGAAGCTGGAAAAGCACAGCAGGTCAGACAGCATCAGAGGAGCAGGAAAATCAACGTTTTGGGCTGAAACCATTCGTCAGGGTCTGCGGTTCTTATTGTCTCCAAGTCAGTTGAAATGTTCCTGAATTGAAAGATCTCTGAAATGAATGGCATCTGATGAAATGTTTATATCACATGCTGTGCTCAGCCATTGACCTGGGCTGCCATGAACATCAGTTTGCTGTGTCCACTCCCTCAGCCTTTGTTTCCTCATCTCTTGCTCATTCTCTTCTGTTCATGAGCTAAGTGATTCCAAGGCCTCAATGTCCTCAGGTTCTACACTTCCCTGGGAGGGACAGGATTGGATTCCCCTCAAATTTGACTTTATGATGTAGGAAAAGGAACTTCAAAACCTATGGGCACAGTGCTATAATTAAAAGCCAATCCTCACCACAAATGCACAAGTCTGATCCAGATTGTACATGTGGACCATATACCACCATGAAAGATCGAACTTAACTTGTTAACAAGCTTCAAATGATCTAAGTGTAATTTTAATTGGTCTTGACTAGGGAGATGTTGTCCTATCTCTATCTTTGTGAACACAACCAGTGCCTGGAAACCATGACACTAACCAATGTCACTACTGAGTCTCTGTGCATGTCCAAACATGATTCTCATCTACCTATGTTTAGCCATAGGTCTTTTGGCATTACTAAGCAGTCTAACTACTGTAACTTTAAGAAAAAACTGTCAAAATTAAGGATTGCTGGCACGTATAAATTATTGGGATAGAAATCATTGTGTTGATTTTCAACTGTAAAGCAAGCACAAAGCTGTCCAATTTTGCAACATGACATTTTGTTCTGATCAGCACATGGGAAGATCCCATTGCTAAATTTGCATGGTTTTTGTGTTTTGGGCTTTAGTCCTCCAAGATATATTTACCAGGGTCGACAGCTGTCATAAGATTGTATCATGAAATTTCTTGTTAATGAGTGAATCAGGTTTTGAATCTTCTGTTATTTTTCAGTGACCCCTGCACCTCATAAATATATACTCACCCTATGGAGTCATGAGGAGCAGGTGTACTCCTCTGACTCTGATTTGAATTATCCCTGTGCAGCACCCCAACTCTATCTATTGTCTACTTTAAACTCCTTCCCCAGAGATTGCCTAAGGGTTGCTTCTGGCAACACAGGCATCACAACATTGATATTCTACTTCATGTGAGCTGCCTTTAAAGGAGTAACCGGTACGAGCAGTGTGCGACAAATTAACTGATGAGACTCAAGTACAAATTTCCAGTTTAGCTATGGTCCAAGTAGTAACATTCTTATTTCTGAATCAGGAGATTGTGGGTTTAAATCCTACCCCAAAACGTTGAGCATATAGTCAAGAATGGCAAAAGAAAACTGCACTGTTGGAGATGCCCTGGAAATTGTTTGAAATTTGTCCTCAAAATAAAGTCAGTAACTAAACTGAACCAAAAAGTTCTAAACTGTAGATAAGAGTAAGGTATTCTCATGGGAAATAGAGGGTAGGACATTAAGGCTAAAAGTCTGGTTCAGGAGAAGTAATGAGTGTGTCACCCATAACAGAAAAAAAAAATACAACGTACTTTGTAATAAGAGGCTGTGAAACTCAGGGAATTAATTTTCCACATGACATGCCTGGATTCCATGGTTACCAGCAAACTGAGATTGTCAAGGACAGTAGTGTGACTATTTAAGTTGACTGACACCAAAAAAGAAATGAATTTCTTTGTCATGTCACTCAGATTTGTCAATCAAATGAAAGCTCTACTTCCTTTAAAAATCAAGGTTACACAAGAAGGTCCTTTGAAACTTGGCTTCTTGATTTTAGCTCTATTATATAGTGTAAGTAGAAGGACTTTTCTGTAAAAGACAGAAAGTACGACTCTGGCAGAGAGCAAGAGGTTAGAGAGGTCAGGTTGTACAGCAATAGCAGTCAGTCATGGGCAGTTGAGTGTAAAGGTATTCCTAAGATCAAGGGAGGCATGATAACAAGGCAACCAGACTGGATACAGTTACTTGCTAGCAGACGATCCAAGAGGAACGTACACTATATATATATTGAAGGAGATTCATCACCTGACGTTCCAGAAACCAACACCATCATTACAGAAGAAAGCAAAATGAGCAGTTAAACCACAAAATTTCTGAGGAGAGTGTTCTCATGTATATTTCTCCTATCAATTAAGAAGGTTTGACAAGAGACAAATAGCTAAGATGGTTTATCTGACTGATAGCAAATAAACATTTGTTTTAAAAGTAAACTCAGAGTAGAAAATCCTGGAAATACGGCCAAGGTCAGGCAGGAGTTAATTCTATTTCTCTCATTAAGAATGCTGTCTGACCTGCTGAATATTTCCATCAATTTCTGCTTCTATTTCAGATCTCTGGTAATTTTTAAAAAGAATTAATCAGAAAGAATTGATATGAGTAACAATTATAATCATAACATGCTTAACTTCAAATCCAACCTACTGATTAAGAATGATAATGAATTATGTTGTCATGCCTGTGTTAGTGGACTAACTAAACATTTACATGTTTCCAGCCCAGTGTTGAAACAGAACAAAGCATGGTTGGCAAAAGACTTATAGTAGAGCTTCTTCCTCTTGTTGGCCTGATTGGTTTCCTTTGTACTTGAGTCTTATTCTTCTTTCTCTTCTGTATTATTGACTTTTTCCAGAAGTCCTGCCAATAACAAACCAAAGCCTCACCTATCAAGAATGATTTCTCAGCAGATATCCCATAATGGACTCAAATGAATATTTCACCCCAACAATAATGAACTTAGGAGAGTTGAGATATGCTAAAACTTGTTCATGATGTAAACACATGTTCAATGCATAGAAATTCCTCAAAAATACCATTGTTTAACTTTTATGTATAAAAATATTGTGTTAAAGTTACACCTGTGGACAGTTTTCAACTTTGCCTTCTCTGCAACCATTCTATCTCGAACACAAACTCAGTGTGACATCAAACTGCGTGATAGAAGGGTATACTCCCAGCACCCTAGCATAAATTTCAGAGTTGAACTTGCCTCCACTTGACTGGCTCACTGAATTTTAACTTTGCAGCTGACAACCTTCTAATTAGTACAAGGTGGTACTTTTGACTGTCTCAAGGAAGTCACATGTTATAGAACTGCAGCCCATTTGAACATTAATAATTTTGTGCCAACCAAGATTAACCAGGAACAGGAACTGTGGTTTACACTGAAGTAAGACATAGGGACTGGGTTATCAGTCTCTGGGAAGGGGAGGAGGGTTACGTTGCATATGTAGCATACATGAAAAAGCTGGATATTGTTGGCAAATCTGCTGGGAAGGTGTGGACAAGAGTCCAATTGGCACCGAGGGCTTATAGAAGAGGCAATCCGCTTTCAACAATCAGCCATTAAGAGGCTATATCTCCTGGGCTATACAATAGGTACATGTCTCCTGCTACCCAGTTAATCAGTGTGGTGGCAAGGGTAGACCTTTAATTGGGCATCAGTTGCCCACTAAGGACCGCAATTGTGTCACAAGAAGGCAGTCTACCTGACATATCCCACATTTTCTCTAAAATCATGACAAGGGCAGGCCAGGTGGGCATCATGCTGGTTTACAAATTTACAGACCCATCCATCTGGTTACCTGCCTAGGGCTGGTACCCAAAATTCATATCTCAGGAGCATTAGCCCAGGCGTTTGAATTGCTTGTCCAGTAACATTTCTACTGTGTTCCTGTGTCCACTCAATGCACTGGAGTTTTCTTACACCACTTGAATGTAATGGATTCCCAATCTCTTTTTTGTAGAAGTTCTTCTGAAACAAAAGAACTATTTTATCAAACAACCTTATAAGGTAATTGATTTCTAGCATTAATTACACATTATTGGTGCAACTGAATAGTTTTGGTGTACAGAGATTATGCTTACAGATGTAATAAGAAGATATCATCATCCATGAGAAAAAGGCAAAAGAAATTCAAAGCCATCTTGATTTTTTTTAATGTTCTTTCTTCCATTTCTGAAAATTCTGATTATTTCTGTAAATAGTAAGGTTTCTGCCTGTCATTTCTCATTGCAGAAGGTTCTTAATCACTTACTGACTGATGAATGCAGACTCTGAGTTGTGAATATTATTTTTCTGCCATTACAAATCTTAAGATAATCAACAACTCAGCAGATTTAAATACCCGGAACCATCTTAAATTAATTTCAACAAACTTTAATGAAATCCGATTTGAAGTAGCTTTGCTTTCACTAGTTCAAGCTGTGGACAAGCTGATTATTATGGTCCACTGAAAATTCTGAATTAACATTCATGTGAAGGCTTCCTGTGAATGTTCACCTTCAATTAACCTTACCACCATGAAGTAGTCTCAAAAAGTTTTTAAAACAGAAGGAAGGAGTTTAGGACTTTGATATGTAAACTGGAAGAGGCACAGTTTAATCGAGATAATGCAATGATTATTTTATTTGCTTGTTTTAAAAAGCATGGCGGCTGTCACCTTTATTAGTCACAAACTACAGACTTGCTACAAAAGCAAACAATCTGAGGTTATGTACTTAATAAGAACTAAGGCAATTAATGCTCTTCAATGACAGATTTATGACAATCCTTCTTAGCTCTTTATTTTGTGCAAGTTGCATAATTATTTCTTGTTAACTAATGAAAATATTCACTCATAATGAATTTCCCCACAACATAACCTGTATATTGTCAATAATTACCTGACCTTCCTCTCAGCAAGTTGAGCTTGGAGCAGGATATTATACCTTACTAATTTATCTACTTGCAAAGTTGAAATTTTACTATTAAATTCTTGTGAAATCATACAACACAGAAGGCGGTCATTCAGCCCAGCACATCTATGCTGTTTCTTTAAAAGATCAGCCAATTAATCACATTCTTTACTCTTTCCTGATGCCCTTGTAATTATTTTCTTTTCAGGCAGATTCACCTCTGCTGCAGTACTGAAAAGGCTCTGGACAAAGTCAGATGTCCCTGTAGCAAAGGTTAATTATTCCTCCTCAGCCTTTTCGACCTGTCTTCAGCCCTTGGCATGATAGACCACACCATTATTTTCCAATACATCATGTCACCAAACAGTCCCACTGCCAATGAAGAGCCTCTTCTTCCACTGGTATGAACCAGTGACAAGTGGGGGCTTTACCATGTGGGGAGCATGCTTGCCAAACTCTGGCATGCTTGCTTCCAGGCTTCTTTTGTTCTCCTTGGCTCTCAGTGGCTGATTGAGGGATCAACATTTTCACAGGATGGTCGACAGAGATCAAATCCCTGTCTTTGCTGTTGACCCCACACCCTTCTCATTCTCAACATCACCGACATGGTGATGGCAATTACTCATTTGTGCCGATGTCCCTCCTTGATCCAAGATCTAGGATAGTGATGGCAGCAGCCACTGTCTCACGAAATAGGGCTGCTGAGTACAGAGGAACTGCTGGTTTCTGATTGATTGGTGATTCTTGACAGATGAGACATCTTCCCAGGATCCTGATCCTTGGGGGAGGGCGTGAAGACTTGCTTGTTCAGTGGCTGAGTAACAAGAGACAATAAGAGAAACTGGCCAACCCGTCAAGATCATCACTCAATCACCTTCTCATGATTCCATCCAGCATTCAGACAGAGGTCTAAGCTGTGATTTATGATGTAATAACATAATTTCTTGCCTATTGTTAATGTTCTCTTTATAAAGCCTTAAATCCAAATGGTTTAAAGCAGCTTTCTAAACTGTCTTCCCACATTCAGAGATCGAGTGAAAAAGATATTGAACTGCAGCTTGATAACATTTTACCCCTTTTTATACTCAGGAAAAAAAAAGGTATTCAGTTTACGATAACAAGATAACCTTTATTCTTTTCAGTCTTGTGCCATTATCCTGGAATTTTGTTCAAGATAAATTTCCCCTAAGTTAAAATCAACCCAGAAATAAACATCAATTCATTCATATACAGCTTGCAATTATTCATTGTCATTACTGACTGGGATAGCACACTCGAAATCAAGCTCTACTGTTCCTGAAAACACTGCAAATGTTAAAAATTTTAACATAAGTCGACAAGATTCCCCAATTCACTTGTTTTTGACACCTTGATTGAAAGCACTTAACTATACTTAACAAGAATTACCATTTACTACAAGTAATTAGAACAGGTAAACAGTTATAAACCATTGGCATGTAACGCTACAAATTAAAACTAATCTCCTTATAAACTCCCCCTCAAACAGACACAAACAAACAGAAAGGGAAAAGTACAATACGGGTAGAGGAAAACTGGGAGGCACTTGAATGGTTCCTATTCATGGGTTACTGAGATGTTCCTTACAATTCTTATGCTGGTCAGAATGTTGCTTTTTTATTTATCTTTGTTCAACTGCTTACACTTGTTTGCGAGAGATACAAAATAGCCACTTTACTTTTAAAAGTCTAACCAATCAGCTAAAAGCCAGAGCTTACAACTGCCGAAGAAAACAGATGAACTGTTTTCCTTCTGGTTTAAAATGGGTTTTGACTGCAGAGATCAGAGAGTCAGCTCCTGTTGTTTGTGGAGATGAAACCACTTCTGTCTATCTTGTTGTAGCCCGAAACTGTACAGTTACCCGAGAACAAATCACATGGTTGTTGGGAGGCAAAAGATTTTTGTCATTAATATCTGGTCACTAATCTGTAGGCTAAGCAACATCATATTGCCGCAGAGCTATATCCTACAACCAGTCACTTCCAATTCACCTGTGACCCAAACTTCAATTACTGTTTGTTTGAACAGTTGTTGACACTATGAGTGTCAGATCACCTGCCTTTCAAAACATTAGCAGCAGTCTTTTAAAGCCCTGGTTTTTAAATGATTCTTCCTTAATTCAATCCTCAAGTTTAAAAGTCACAGATATTAAAAAAAATGTCTTTTTTTATGAAACCTACTCACAAATCTGTCAGTGATAAAACAGGAAATTATCTTGCACACCACGAACTTCCCCTTTCTCCCATACCTGAACCCCGTACACCATCATAAACAATATTTAACGCTTTAGTCTTTTTGCAATTCATAATATGACACAGCAGGAATTAGATGCTAATGATGATGATGTATGTAATGATGTGATTCTGAGATCAAAAGTCATATGTTTTCAAGACTGAGAACAGAGGAATGGAACTGAGAGTTGTCATCAATATTTTGTTCATACAAATGTAGACAAAGGATATGATGAAACTCCTTAGTGCCGGACAAGAGGAAACAAAAACAGAAATTGCTGGAAAAGCTCAGCAGGCCTGGCAGCATCTGTGGAAAGAAATCAGAGTTAACATTTTAGGTCGAGTGGCCCTTTGTCAGAACTAATGGTATATAGGAAAATGTTGGTTTACATGCAGAAGATGGGTGGGGGAGGGGGTCTGCGGGGGAATGAATAAGGAGTAAACAATAGGTGGGGACAGAACCCAAAGAGACAGAAGGACAGTTGGACAGACAAAGAAGTGGATAATGATCTGGCTGGGAGGGTGATTAGCCATTAATGAGGACTGTTAGTTTCTAACAGTGGGTTGTGTGTGATAGCAAAACTATGTGATAACAAGGAGATAGAAGGAACTGCAGATGCTAGAGTCAGAAACACCACAATATGGAGCTGGAGGAACGCAGCAGGCCAGGCAACATCAGAGAAGCAGGAAAGTTGATGTTTCTGGTCGGGACCCTTCTTCAGACCATTTTCTGAAGAAGGGTCCCAACCTGAAACGTCAACTTTTCTGCCCCTCTGATTGTGCCTGGCTTGCTAAGTTCCTCCAGCTCCACACTGTGTTGTATGTGATAACAAGGCCTGGTGTGTGGGTGTTGGGGTAAAGTCATGGGAGAGCTCAAGCCCTAAAGTTGTTAGCTCTGATTTATCTCCACAGATGTTGCCAGACCTGCTGAACTTTTCCAATGATTTCTGTTATTGTTTCTGATTTACAGCATCTATAATTCTTTCAGTTTTTATTGTGTCAGACAATTGATATTCTTAGATAAGGTGAAGTCAGAGCTGCAGCATACTCTGAGTAGGAGTAGATTAACTCGGTGGAGTAGCCTCAAGAGTGCAATTACAGGCACTTACCACAAACAGAATCCAATGCAAGGTTGACTCATGGAAATAGTACACATCCTAGGTATAGCAATAATGTATCAACCCACATACCACTCTAACTTTGTATAAAATAATTAAAACAATAAACCATTTTTCAAGGAACAAACTTTGAAATTTCAAAAACCTCTTGTTTAAATACAATACTCATTGGGAATGCTACTTAACAACCTAATCAACTTTATGTGATACTTAGATTTATTATAGCAGTATACATATTCCACCCAATTACACTGTGCATGTTCAGCCAGCTTCTTGACTGCAGTTACAAACTTTATTGGAGTTGATGTATTTAGGCCACTGTTCCAAATCACTTTCTGACCTGGTTAAATACAAAACCTTCACAGGATGTATCCATATCTATCTGCCCTTATTTTAAGATCCATGTTCCAAAATATAATGTATATCACATACCTCTCATCACATCAGGAATGAAAAAACATTTATTTTGGAAAGAGAGAGTTAGTTGTCACATGAAAGAAGAATTTTTTTTGTTTCGTTATTTGAACTCCAAAATCTGAAAGTTTGCTTTTACCAACCAAACCATAAATCAGTAAAATGTGTTGAAATGTCAGGAGGAAGAGCCAATAGCTGACTCATTTACTTTTTGCACTCCTCTGAGATTTTGTAAACCTTCAAAAAAGCTGAAGGAGGGAAAAGGCCAAAACAACAGCTTAAAAGGTCAGAATTAAGAAGATTGCACACTATTCCACATCTGCAGACTCACATTGGAGAATATTAGATACAGCTTAAACCTACAGCTAGTGATCCTAACAAAGGTGATGTTTTTGAAATATCATAGTGATGACAGAAGTAAACAGAATTGGATTTGTCCTTTAAAAAAAAACAGACCAGGTGGGGTGGGTTAATCAGATTCGTTCTTTCTAACACCCCGTCTGTTGATTGTAACAGGAATTTTTATTTCTGTTTAGCTCTCTGCGGTATTACATCTCAATTATAATGTGGTTTGGTAGTTCAAAAATAAAGGATCCAATTATATAGTTTCCTCAAATGAAAGAAAGGAAATTTTTTGGTTATTAATCCTGAGAGAAATAACAAAACATAACAAGCACACATAAACACAGGCATAACATTTAAGGGGAGAGCATGCAGTACAAAAAGGAACATCAAGAACATGAAATTTTCAAAAATAAGTCCTTAAGATGTTCAGTTTATTTTGAGACTACCATTTAATGACTTCTAACATACTCCCTCTTTCTCCCTTCCCATTCTAACCCACACCCCTGAATAACCCCATCAATTGTAGATATCTTTAAGTTCTCATGATTCAATTTTTTTCTTAATACCTTGCACTGGGCATTGCCTCCCAAGAGGCTGAGTGAAAAAGAAGGGAGAGACAGAGAGAGAGAGTGAGAGAGAACAACCTCTCACTTTTACTGTTATAAATGCATCATTCTCTTTGTCTGATCACAAGCTGTTAGCTGAAATACAGTTGATTTGTGTGCTCCCATAACTGGCTCGTTGTAGTTTCTTCTCCAAAGTTGGGTAATCTGCATGTGGGCCTTTCATCCTAATGTAGGAAAGTTCCAGAAAGGAGTGCAAATCAAACAGGACATTGAGATCTGAGCAACTGGTTTCAATCATTTTCATGATAGCTTAATTTCATTTCAGACTAGGTCTTGTTTGTTGATGGCTTCCTGAGCGAGACCTAACCTGCTCAGGTCATCACTGTGGTCATCTTAAGTCCATGATTTTCTTTTTGAAAAACCTTTTAGCCCATGAAAGCTCTTGGCTATTAAAGTCAGATGATGGAAGTCAAAAATGGGGATTGTCCACTTTTAACATTGTTATAACATCTTAATATTTTAAATTTTATTTTATGAAATAATTTGCAAAAGCCACTGCAGAAGAAATGCAATTCTTGCCTTTTACCACGTACCTATGACTTTTTCCTAGTGTGGACGTAACTTTTACGAGGGGACATAGTTTTAAAGTGAAAAGAGGTAGATATCAGGGAGATGTCAGAGGTAGGTTCTTTACTCAGAGTGGTAGGGGCAAGGAATGCATTGCCGGAGAGGGTAGTGGAGTCGGCCTCATTAGGGGTATTTAAGTGGCTATTAGATAGGCATATGGATGATAGTATAAGGTAGGGATGGAGGTTAGATAGACCTTAGGTTTAGGGTAAAACTTCATGCCTACATAGAGAAGACTTACTTCAAAGAAGTTTGAAACAAGTCCAAGAACTATACAAAAGGGCTCTCTATTTCAGAAGTCAGCAATGCTATTATGAGGTCCAAGCCAGAATGTCTAGACATTCAATCTTTAAATTTCACATGAATGAACACAAGTGACAATTTGGGGCAAAATGCATTTTGTAGAAACCAGCTAACAAGTCAACCTTTATATACATATTCAGACAAATATATTGTCGTTCTTCTTGCTGATCCTCAGCATTATACCAACTGCCTCCTCATCAAATGCAATTAAAGCTCTCCTTCTTCACCAATCCTCTGTGCATTTCAGTAGAATCATTATCTACATCTTTCATACATCTATGATAATACCTGATTATAGTACACCAGCTTGATTGTGCTGTTAACCATCAACCAAACCAAGAACATTCTCTGCTCTGCAACCTTTACATACAACCTTTGAAGACTTTAAAATTTGCTTTTGTCTCACTATTATTCATTAAATAGTTCCCCTCCACTCACCCCATAACCCTTCAGAAATTTTGCCAAATATTTAAGAAAAAAATCAACCTTTTAAAAGACTGGAGCAAGTTATGCCCCCTTTTCAAGTAATCACTTACTTCTACATTCCCTTTAATGCTGAGAAGCATACTCCTGATTGCACAAACCTCCTTGCGGAAGGTTTCTTTTCAGGATTACATATCCCTGATTCCATAAGCTGCCCTGTTGAAGGCTCTTTGTGCCGACATGAATCTATACACAAAGACACAAAAATATTTAAGTAATCTATTCCCGCCAACCCTACACTGCACCTAATGAACACTGCTGGCCAACATCACAGTTAATCATATATTTTCCTCCAGATTGGAAAATTGGTTCTGTTTCATTTTACTAAAAACAAAGATTGGTGAAGTTGTGGATAATGTCAAAGGTTGTCAAAGGATACAGCGGGTTATAGGCAGAGAAATGGCAGTTGGAGTTTAATCCGGGTAAGTGTGAGGTGCTGCACTTTGGGAGATCAAACGTTAAGGAAAAGTATACAGTTAATGGCAGGACCCTGAACAGCACTGACGTACAGAGGGATCTTGGTGTTCAAGTTCATAGCTGCCTGAAAGTGGCTGCACAAGTAGATAGGGTGGTAAAGAAGGCAAATGGCATGTGTGCTTTTATTGGTTGGGGCATTGAGTACAAGATTCAGGATGACGTATTGCAGCTTTATAAGT
This sequence comes from Ginglymostoma cirratum, assembly GCA_024137785.1. Lineage (NCBI taxonomy): Eukaryota > Metazoa > Chordata > Chondrichthyes > Orectolobiformes > Ginglymostomatidae > Ginglymostoma > Ginglymostoma cirratum. The sequence continues at coordinate 63,388,351 of JAHRHZ010000144.1, forward strand.
CTTTGGTTCGACCACACTTTGAGTATTGTGTTCAATTCTAGTCACCCATTACAGGAAGGATGTGGAGGCTTTGGAGAGGGTGCAAAAGAGGATTACCAGGGTGCTGCCTGGATTAAAGGGCATGAGCTATAAGGAGAGGCTAGAAGAACTTGGGTTGTTTTCTCTGGAACAGCAGAGGCTGAGGAGAGACTTGATAGAAGTCTATAAAATCGTGAGATGCATAGACAGCTTTGACAGTCAGAATCTTTGTACCCAGAGTTGAACTATCAATACTAGGCGAGGGTAGAGTGGTGGGGTGGTGGGGTCATGCATTTAAGGTTAGAGAGGGAAAGTTGAAAGGAGCTGTGAGGGGGAAGTCTTTTTTACACAGAGAGTGGTAGGTATCTGGAATGTGCTTCCAGGGCAGTGGTGGAGATGGATATGATAGTGGTCTTTAAGGGGCTTTGAGAAAGCAATAAATATGCAAGAAATGGAGGGATATGGACCAAGGGCACAGAATGGATTTGCTTAATTTGGCATCATGTTCAGTACAGCATTGTGGGCCAAAGGGTCTGTTCCTGTGCTGTACAGTTTCATGCTCTTAAATGTTTCAAACTGACTCAATTGATATTTGAAGTTAATAATATACTTGAAAGGGGAGTGTTTTTGTGGCATAGTGGTAACTTTTTTATTCATTCAAGGGATGAGGGCGTCTCCGGCTAGGCCAGCATTTATTGTCCATCCCCAGTTGCCCAGAGGGCAGTTATGTGTTAACCACATTGTTTTGAATCTGGAGTCACATGAAGGGTAAGGATGGCAGTTTCTTTCCCTAAAGGGCAGTGGTGAATCAGAGGGTTTTTTTTCCTAACAATCGACTCATGGCCATCATTAGACTCTTAAATCCAGATAATTATTGAATTCAAATTCCACCATGGCAGGATTTGAACCCAGGTACGCAGGATATCACCTGGGTCTCTGTATTAACAGTCCAGCAATAATACCACAAGGCCATTGCCTCATCTTGAATGTCTTGACTTCAGGGGCAGAAGGTGTGGGTGCAAGTCCCAACTGCCCTCGACACGGATAATAAAATTTCTGAACAGGTTAATTAAAATTATCTAAGAATGAAAGGGTGATGAAAAGAATAGCTCAGTTGACAGAGCATTACTCTGGTGATCTAAAGAATCTGGTTCAATCCAGTGGTTCAGCAGTGATCACAGCTGTTAGGAATCTTGCGGTCGAGTGATAGAATCACAACCTCTGTGCTGGAGGGTTTGCTTTCAAGTTCCACCTGCTCCAGAAGTGAAATGAAAACAGATATTTCTGGAGAAAATCAGCAGATCTAGCTACATCTGTGGAGAGAAAGCAGAGTTAACATTTCAAAGTCCATTGACCTGGGCTAGAAGAAGGGTCTGAAGGAGGATCACTGACCTCGAAACCACAACTCTGCTTTCTCTCCACAGATGCTGCCAGAAGCACCAAGCTTCTGCAGCAATTTCTGTTTTCATTTCAGTTTTTCAACGTCCACAGTTCTTTGTTTTATTTTGCTCCAGATGTGTGTCTGTTTGAGCAGGTTAATTTAAAATATTTAGAGCAAATCTTTAAGAATAACCTGGAACACACAGATTGTCTGTAAGACTGAATAATATTCATTCATTTCTGCAGTTGTCAGATATTTATGGTAATGGCTGCAGGAGTTTGAATGTGACATTATTCATTATTTGTTTGCTGTCATCACTGAACACTTGATTTCTCATGACATAATCAAAGCAGTCAACCATGATGTTGCTTTTTAATCTTAATTTAGTTTACACTTTTGTGTTGTATTTTGTTTGTTCTGATTATTTTTGGTATTTGTCAGCAATACGTTCAGTTATAAATCAAATACCAATTAACTGTATATGTTATAATTAATGTTCATTATATCTTGTACGACTTAGCTGCCTTAGTTAAGAGATGATAATAATCATCAAGAGGCTATGTCCAGAATGTTCAATTTAAATGAACCATAACTCAAATTTACAAAGAAGGTAGCTCAAGGAAAAGGAGGCCAGAAGTGTCACTTATGCGAGCTAAGAAGATCCTAAAAATTATGGTCACAAAAACAAAGTTGCTGGAAAAGATCAGCAGGTCTGGCAGCATCTGTGAAGGAAAAACAGAGTAAACATTTCGGGTCCGGGTCCGGGTTCTGAGGAAAGGTCACCAGACCCGAAATGTTAACTCGGTTTTTCCTTCACAGATGCTGCCAGACCTGCTGAGCTTTTTCAGCAACTTTGTTTTTGTTCCTGATTTACAGCATCTGCAGTTCTTTTAGTTTTTAACCTAAAAATTATGGTATTGAGATAACACAGTGTGGAGCTGGAGGAACACAGCAGGCCAAGCAGCATCAGAGGAGCAGGAAAGCTAACGTTTCAGTTCGGGACTCTTCTTCAGAAAATGGTATTGAGCCCCTTTTGGCTCAAGATCCAGTTGGCAACATATTGAGCTGGAACGGTCAGCAAGTTACAAAATGAGTTGGATGCAAACAACACCAACAAGATGTTTGAATATGTTTCACATTCTGCCTTACATCCAGGAGGACTTCTCACACCTGAAACCATAGGTTTAAGTCTGTGTGACATAAACCAGTACACAAGAATGCTGTCTCATGTGAACTGCCATTATTGATATGCATGGGCAATTAAAACAGAGACTGTTTACTCTATTTTTATTGTGAACATAGATAACAAAAATATATCCTTCTGCTCACAGCTGTGTAATGGAATTAATCCACTTTAATTATTCGGAAGGAATAACTAGCTTTAATTGACTCACTGTGTAGTTTCTTAATCTAGACGTAATTCTCAGTCTCTTACTCCAGTTTCTTTTTATTGTCTTCTCAAGTGTTTCAAACACCAACTGGGCTGTCATGATATCCATAGTTTCTAAAGCTAGTACATTATGATATTAAGTTCTAAAACTTGAAGAATGCCATGTCCTTCCAAACCCACTCCATATCCTTGATAAATCTTCACTTTTCCTGTCCTATAGTATAGCTTAGAAACTGCACTCTTTCAGGTTAGCACAGGCTTCAGTGAATCTGAAATGCATCTGATACTGGGCTTGAGACAACAGTGTGGAGCTGGAGGAACACAACAGGATAGGCAGAATCAGAGGAGCAGGAAAGTTGATGTTTCAGGTCGGGTTCCTACTCCTCTGATGCCGCCTGGCCTGCTGTGTTCCTCCAGCTCCACATTGTGCTGTCTCTGACTCCAGCACCTGCAGTTTTTGCTGTCTCTATTACTGGGCTTGGATCTCATTTGTATGTGGCCAATAAGCTTCAAACATTGAAAACAAACACATAGAATGCTAGAAAAATTCAGTACATCTGGCAGCATCTGTGGAAAGCGAAACAAAGTTAATTTTTCATGTCCAGAATAATTTTTCTCCAGAACTGAAATGTGTTGGAAAATTATTATTTACATACTTTTGAAAGAGGTGGAAGAGAAGCAAGCTCTCCTTGTGTAAAGGCCCAGTGCAAAAGACAAAAGGTTTGTTAATGGAGGTGAAAGAGAAAAAATGTGATGTAAAATGAGATAAATTAAGGTATGAAAGGGCATGAATGTGTCCTTTCTACAAAAAGCAAAGTAGGCAAGATACAAGTAATACAAAGCTATGGGGAGTAGAGACTGTACGACAAAAGGAGAGCAAGCCCAATGTGGTCAGTTTCTGAAGTTTTAGAATTTAATGTTGAGGCTGTAACGTGCCTAAGGAGAAAATGAGGTGTTATTCCTTGAGCTTGTTCAGTGCTTTGTTGGAATCTTGCAACAAACCCAGGACAGAAATGTTAAGGCAAAAGCAAGATGGTTTATTGAAATGGCAAGTATCTGGGGTGTGAGTGTCACCAAGTCTGCACTTGGTCTTTCAGAGTAAAGGAAACTGTGGTGAATACATAAAACTAAATTGAAAGAAGTACCAGTGAAATGTTGCTTCAGCTGAAGATCTGTTTGGAGCCTTCGACAATGAGGTTGTTGGAGATAAAAAGGGCAAATGTTACATTGCCTGCACTTGTGTGGAAATGTGGGGTGGGGAGTGCAAAATTGTTGGGAGTGATGGAGAAGATGTCAAGGAGTAAATATTGACAGTGGATGAGTTGGGAAAAAGTTTTTGGTGGTGGCATTGAGCTGGAGGCAGCAGAAATGGCAGAATGATAGAAATGAACCTTTGAATTTGGAGATTAGTGGGGCAGAAAGTCGGGACTAGGGAAGCCTCATCATTGTTCTGTGAAGAAATAGAGGGGATGAGAGAAAAAGTGCAGGAGATGGTTCAGACATGTCTAATAGCCCTGTCAACTGTAATGAGGGGCAATCCTCAACTGAGGAAAAAGGCAGTCATGTTGGAGGCAGCCTGGTGGAAAGTGGCATCATTAGAATTGATGTGATGGAGTCAGAGAAACTAGGAGAATAGAATAGAATCCTTCCAGGAAGCAGGGTGTGAGAAATTGTAATCAAGGTATTTGTGGGAGTCAGTTGGTTTGTAATGGATATTGATAGACAGCCTATCCTCAGAAATTGAAACAGGGAAGTCCAGAAAGGGAAGGGAAGAGTCAGAGATGGACCAGGTGAAAGTGAGAAATGGCTGGAAATTGAAAGCCAGAAATTAATTTCTCCAATTTCCAGATAAGACTAGGAAGTGGCACCGTAGGTATCATTGATATATCAAAGAAATAATTGTGGGTGGGGACCTGAGTAAAATTGGAAAAAAATTCAAAAACCTATTGGTATTTTTAGGCATCTAGGCAAATGTGAATGTTATTTCTATTGTTAGGTGACCGGATGGGATCAGGAGTGGCTGACTGGGAACAGGCAACAGTTTCCTTGTCATCACAGTGGAGCTGAGAGAAACAAGAGTCTCCTCATAGTCTTACATACAGGTGAGTATGTTGTGTCAAACAAATGTACGTCCAGCATTCCTTTTAACATATAAAACATATATCGACCAATTTTACAAAGTGCCTCAAATGGGCATGATGTTTCATATTTGCAAACATAAAGGAGCTGACACCCGTCACTGCTGCATGCCCAGGCCATCTCTTTTTCTACCTTTACCATTATGGCAGGCAATGCATTTGCTGAATAAGTTGTGTGCACTCACATCACTTGTTATTCGGACCCATTGTATGCATGCCAGATATCAATCTACTCATAGGCCATTTTGCATAATTCAATTTCAATCCCTGCAATTTGCAACTCTTAGTCATCTTCCAACTAAAACTCTACATAGGATTTTCATCTCCATGTGGCATCATTATGAATGCTTACCTGAACTCCAGGAATGGATAATGTATTTAACTTAAGGCTCATAATCCACTTATGGCCTGTTTGCCCACCTCCTCAGAAGGGGAGAAAAGTTGCTGCCTTCCTGCCAGGGAAAATAGGGTGGGCCGTCTGCAAGGGTGGGGCAGGATTGGGCATTGGCATAAGTCTTGGGGAAATTGGGACTATAGATGAGGGAAGAAATTGTCAACTAACTCTAACCTTGTCTCTGATTCTCCTGACACTCCCCTCCCTCTGATCCACTTGCCACAATCCCACTCTCCAGAGGATGCTTATCTTTTCTCCAGTTATCACTGTACAGCATGGGATTCCAGCAGTGACCTCAATCTCCCAGTGACTGTCAGCCTTTGATAAGCCAGCAGTTTCTGGTGGGGCCAGACTTGCATGTCGAGAATATTGATAGGCCAAGAAAAGTGTCATCACTTAAGTGGTCGATTGCACCTTGACCCAGCAGGTTTTCTTGCTGGTGTGGGAGTAGGAAGCTGCCAGCCTCACAGATAGTGCACAGTGCTTTGGGTCTTGACCTACATCTCTGTGATTATTAAGCATTCTTGAAACAATAATCTAAAGGTATTGCTACATTTCCAAAATTCTGACTTGTGCTTTCAGAAATCCAAAAACTTGTTCTTTATAATTTTATAGCATAGGTTGTAGAAATTAGGAAATCTGAAAATAAGTTTGGACCATCAAAAGATTTGAACAGTCAGACTGCAAGTGTCACACCCGTTTTGGGATCCTGTTTTAAAAGACCCTCAATGTGTTAATTAACTTCAGGCGTTTACATTAAAATGTAGTTTATCTAGGGATAGTTCAATAAACTATGAGTTTGGAAGTCAAATGCTATGTTGACTAATCTGTGAAAGATGATGATTGTACATTATTACGGCACAAAAGGCATGAAAGGTTTTACCTTGTCAGTAATGAAGAATGGTACTGAACTCAGAATAAATGAGCAACTTTCCAAAATATGTATTTTCCAGGCTTGGATCACAGCAAACAAGGGGCTAAATTATTTCAGGGCACCAGCTGATCTACTGCTAATTATAATGTGTCTTTACATTATAGGTGCCTTTAAATTGTTGTCAAAACTGGAAGAACATATGCATTACTTTGCTATTGAAACTGCACTGCCTAACTTTTTTCAACATATTTTGCACTTCAAAAGATGAATACTAAATGCTGTGCCATGTTGAAAAAAAGGTTCTCCTATTGCAACCCTGTTGAAATAAATTTATTGTGCATGTGAAAACTTAGAATATGACTTTAAATATTCTCAGAACATACTAATTGTTCAGTAATTCAGTTGTATATATTTCCAACGTAGGCAGGGTTGCACAACTATTGTTAAAATTATTAATTTGATTGGTAATACATACCACAAGAGCACATGATATATGAATAGATGTAGGCCATTCAAGTCTGCTCTGCTATTAATGAGTCATGGCTAATCTGATAAGCCTCAACTCCACTTTCCTGTGTTTTTTCTTTAACCCTTAATAGTCTTACTGATTAAAAATATGCTTATCTTAGCCTTGAATATAATTAACAACTCAGCTATGACAGCACTCCGTGCTATATAATTCCATGGATTCCCTACCCTTTCGAGAAAAATATCCTTTTCATTTCTGCCTTAGATATGTAACCTCTTGCTCTGAGATCATTTCCCAGGCTCTCCAAAAAAAGGGGAACAATCTTTCATCATCTACCCTGTCAAACCCCCTAGAAATCTTGTATGTTTCAATAAGGTGTCTTCTCATTCTTCTAAGCTTCAACTATAGGATAATAAGCTTAACATCTTTCATTGGGAAAAGATTAGGCTCCCTTTATTTAACCTGCTTGTTACATCCTCACAGTACTCTAATAAAATTTGTCAGGCCTAATTTTCCCTTCAAGAAGCCATGTTGACTCTGCTTGATTACGTTATTTATTTCTAAATTGCCTATCGTTAAATCATTTATTATGGAGGCTAACCTTTCTCTAATGATAGATGTTACACTAATTAGCCTACAGTTATACAGTTATTTGTTTTCTTTTTGGTTTCCCGCCTTTCTGAATATGGGTAACATGTTAGTTTTATACTCCTCTGGGACTTTCCCGGAATCCATGCACTCTTGGAGGATCATTACTACATTGTAGCTATATCCATTAAAATCTTAAGATGCAACCAATAAGTTTCAGGACATTAATCAGCCTTCGGTCTCATTAGTTTTCCTTGTACCTCTTCTGCGGTGATAGTTATTATGTTTGTTTCTGCCCTCCTTTAGCCCATTGATTATTTTGTGTTTTTGGAATGCTTTTAGTGTCTTCTACTGACAAGACTGATGCAAAGCATTTATTCAACTTCAACACCATTTCTTAGTTCCTCATTGTTATTTCCCAAGTCTCATTCTCTAAGGTGCTTATGTTCACTTTTGCTCCTCTTTTCCTTTTTCTATGTTTATAAGAGTTCTTACTACTTACTAGCTAGCCCACAAAGCTTATTTTCTACCTCCTTAGGCCATAAGATCATTAGATATGGGAATAAGATTAGGCCATTCAGCCCATAGAGTCTGCTCCACCATTTATTATATCTGATCATGTTTCTCAACCCATTCTCCTGCCTTCTCCCTGTAACCTAGATCCCCTTACTACTCAAGAACCCATGTCTGTCTTAAATACACTCAATGATTTGGCCACCACAGCCCTCCGCAGCAATGAGCTCCATTGATTCACCACACACTGGCTGAAGAAATTCCTCCTCATCTCAGTCCAAGAGGGTCATCCCTTCACTCTGAGGCTGTCCCCTTGGGTCCTAGTCTCTCCTACAAGAGCCCATTCTATCCAGGCCTTTCAATACACTGTAAATTTTAATCAGATCCCCCGCTCCTTCTAAACTCCATCGAGTACAGACCCAGAGACCTTAACCACTCTTCGTATGGCAAGTCTGTCACCTCCAAGATCGTTCTTATAAACTCCCTCTGCACTTCCTTCAATGCTAACACATCCTTCCTTGGAGACAGGATTGTCCTTAATTCCTTTGGTTCACCACAATCGGTTTATCCCCTTCCAAGATTCCTTCTACCTTACTGGGATATATGTATGCTGTAAGTGATGAACTATTTTTGAACTTGAGTATTGCTGATAACAATGGAAGATAAATTTTATTGAAGCTTTCTGTCTTGTACTCATTGCAGCAATTCACACAAAATGAAGCCAAGGGAAAGCTACATTTATAATATTTGGGAGGAGAGCACTGACTGTTTGGCAAGTAGACTCTGATTGATAACTCCTCTACCGATTTGTCCGCTTGTCAATACTCTCCTTTCATTCAGTATAAATATTTTATTGCATTTACATTGTTACTTCTTGTAAATTTCCTTGAAGATTGCAAGTTGAAATACTTCAACAAAATATCTCTTTCTTGAGCAATACTCAATCTGATTATTGTTGATATAGAAGTCTTTCTTATTCCAATGGTAAATTAAACTCATATCAAATCATAACTATTTTATGTTATTTTATTAATTTAGTTTATTTAGGATTACTCGACTCCCATATTAGGTACACTAATGAAACCTCTAGAAACACAATACACTCCTTGAAAAATACATAAATTCTTCAGCACGTTGCTAAGGATTAAAACATACCTTTAAATTTTCCTCTTCTGTAACTATTTCTACCCTTAAACCAGTTGCTGTGCAAATTGTATCAGAGATAATAGGTACTGCAGATGCTGGAGAATCCGAGATAACAAGGTGTGGAGCTGGATGAACACAGCAGGCCAAGCAGCATCATAGGAGCAGGAAAGCTTGACGTTTCGGGCCTAGACCCTTCATCAGAAATGGGGGAGGGGAAGAGGGCTCTGAAATAAATAGGGAGGGGGGGAGGCGGATAGAAGATGGATAGAGGAGTGGATAGGTGGAGAGGAGGCAGACAAGTCAAAGAGGCGGGGATGGAGCCAGTAAAGGTAAGTGTAGGTGGGGGCAGGGGTAGGGAGGAAATAGGTCAGTCCAGGGAGGACGGACAGGTCAAGGGGGTGGGATGAGGTTAGTAGATAGGAGATGGGGGTGGGGCTTGAGGTGGGAGGAGGGGATAGGTGAGAGGAAGGACATGTTAGGGAGGCGGGGATGAGCCGGGCTGGTTTTGGGATGCGGTTAGGGGAGGGGAGATTTTGAAGCTTGTGAAATTCACATTGATGCCATTGGGCTGCAGGGTTCCCAGGCTGAATATGATTTGCTGTTCCTGCAGCCTTTGGGTGGCATCACTGTAGCATTGCAGGAGGCCCAGGATGGACATGTCGTCTGTGGAATGGGAGGGGGG
>JAHRHZ010000144.1:63398043-63437155 GCA_024137785.1 Ginglymostoma cirratum
GCTGAATATGATTTGCTGTTCCTGCAGCCTTTGGGTGGCATCACTGTAGCATTGCAGGAGGCCCAGGATGGACATGTCGTCTGTGGAATGGGAGGGGGAGTTGAAATGGTTCGCGACTGGGAGGTGCAGTTGTTTGTTGCGAACTGAGCGCAGGTGTTCTGCAAAGCGGTCCCCAAGCCTCCACTTGGTTTCCCCGATGTAGAGGAAGCCACAACGGGTACAGTGGATGCAGTATATCACATTGGCAGATGTGCAGGCGAACATCTGCCTGATGTGGAAAGTCTTCTTGGGGCCTGGGATTGGGGTGAGGGAGGAGGTGTGGGGGCAGGTGAAGCACTTCCTGCGGTTGCAGGGAAAAGTGCTGGGTGTGGTGAGGCTGGAGGGGAGTGTGGAGCGGACAAGGGAGTCGCAGAGGGAGTGGTCCCTCCGGAAAGCAGACAAGGGTGGGGAGGGAAAAATGTCTTTGGTGGTGGGGTCAGATTGCAGATGGCGGAAGTGTCGGAGGATGATGCGTTGGATCTGGAGGTTGGTGGGGTGGTACGTGAGGACGAGGGGGATTCTTTTTTGGTTATTATTGCGGGCCGGGGTGTGAGGGATGCGTTGCGGGAGACATGGTCGAGGGCATTCTCGACCACTGTGGGGGGGATGTTGCAGTCCTTGAAGAATGAGGACATCTGAGAGTGGAATGTCTCATCCTGGGAGCAGATGCGCCGGAGGCGAAGGAATTGGGAATAGGGGATGGCATTTTTGCAGGGAGGTGGGTGGGAGGAGGTGTATTCCAGGTAGTTGTGGGAGTCAGTGGGCTTGAAATGGACATCAGTTTCAAGGTGGTTACCCGAGATGGAGACAGAGAGGTCCAGGAAGGAGAGAGAAGTGTTGGAGATGGTCCAGGTGAACTTCAGGTTGGGGTGGAAGGTGTTGGTGAAGTGGATGAACTGTTCGAGCTCCTCGTGGGAGCATGAGGCGGCGCCGATACAGTCATTGATGTAACGGTGGAAGAGGTGGGGTTTAGGGCCGGTGTAGGTGCGGAAGAGGGATTGTTCCACGTAACCTACAAAGAGGCAGGCATAGCTTGGGCCCATGCAGGTACCCATGGCCACCCCCTTTGTCTGTAGGAAGTGGGAGGAATTGAGTGGCTGTCCAATGAGTAGATGTTTAAAGCTGGGGTTTCTTGGAGTTGGTCCTGACACGTCATTGGATAAGAAGGAGGGCCGATGGAGGGGTGTTGGGACAAAAGGAGTGACGGCGGGCTGGTAGGTGGAGGGAGAAGGAGACATTTTGGAAAATTCGTTTGGAATTCCTGAGGAAGAATGTACTGGTCCTCTGGGTTGACAAGCTGTTGCTGAAAAAGAACTTGTCTGGTGAGTTTGGTAATACACACCTCTCACATTTTCTAATTAAGCTCTAAGAAATGTGTCTCACATCTGACAAATTGAAATAGCTGTTGAAATCTGAGAAATAAAATCTCACGAACAACCTGAAACCATTGATTTTATCATCTTCAGAGCAGGATACTTGGCTGACAGCAGTCTGCTACAACAAAAGCAAATGCTATTGTTGGCTTTCAGATTTTCACCAATTAATCTCCATCTTTGTCTGGTCCATTGACCCTCTCCTGTGCTTCCTGGGGGTGGAGTGGGCTAAAATATATTGTCAAATATAATGTTCAGAGATGGAAAGAGCTAGAAGATTCATTATTGACAATATTATCACTTTCCGAGTAATTGATTTTATTTCCATAAATGTTTTCTTTCATCATCTTTTTTCTTTATTCAACATTCATGATGGCTGTTGAATCCAGCAATATGGTCTGTGAAAAATAACAGCCTTATTCTGGGAGCAATCAAAGCTTTTTTCTTCGATGTGGCACTATTAGACATAATTGGAGTTCAATTCTCACACAGTAACTCTTACAGAAGTTGCAGAATAGAGTTCAAGGACAGCAATTCGAGTTGACGGATCCCTTCACTAGCCCAAGGACACTGGATGATTCGCCAATCAAATGGGCAATTTTACAGCAGACTTGCTCAAACAATGCAAGGAATGATTATTTCTGCCACATCTGATCCCTTCTACAATTACTTTTAAATTGGTTTAGCCTAAATGTGACTTAGAAAGTATAATTCGTAACTTTAATTTTAATTTACATTTACATTCAATTGGTTGAAATATCAACAAGAAACAAAAGCAGAAATTGCTTGGAAAACTCAGCGAGACTAGCAGCAAGTGTGGAGAGAAAGCAGAGTTAACAATTTGGGTACAATGACCCTTTTTACAATGGGATTCTGCCAGATCTGCTGAGTTTTTCCAGCAATTTTTTTTGTGTTTCTGATATCCAGTATCCACAATTCTTTGTTTTTTGTTTGTTAAACATAAAAATAGCTTAACCATAGACTGGCATTGGAATGCATACAGAAATATATATAATCCTATCGCTATAGGTAATCAAGTAATATTCATATAAACATAATCCTTTGTCACTAAGGCATGTATTTTACTTCACTTCGTAAAGTATATCATTTTTGTTATTGTGTACAACATTGCAAAGACCATCTTGTATGTCCAATAGGTCCAGTCCTTCTATATATTTTCATAAGCCTGTAGAACAGTTTATTTTTAATCCAGAAACAATTAACTTAACCATAAAATCATAGTTTTATTAATTCAAATATATATTTACATTAGATCGTACCACCAAAGGCATCCTCCAGATTGATTGGAATGTAGCTAGCCAGAGGAAATTTCATATTTCAAAAATACCAAATGAAATAAGGATGCTGCAAATCAGAAATAAAAACAGAAAATGCTGGAAAGGTTCAGCAAGTCTGGCAGCATCTGTGTTGAGAAATAAGAGTTAACGTTTCGGGTTCAGCGACCCTCCCTCAGAACTAAGTTAATATTAGATCTGCTTTCTCTCCACAGATGCTGCCAGACCTGCTGAGCTTTTACAGCAATTTCAGTTTTTGTATGTGTTTGAGATTTCATATTTCACTGTCTCAGTTATTCTGTATTCATTGGACATCACAAATGGCAGTTTAAAGGTTTACTTTTTTTAAAACTTGACTGAACCTGCGACTCATGCTTTGAAACTGAAGTTTTGTCCAGTGCTTCAGACGGCATTAATACAGGAAAAAAAATCCATTTGGCTTCTTAGCTGTTCAGTAGCATATCGAAAAGCATCTTATCTATGATAACAGTGACGTAGTGATCTAAATAGTGAAGCAAAGTTATAAACCAATGCAACAACTTCAACAAGGAAATATTCAAATTTAACTGTACAATCCCATACAATAAAACTTCAAGATTGTTTTGTGTCCCCTATGGTAATTGTAATACATTACAATACAATTCAGTTAAGGTTTTAAATTAAGGGATAGCTTTCTTTTCAAACAGAATTAAAGCATTCTCTGCTTCATCCCTGATTTTCATCCCTGCATCATTCAAATACACCTTCAGATGCCTACATCCTAGAGGGAAGTCAATAGTCTAGTTCTATCATCACGAGATTATTAATCCAGAGATCCAGGTAATGCTCTTGGAACCGGAGTTCAAATCCCACCATGGCAAAAGGTAGAGTTTAAATTCAATTTTTAAAAATCTGTAATTAAGACACTAAGAATGCCCATGAAACCATTGCTGATTGTTGGGGGTGGGGGAGGTGAAAACATTGATTCATTGATATACTTTAAGGAAGGAAACTGCCATCCTTACCTGGTCCAACCTCGATGTGACACTTCCAGACCCACAGTGATGTGGTTAACTCTTAACTATCTTCTGGCCAATTAGGGGTCAGCAATAAATGCTGACCTAGCCAGTGGTGCCCACGTCCCTTGAATGAATAAAAAAAAACTTTGCTTTTTTATCCCTAGATAGTTCTCCTTTATTCCTTCCTTCACAACACTCTTTGAAACTCTTCTCTCTGACCAACCATTTGATCATCTGCCTGAATACCACCTTCTCTGTCTTGGTGCTTAATGTTATTTGATAACACTCAGGTGGCATGCCAGGCATTTTCATGAATTAAATGTGGTACAGAAATGCAATTTGTTCTTGTATGGTTTAAGAGACACATCTTGGGAAATCTGTATTTGATCTTTGCATTTGAACCTTAGCTTTGCTAAGAACAACACCGATATACAAATGGGTGATATTTGTTGATAAAAGTTAGCCTGCCTATATTAAGCTATATGTCGAATATACATCGTATTATCTTGAATGAAATTTGAATGGTCCTTAAATTTTAGACTACTCAGCGTAAATTATGCAAAAAAAGTTACTTGTGTGAACTTTGAACTGCATGCAAATGTTCCTCTTATTTTTCAAAAGATCAAGAAAGGACATCATGCAATGAGCAGGATACAGGCCATTTGCTTTGCTCAACGTCTCAAACAGTTTCTACATATACTAAGATAGGTTTTATGCCTCATTGAGTGAATGAGTTGGATTAATATTCACTTTAGCTAGGATCATGCTACAGCCTTCTTTTGATTAGTTAAGATCTGAATGGTCATCATGGATTGTTTAGGAGGCTAGTCAAAATCCATTGAAATATACTTTGACAATTTTGAATAATTGGACAAGTTACCTTTAATAATCGGAAAAATGGCTAGACTTTTGTGCGAAGAATAACCATTAGCAACTAGGACATGCAATTATTAAGAAGCAAATCTAACAGCAATTTTGGCATCTAAGCATGTTATATGCAGAAATCAGGAATCTGAGTAAGCCTGCTTCTCTAGAAGCTTCACCCAGATGGCTTTTTGAAATAAGATTTAGTGTTGACATATGATATGGCATGTGTTTGGGCCACTTATAAACTAGAAACACACTAAACACAATAGAAAATATCATGTTTTATGCATTCCAGTTTATGAATAGAATCACGAATAGAGTAGAATCCCTACAATATGTTAAGCAGGCCAATCAACCCATCGAGTCCACACCCACCCTCCGAAGACCATCCCTCCCAGACACACCTCCTACCCTATCCCCGTAACCCTATATTTCCCATGGCCAACCCACCTACCCTGCACTTCCTTAGATAATATGGGCAACTTACCATGGCCAACCCACCTAACCTGCACATCTTTGGACTGTGGGAGGAAACTAGAGCACTGAGCCAGCATGCCATCCCATAATGTTGTGAACTTCAACATTATGGTACTCTTCCAAATAACCTTTGAAAGTGAATATTTCTGATTATAAATTTTCTTTCCCTCAAAATATAATTAAACTTTTCTCAAAAAAACCTTTTACTTTTCATTTTTTTCTGGTTTTTTGTATTCCTGTTTATTCCATCTGTCTTTCTGTATTCAAAATCTGTGCAAAATTTTCAATGAATTAAATACTCTTACATTCTATGATTTGCTTTCTGTGAGGAAAATGGTGCATAAGACCTAAAATAAGTACAGTGATCTCAATGCAGCATTAACTCATGCTCATTTGTTACAATGCAGACAACAGATAAACTACATCAGAGATAGTAAGAACTGCCAATGCTGGAGTCAGAGATAACACAATATGGAGCTGGAGGAACACAGCAGGCCAGGCAACATCAGAGGAACAGGAAAGCTGATGTTTCAGGTCGGGATCCTTCTTCAGAAATGGGGGAAGGGGAAAGGTGCTCTGAAATAAATAGAGAGAGGAGGGTTGGGGCTGGGGAAGGTGGGTGGGATGGTGATAGGTGAGTGCAGGTAGGCAGTGGTGGGGATTGGCCAGTGGGGTGGGAGGAGCAGATAGGTGGGAGAGAAGATGGACAGGTTGTGTCAGGTCAAGGAGATGGGGATGAGAGGGAGGGTTGGTCATGAGATGAGGCCGGGGATGGGGAGATTTTGAAACTAGTAAAGTCCACATTGAGACCATTGGGTTGTAGGCTCCCAAGGTGGAATATGAGATGCTGCTCCTCCAGTTTCCGGGTGGCATCATTGTGATGCTGGAGGAGGCCAAGGATGGACACGTCATCCAAGGAGTGAGAGGGGGAGTTGAAGTGGTTCATGACTGGAAGGTGTTGTCATTTGTTGTGAACAGAGCTCAGGTGCTCTACAAAGTGATCTCCGAGCCTCTGCTTGGCCTCACCTATGTAGAGGAGGCCATGTCAGGAGCAGTGGATGCAGTAGACCACTTTGACGGATGTGCAGGTGAACCTCTGATGTGGAAAGTTTTTTTGGTTCCTTGGATGGATGTAAGGTTAGGGGGAGGTGTAGGGGCAGGTGTAGCACTTCCTACGGTTTCAGGGATAGGTGCCGGGGGTGGTGAGGCTAGTGGGGAGTGTGGTGCGGACGAGGGAGTCATGGAGAGAGCGGTCCCTATGGAAGGCAGATAGGGGTGTGGAGGGAAATATATGTAGGCTTTTCTAAAATTTGTTCATGGGGTGTGCTGTTGCAGACTAGGCCAATATTTAATGCCTACACTTCAATGCCATTGAGAAACTGTTGGTGCATAACCACAGTACTGTTGTAGAGGGAGTTCCAGGATTTGGACTTAGGGACAGTGAGGGAATGGTGATATATTTTCAAATCTGGATGATGTGTGGCATGGAAGTGAATCTGCCTCGAAGGTGCTGCCTTTCAGGTAGTAAAACATTTTTGAAGGTTTTGTCAAGGAACCTTGGTGAGTTGCTGAAATACACCTCGTAGATGGTACACACTGGCCAATGTGCCTCAGTGATGAAGGGAGTGAATATTGAATGTGGATGGGGTGCCAATCACATCGGACGCTTTGACCTGGATGCTGTCAAGCTTCTTAAATGTTAGAAGTACACTTATCGAGGCAAGTAGGGAATATTCTATTGCACTGTCTTGTGTTTTGAAGATGGTATGCAGACACTGAAAAGGCAGGAAGTGAGGTACTCAACACAAGCCTCTGACGTGCTCTGACCAGGTCAGTATATAGTGAGTGAACAATATCACTTATATTTTTGTCAGATTTTTTACAGTTTGAGGAAGATCTAACTGTGGTCATTTAACTCTGATCATTTCCCAAATTTAAAATTAAAATCAAGTTTCAGTTCATGGAAAGGACAGGCTTACCTTTGGAAACTAGCTTTTATAGGATCCAGGAATGATAAATAATGCAACACGTCATGAAAAGATTTATGTTTAAAAATATTCTCCATTGAATGTTGATGAAACATGTCAGGACTCGAACATATCAACAGAGTTCAAAATGAACAAATCAAAGTTTCATCGATGTATGGCTTTTGGATGCCGTCAGAGAGGATTTAAGATATATGTTGAGATGAGGGACAAGAAGTGCTACATTTTTGAAGAACTGCTGCATGATTAATAGCTTTAATACTAGCACATGTATTGTCAGGTACAAATGAACAAAGAGACTGAAGTTCTGCATATATAAAAAATACCTTCGGCGTGGCAATAATATTGTTGACACTACAGGGGAAGGAATACCTGAAAATTACTGCAGTCATTTGTGCCAGTTATGAATTGTGTCACATTGAAGTCCAGATCTCATTTCTACTCTTGCAGCAAACTTAGGGAATGATTTAGTTCTCCCAGTGCAGCTCAGGAATTGGGAAGGCAGGCAATGGTTGGCTCCTATGGAATGCAGTTCAGCAGTTTGAATCACTGCTGTGGAGATGTTCCATGCAGTCTCCAATGTACCACCGGTGGGCTGCAGTTTTGCATGAGCCCAGAGTTTTATACCCTCTTCTCCTTATCTGACAAAAATGAAAAGAAAAGCTGCAAGTTTTCTCAATCATTTTATGGTCCCTAATCAGGTCCCATAGATCTGTGGAGCACAATTTTCAACCTTTTTTCTCTTTTATTCCTGTTTTGCATTTGGGGTACAACTGTCAGGAGACTCTGCTTTGTGAGGGCAAGATGTCATGCTGGATGACCCAAATATGTCCGACAGACTTTCACGTGGCCTTTGGGGACTGAATCAGAGGTGGAGAGATTGGCAAAATGATGTAGCAGGATGTGAACTGGTGTGTCTGATAAATTCTTGCCACCATGCCATTTTGTCAACATTGGGAAATGTGGCATACAGTCCATCCAGAGCCTGATAGAGTCACATAAAAGGGCAACCAATGACCAGTCCACCTCCACTGGTATTTTACAAATGACAGATGAGTGGAGATGGGCTCCCTTTACACCAAGGAGAGGCTACCATTCAAACATTGGCAGCCTTCTCCCTGAGGGGTCCAAATCCCGGGGTTGGAGGTGAGATGGGCTCCTTTTTAGAGACTCCATGCTCACATACTCATAAAGTTGCAATTAATGCTTGCCCTGTGACAGCGGCACCTCTTGCACTCAAATATCTCATTGATCCACGTGACTGGCCCTGCCAGCCCCAGATCCACTTTCCCAGGTTATGAGGGCATATGCATATCAAGCTGCCCACTTCTTTCAGGAGGAGTCCTAGCAGCGGCTACCACACTCTGTGACATTGTGGAGACTGGTGAGCTGCTGGTCCTGTCATTGGGATGGACCACTGTCCTTAATAGATCAATCAGCCATCCATAAAAATATAACAACAATTCCCATTGCCCGGCAGAACAATGACATATCCATTTTTGGCCTCAGTAGGGCCCCCTGCTGCTTCAGAAAAATTCCTGGTCTGGCGTCCAGCATGACTAGGGTAGGTTGGAAGGATTGCAATGTTAAATTCAGAAGTCTAATAATGAATTTACAACAGAAAAATAGTATCATAGAGTCGGAGTTATACATGGAAGCCGACGCTTCAGTCCAACTTGTCCACACTGATCATATTCCCAAACTAAACTAGTCCAATTTGCCAGCATTTGACCTATTTCCTTCTAATCCTTTCCTATCCATGTACTTGTCCAAATGTCTTTTAAACATTGTAACTGTACCTGCATCCATCACTTCCTCTGGCAGTTTATTCCACACATAAAACATTGTAAAAAACGTTGGTCCTCATGTCCTTTTTAACATCTTCCTCCTCTCACCTTAAAAATATGTCCCTTGTTTTGAACTCCCCCACCGAGGGAAAAGACATCTGCCATTCACCCCCTCATGACTTTATAAACCCCTGCAAGGGCACCCCTCAACCTTTTACACTCCAGTGAAAAACATCCCAGCTTATCAAGACCACTTTTATAACTTAAACCTTCCACTCCCAGCAACATCCTGTTAAATTTTTACTGAATCCCCTCTAGATTAATAATTTCCTCCTTACAACAGGGCAACCAGAACTGCACACAATATTTCAGAAGAGACCTCACCAACATTCTGTATGATATCAACATGACATCCCAACTCCTATACTCAAAGTATCGGCAATATGAATTGCTTTTCCAGTACTTTATTTGGATTTAAAAAATGCCTTGTTTGAAATTTTACTTCGAATCGTCACAAGAAGTGATTGAAACCACTTGCAAAAACTATGTGCTGCAGTTGCAGTATATCAGACAGATACATGGTGTGTGATGACAAAAATGGATGGTACTGAAGATCCAATGGGACTAGTTGTGCGAATTTAGAATCAGTTGGAGTTCTAACAAATTGAGTCTACAGGGGCATTAGAACAATGGATGCTATTCGATGATTGCAACTTACCAATATGTTTTAGCGTCCCATTCGCTCACATCTCTGATGCCATTTATGAGATTATATGTTCTGATATTATAATAAATTCAATGACAGATCACTGTTGTGTGTTCTACATTGTTTAATGAAATTATATTTTCTACAATATGTTTACTTCTCCCATTCAGAAAACATATCTTGTAGGATCTGTCCTTCTCGCATGAGACTGCATCTGGGGTGTTAGTCTTTTATGGATTGTACATCATTTTTGAGGCCATAGAGGTTGACTCGTGAGTAGCAGTCCTTTCCAAAATGGACCCAGATGAAGGCCAACTGATTTCTAACTTGCAGCAGGCACCCTTTTCTATCGTCTGGTTGTTTCTTTTCTTCTCTGCTTTTCTTCTATGCCCTTTCTGACTGCTTTAGTGGCAGATTTTATTCTGTGTTCTGTATTGTTTGATAAGATTGTGTTATCCACATTCTTTTTACTTTGTGTCTCAGTAAAGAAGAAATATTGAGATTCTCTTTATCAATATTGCTCTTACAGTCTATGATTTTGTTTCGATTAAAGGCATAACCTTGTCAGTTCAAATCCATGAATTTCAATCTGAACTTTTAGAATTCTTCATGCGATAGTGAATAATTTCATATTTTCTCACATTATTCTCCATCTGCCTTATTTTTGTCCACTCTCTTAATACACTTATATCAGTCTGTATTCTTGTTATGTCATCTCCACCATATACTTTGCTATTTTAGTGGTTGAAACTAGATCTTCATTAAATGAGTTAGACTTCATATTTTCACAGCATTTAAATTCAGGGAGCAAATTCAGTTCAACCTTAGCTGGTTTTGTGCATTTTCTGGGGAAGAAAGTGTCTTGTGCAAGTCTAATAGAATCTATCCTGTAATTTGTAATAACATTCAAGTTAAAATTCTGTAGGTTTCAGCATTGAGCAGATTTCTTTTCAAGGGTTGCATTGAAAGAGGAGCCTAATTACGAACCAGCCGAAACTAATCCTCATTAATCGTCTCAGATAGTTCTTTTGTATTTGGAGTATATATAACTAGCCAAATTAGTGCAACTTAGAAGTTAGTGCAACTTGCAATACAATGTTAGAGTTAAGCGTTTCAAGGAGTTAAGCGGAGGAAACAAGAGGGTTTTGTTTTTTTTCCCAAATAAAGCAGCTGAATGGTGAGAAGGATACTATTTTCTGCAGCCATGGACATGAGTTCTAAAAGCTATGTTATCTTCCTGGTGCCAGTGTTATGGATACTGTCTCAGGGCTGGAGAAGAATTGGATTGAGAGTGATCCAGCATTCACTGCCTACATTGGTGCTAACAATGTTAATAAGACTGGAAAGAAGGTTCTTTGGGAACAGTTAGCTACTAGACTAAACATCAGAACCTCCAAGTCAATAATTTCAGGAATAGTACCAAAGGCATGAGCAAACTGGCATGAGGTAAATAATGTCAAAGACTTTAAAAGCTGAAAGGTTGGCATGGTTAAAATTGGCTTTATTTCATGGGGTACTGACACCAGTATTGCGGGAGAAGGGAATTGTGCCAGTTGGATGCGCTTCAGTTGAAACGTGTTGTGACCAGTTTTTTTTTAAAATGTATACATTCACAGGATGAGGGTATCACTGGCTAGGCCAACGTTTATTGCTCATCCCTAATTCCCCAGAGGGTAGTTAAGAGTCAGCCATGTTACTGTGAATCTGGAGTCACGTATAAGCCAGACCAGGTGAGGATAGCAGTTTCCTTTCCTGAAGAACATTTGTGAAAAAGGTGGGATTTTCCAATAATCACCAATGGATTCATGGTCATCATTAGACTTTTAATTCGAAATTTTTATTGAATGGACAGTGTAAAAATATACAAAAAGCAGCAAATGGGGTCAAGAGTGGTGCGGGGTGGGGGATGAAATGTTAAAAAAAGGATAAAATTAATGGCTCTTTACATTAACGCATGTACTATTCAGAACAAAATGAATGAATTAGCAGCATAAATAGAGGCCGATTGGTTTGATCTTATGGTCATTACAGAGAAATGGTTACAAGGAGATTAAAGCTGGGAACTAAACATGTGGCAGACAGGAAGAGGAAGAGAGTTAGAATTGCTTTGTTAGTATGCAATGGAATATCCATCACAGCACAAAATGATATTGGATGGAATGATATAGAATCTGGATAGGTGGTGGCACTAAATAATACATGGAAGATGACATTAATCAGAGTAGACAGCAAGGTCCCTCACAGTAGTAGTTCCATAGGACAGAAGGTACATCATGAGATAATGAGGATATGCAGAAAAGGCAGCACATTAATCATAGATGACTTTAATTTTCAAATAGATTAGGAAAATTGGCTGATGTAGCCATGAGGAATAATTCATAAGATGTATTCAAAATAGTTTTCTGGAACAGAATATGATGGATCCAAGTAGTGATCAGGTTTCTTTTAGGATCTGGTAATATGTAATAATCCAGGTTTAATAAATTCACTATGATGAACAGTGACCACACATGGTAAATTAAGCATTTAATGCGAGAGTGAGAAACTTGGGTCAGAAAATAAAACAGTGCTAAACTCAAATAAGGATAGTTATAGAAGGATGAAATCAGAGTTGGTTGGAGTGGAAAAGGGAAAGATGTTTAGGAGAAAAGAATGTTGAGGAACAATGTCAGATGTTTAAGAAAACAGATCGTGACTCTCAGTCAAGCTATATCCCAATGAGGAAGAAGGATATAATGATGGGGTTAGCCAAGGAAGTATCACTTAAAAGACAAAAATATAATGTGGTGAAAATTAACGATAAACCAAAAGATCGGGAAAAAAATTGAAAGCTAACAAAAGATGCCCAAAAAGAGAAACAAAGAGGGAGAAAATAAACAAAGAGCAATCCAGAAAATAATATATAAATGGACAGCAATATCATTTTTAAATTTTGACAAGAGAGTGGCCAAAGTGAACATAAGCTCTTCAGAGAATGAAGATGGGGAAATAATAATGGAGAAACCAGGAAATAACATAGTAATTGGAAAAATATCATTGCATCACTCTTCTTAGGACAGGACACTAATAGCATTGTAGAATACTAAATGATCAAGCGACTAAAGTGGGGAGGAAATAAACACAACTATGACCGGAGAAAAAAGTACAGTACTAGGGAAACTAATAGGATGAAAAATATGTCCATGGAACCTGATGAGTTGTATCATAGGTTTTTAAAGGATTTGTTATAAAAGTAGTGGATGCATTGTTAGTAACCTTCCAGGAATCCTTAGATTCTGGAAAGTCCCAGAGGATCAGAAAACTGTCAATGTAACACCACTATGTTTAGAAAAGGGAAGGAGACAAAAATACAGTTGTCTGTAGGCCATTTAGCTTAATGCCTGTACTTAGGACTATGTTAGAGGTCATTATATAGGATGGAATATCAGAGCATTTAAAAATACATGGCATAATTTAGCAGAGTCAGCATGGTTTCACGAAGGGGAAATCAAGCCTAACAAATTTACCTAGAATTTTTTGAGAAGGTAATAAGCGGGATAGATAAAGCAGACTCATCACTCTGGAAACAGGCCATTTGGCTCATTGAGTCCACACCAACCCTCTGACCCATCCCCTAATCCCTTAACCCCACATTTCCCCGTGGCTAATCCACCTAGCCTGCAACAGTATGGGCAATTTGGCATGATCAATCCACACTACCAGCACATCTTTGGACTGTGGAATGAAATCAGAGCACTTGCAGGAAACCCACACAGACACAGGGACAACTTGCAAACTCCACACAGACAGTTGCCCAAGGCCAGAATCAAACCCAGGTCCCTGGCGCTATGAGGACCTATTCTGCTTCAGATGCAACATGTTCAGCTCGTACAGGTCCCACCTAGTCTAGAAACTGTCTGAATGACCCATAAATCTTCAATCTCACCCCTGTACACCATTCCTTCAGCCACACCTTCATCTGGCCTATTTTCCTATTCCTATTCAGGAGCATATGGCACTGGAAGTAATCCAGAGATTACAACTTTAGTAGTCCTCCATTAAATCTACAACCTAACGCTCTAATTTCTGGTGCAGGACTTCATGTCCTTATTTTGGCCAGGTTACTGGTACCGAGGTGTAAAACAGTTACCGGCTATTCACCCTTCACCTTCAGAATGTCCTACAGCAATCTCTGATCAGTGAAGCAACATTTCATTCGAGAGTCTCATTTATCGCCACAGACCTGCTTGTCAGTTCACCTTACAATTGAGTCGCCTATCGCTAAAGTCTCCAAGTCTTTTTCCTCTCCTGTTGTGCAGGAGAGCCAATCGTGGAGCCACAAACATTTCTGTTTCTGTTTTGTCTGAGGTCATTCCCCTCAACAATATCTAACACGGTATACCTGTGTGCAAGGGTAATGGCCACAGGGGACTCCTGCATTACCTGCCCATGCCTACTAGTCTTCTTTGTTGTCACCCAATGTTTTTCTGCCTGTGTAGCCCTTACTTGTAGTGCGACCATCTCACTAAGCCTGGTATCCTACCCACGATGCTCCACAGTAAGTCCACCTGCTCCATGTGGTCTATCAGGAGCTGCAGCTGAAAACACTTCATGGTCACCATGGACACTGGGAAGTCACTGATTTCTCACATATTGCACTCCACAGGGCTGAGTTCTCTTGCCATTGACAACCTTATCAACTAAAAACAACAGACTAGGAATAAAGAGATAACAAGGTGTGGAGCTGGATGAACACAGCAGGCCAAGCAGCATCATAGGAGAAGGAAAGCTTGACATTTCGGGCCTAGACCCTTCATCAGAAATGGGGGAGGGGAAGAGGGCTCTGAAATAAATAGGGAGAGAGGGGGAGGCGGATAGAAGATGGATAGAGGAGAGGATAGGTGGCGAGGAGGCAGACAAGTCAAATAGGCGGGGATAAATCTGGTCAGAAAGAATCTTTCCACAATCAAATTACTCTTTGAAAATTAACACTAACACATCTCTGACTCATTAGTGATTGCTTTTAAGACCATTGGATGAAACCATCAGTGCACAGAGACTTAGAAACCTGTAGTTCTATCAGTTTGTTTCCGAGTAATTATAATTTTACCAACCTACTCTTTTCCTTCAACCTCCCGATTTACATGTCCTCTACAGTGAAGATGGAAGCAAACTATTTATTCATTACATCCACCATTCATTTTATTATCTACATTTAGCTCCCATACCCACTCTCTACAGGACCAATGCTTGTTTAACTTTTATTTTTGTTATTAGATACCTATAAAGCTCTTGCAGTCTGGTTTTGTATGTCGACCTTGCTTCCTCTTAGGCTTTGTGTAATATATGTCCTGATTAATGTCATCAGACCTTCCACTTACTTTTGCATAATGACATGCTTGTTCTTTAAGTTTGATACCCTAGTTATCATCTTTAGTTAACCACAAATGATGGGATCTCCTCTTGGGACTTTTATTTATTGTAGAAATGGACTTATTCTGAATATTCACAAATATCATTTTAAATGTCTGTCACTGGTCCTCAACTGAACTACGAGTGAGTTTAGCTCTCATGTCCACATTGACGTTTGTTGACAATTTAAAATTCTAGTCTTAGACCCACTCTTCAACCTTTCAAACTGAATGTAATATTCGATTATATCGTGACCGTTGTTACTGGGAGGAGCCTCCACTCTAAGGTAATTCATTAGTCCTGTCAGGTTACATAAAACAATGCCATGTTTAGTATAGCTTGTTCTCTGGTTGGTTCCTGAATTTGCTGCTCAAAGAAATTATCTCAAAAGCATACTATGAACTTCTCATCGAGGCTATGATTTCCAATCTGATTTTGCCAGTTTATATATAGATCAAAATCATCTGTAATTATTGTCATCTCTTTATTAGATGCACCCAATATTTTTTCATGTATGATTTGTCTTATATTTTAGTTACTGTCTGTGGGCCTTTGCATCATTTCTACAAGTGACTCCTTAGCCCTACTATTCCCCATCTCTACCCAAACAAATTCTATAATTTGATTTTGTAAACAAAAAAATATCTGTAATTATTATACCAATACTATCTTTGATGTGAAGTGCTACTCTGTCTTCACCTAACTTCCTATTCTACTTGAGTGTCATATCCCTCAATATTCAGAATACAATTTTAGTTATCCTGCAGTCACCTCTCCACAATGGCTATTTCACTTGTGTTTTCAGATACTGGGTTTTGAGTATTTTTTGTTATCTTCATATCATCTAGTTTTTACTGCTGGTATATTCTTAGATTTCCTTTTTTCTATCCCTTCCTGCCATTCTCTGACCTTCATTTTCCACATTAGTTTTTTTGTTCTTCTGTATTGAATTTATGGCTTGATTTGTTGCAATTATCCAAGCTTGATCCTTCATACCCGAAAATATGTCATATATGGATGGACAAGTTGCAAGGATCAGTACTTGACACAAGGCGTTTGCAATCCATATCATTGACTTATCTGGAGGAACCAAGTGTAATTATCCTCATTTGCTGATGATACAAAATAAGGGAGAAAGAAAGCTGATAGCAGGTTGCAAAAAGATGGACAGGTTAAAAGCAGTGACGGTGAATGGAATTAATGTCAAGAAATGTGAGGTTGTTCGATTTGATAAGAAGATTGGAAAATTCAAATACTTGTAGAAAAAGTGAGAGACCAGCAAAAGTTAGTTCAGAGGAATTACGTAAAATTAATTTGCAGGAACAGCAATGAATTAGGAAGTTAAATGAATTGTATACTTTTTCATAAAGTGAACTCAAGCTGAACGTCTAAGGTTGACCATTCTATCAGATGGCATCTAGAGAATGAATTTTGAAAGATTGAACTGCTAATGATGTAAACTGAGTTGAACTGCAAGCAAAGTGCGTTACAAAGCCTTGCAAAAACATGCTGCTTATCTGACCAAAGGCTCCATGAACAATTTTATTTTGACATAAAGGATGAGACACTGTCACTGCTGAAATGTAAAGTTGTCATTCCTTCAGTTTTTCCTTAAAAGCATGAGCTGCTGGAGAGATTTGCAACTGAGTACCTTGAGACCTGTAAAAGCAAATACTGCAGTTTTAGGAATCTGAAACAAAAATACAAAATGTTGCAGAAGCTCAACACATCTGCCAGCTTCTGTGGAGAGAGAAACAGTTATCATTTCATTTCCAGCATGATTCTTCAGAACTCTTGAGTCTGTTAATTGTTAGGACATAGGGACCGAGATTGCAATGTAATTGATTGCATGAGCGATTACTCTATATTACCAAATCCAGCGAAGAAGCCAACACTAATTTGAGATTTTTTTTTCCTCTTTTGGAAGGCTCTGGAGCTCCACATTTCCACCAGAATAAGTTACAGCTGCTAGCTTGCTTCACATGAGTTGGGTAGGCTTATCACTTGCATTTGAAATGGAGTAGGTGTCTATCACATCCTGACTCTGACTTTCTAACAGAGCCACTAGGCAGGCAGAAATTCATCTTTTCCCCAAATTCATCCTCCTCATACTTTTCAGGGAATGCCGTTTGAAAACTAGCCTGAATGAATTTCAAAATAGCTTACAGCTGTGAATCTAGAAATGAATTTGAAATATGTCATCTGAGCATGTGCAGTGAATTTCTCAGGATGCATAGCATTGCTTAATTCATGCTAAGAAATTATTTTCTTATCTTCTTAGCATGTTTGGCACAGTCATTTCTCTTGTCAATTGGGAAAATAGGTTGATATCAGCAGAAATGAGAATCTCAACATTGACAATGAAAAGTCTGATTCTCCAACCAAGTGTTGAACAATGAGATAAAAATCTCTTTCATGAGCAATTACACCTTATTTTCATGCATTAGCATGCTATTATTATCAAACCTGGCCTCATTGATAATGACAGTGCCCATTCCCCCACTCAGCAGATAGAAACTAGATTGCATCAATTCCCAACATAAAAGACATTAGAACAGTGACCAGCTCACCACTTGTCCTGTGGGACTTCATTTTGGTAACAAGCTAAATTCCAGAGAATAGCATGAAAAACTCTCCATGAAACTTACCAAAATTGACAGAGCTGAGATCTGGTAAAGTTTAGCCCAATGTGTTCTTTTCTCATTGTTTTAGACAAACTCATCTGTTGGGAAGTATTTCTTAGTTAAAAATCTTTAATTCAATGTATTGCATCTAAGGTGGAGTTTCTAGTCACCGAGGCAGTGTTTAAAGAGAGATTGAGACCTGGGCAGTCATCGAGAGAAACATAAGTGAAATACAGATGAGAAGTTCCCACTTCTTTCTAATTCAATGTAGTCAGAAAGAAAAAATGATCAAATGGATTGCATCTGTGCAGATTAGCAGTTAGGGCAGGGACAGTGCATTCTGCCTCTATCACACTATTACATGCATTGTACATGGAGAAATAATTGGAAAAGTATGGGAGGACTGGTAGACAACTAATTCAATTCCTTTGTTTTCAAAAGGGAGATAGAACAAATTCAAGGAATTGTAAACCAATTAGTGTAATATTGTGGGAAAGAATGATAATGAAATACTTAATTTGAAATAGAAAAGCACCTAGAAACAGAAAACATAACAAAAATATAATAGTTGTCAGCTGATTTTCCAAAGGGAGTTGAAATGACAGTGTAGTGAATATATTACATTTGGATTTTCAAAACATCTTCAGTAAGGCACTGCATAGTAGACTCTCAGCTAAGGCCAGAACATGTTGAAGCAGGGAACAGTTAGCAGAATGGGTAGCTCGTTGGTTACAAAACAGAAGAAGGGAGAAAGTTTAAAGGTAATTACTCAGACTTGCAAATACTGTTACCAAAGAATCAGAGTTCTTCCCAGAATAGTTTCATGAAATCTTTCAATTCCACATTGTAGAGGTTGACAGGGTATTTGTCTCCTCCAGAAAATGGAGAATACAATACACCAAAGACAGAAACAAAGAAAAGAGAAAGGACTATTCAAAATGGAATAGAAGAAAGAGGAGGGCGTAAGCAGTAGAGTTGGAGAAAAACAGCAAAAGCAGTTTTGGAGAATAATAATATTCTCCTAGCTTACTGTTTTCCATGTCATGAAGGATTTCGTTCATATATATTCAAAATCTCAGCGCATAAAAAAGGTTACTTCCTGATGTCAGGTATCTGTTGCATTTCTGAGCCAGCCTTTTCTCATTGTAAATTGGCAGTATCTGTTATAAATATTGGCAATGTAAATTGTCGTGCTGTAAATTTTGCCCTTCTGAAAATAGTGGCTGCTCAGTTTTGCAGTTTCCAGCTTCTGCACCACTACTGTACATAGCAACTCCTGTGCTTCTGAACATTCTACATTTTTGCTACTTAAAATGCTCTACATTTTACTTTTTATCTATAAATAATAATACAAAAGCACCCTCCATAAAAGTAGAACAGATGGATGCTCAACATTCATTCACTCGGGCAGAGTCAAAATCAGGCCTAATTTATCACATTAAAATAGATGCGCGAAAGGACTGTATGAATCGTACTAAAAAGGGAGATAGTTCCTTGAATTTATCCTATAAGCCAATTAGTGTAATGTTTCTGGAAAGAATGTTAATGAACTCCTTAATCTGAAATAGGAAAGCATCAAGAAACAGAAACTATAACAAAGCTGTTCTCTAATGGATGTTAACAGAAGGCTAAAATTAGTTGGCATCTCCCTGTGTAATATCTCAGAATTATTTAATGGTTCATAACAGTGTGAAGACTGTATGTTTTTGTAAAAAAATGTTTTTGATAATGAATTAATGAGAAAATAATCAGTTTAAAAGCAAAGGATTACTGAAGAATTGCTGCACTTTTTAAAGACAAGTAACCTGATACCCATGGTAAGCGCTATTTACATCAATGTTTGTAGTGGAAGCCTTGTTGTAGATGAGATGGGGCCAAGAGCTGTGTTGAATGGATCTTTAGCTGACAATTAGCTGGTGGGTCTTGTGGGCTATACACCAGTTCACTGATGACAAAGGATTTCTGCCTTCTAACAACTGTGTGATTAACTGCAGGTAGCTGAAAAGCTTGAGGCTGTAAATGTTTGGAAGAAGCCATCAGGGCAGCACAATGGCTCAGTGGTTAGCACTGCCATCTCACAGTGCCAGGGATCCAGGTTTGATTCCAGTCTCAGGAGACTGATTATGTGGAGTTTGCACATTCTCCCTGTGTCTGCGTGGGTTTCCACCCACAGCCCAAAGATGTGCAGATTAGATGGATTGGCCTTGCTAAATTATCCAAGAATGTGCAGCCTTAGTGGATTGGCCATGGAAAACGCAGGGTTATTGGGCAGGGGGATGGGTCTGGGTGGGGTATCTGTCAAGAGATTGGGCTGAATGGCTTGCTTTGACACTGTAGGGACCCAATGATCTTCACAAGGACATAAGTTGTTCCTTTTCTTTGCAGTAAAAATAAAACCTAGTGCCTGAAGAAAGCCAATTTATTTTTCTGTCAGCAGCCATTATAATCAGTGCCTCTTAACCAGTAAAACAAAGCCAGAAACTCTGGTCCATGCTTTTTACCAAACTGGATCTGAAAAACAGAAATTGAGAAATTCTGCATAGTTGTCAAAATCTTTAACTTTCATGATGACTTTGGCAATAATGGTGCTTGATTTCTCGTGCACTACCAGTGTGTCATAACAACAGTGATATGTTATCCTTTGGATCTTCAAATTGTCATATCCAAGATATTCATAAATCAATTGTAAAGAGAAACTACTTGGTCAAAATTACAGTGCTATTGCTAACTGCTAAATCAATATTCATAAATATCCCTTTACTAGTGCTGTGGCACTGCTAGTGGTGAAATAGTAATAGAATATGAAACTCAGGATAATAGATTAACAACTGTCCTAGCATCACTCAAGAGGTTAGAGGTGAGGTTCAAATTATGGCAAGACCCAAAGCAACTTGAATTGTCCAGAAACAAAGTCTACTCACTCTGCAGCAATCAAACTCAAGACATGGCAGCATAACTTGATTGAGTGGAATGTATGGCCTGTAATGGAGCCTACTGGTGTCAGACAACCATATTAAGGAAATGCTGCCAGTTTCAGAAACTTGAACCATGAGTTTAGTGGCTAGAGCCATGATTAGAGTCACTGCGGCACATCTATGAGAGTGAAAGTTACATAGATAGCATGCTCTAAGACACAGTCACATCACAGTGTATTGAACTGGAGGCAGAACAGAAATGAGAATTTGCCAGATTATCCAAGAGAAACAGGCAGATGGTACAAGAATCCTCTGAGGTTCTACTCACAAACTGGATTTCCATCAGAAACAATGGCAAACACAGTCCTGCTGACCCTGCATAGTCCTCCTTGCTAACACCTGGGCCAACATTTTAAGAGCTGTCACTCAAAATCATTAAACTGCCTTACGTACTTATACTCACTGAAGCATACTTTATAGACTATGCCCTTAGACAAGATAATGACCATCCCTGGGTATGTCCTGCCTGACCAGCAGGACAGACTAGCACAGGTGGCAGCACCGTGGTATATAGTAGAGAGGGAGCTGACTTTGGACTCCTCAAGTTGACTTCAGACCCCATGAAGTCTCATGGCATCAGGCCAAACTGAAGAAAGTAAACCTAAGGTTAGCAAGAGTGGGAATCTACTCAGGGTGGGGGACTTCAATACTCACTACCACAAGTGGTTAGTATTACTATGACAGACGGAGCTGGTTGAATCCTAAAGGTCGTTGCTTCGAGTCATATACTGCAGCAGGTAGTGAGGGAGCTAAACAAGAGGAAAAAAACATAGTTAACCTCATTTTCACTAATCTGCCTGCTGCAGACACATTTGCCATGATATCATCAGTAAAATTAACCAGAGTACAGTCCTTGTGGAGACAAAGTACTACCTTCACATTGAGAATGTCCTCTGTCATATTGCGTGGCACTATCGCTGTATTAAATGGGATAGACTTCAAACAAATATAGGAATTCTGGGCAGGGTGTCCATGAGGCCCTGGGAACATTCAATAGCAGCAGTAGAATTGTACTCTTAACACAATCTTCAACCCCCTGGCCAGACATATGCCCTTTTATACAATTGCCATCCAGTGAGGGTATCAAATATGGTTCAGCAGAGAGTGCAGGAGGAATGCCAGGAGCAGCACTAAGCATAAAAGTGAGGTGTTAAACTGGTGAAGCTACCAAACAGAACTATTTGCATGCCAAACAACACAGGCAGCAAGTAGTAGGCAGAACTAAGCAGAGTGCAGCACATTATTGCAAAATATAAGGCTGGAGCACTTTTAGTGATCTTCAACCAACTAACATCATCCTGCCCCCTTGACCTGTCCGTCCTCCCTGGACTGACCTATCTCCTCCCTAGCCCCCCATCTACACTCGCCTTTACTGGCTCCATCCCCGCCTATTTGACTTGTCTGCCGCCTCTCCACCTATCCTCTCCTCTATCCATCTTCTATCCGCCTCCCCTCTCTCCCTTTTTATTTCAGAACCCTCTTCCCCTCCCCCATTACTGATGAAGGGTCTAGGCCCGAAACGTCAAGCTTTCCTGCTCCTATGATGCTGCTTGGCCTGCTGTGTTCATCCAGCCCCACACCTTGTTATACCGAGTGTATGATCTATCTCGGCTTCCTCCAGAGGTTCCCAGAATCACGGATGCCAATCTTCAGCCAGTTCAATTCACTCAACATGAAATGGTCAGAGGCCCTGGATAATGTAAATGCTTTTATCACTGACAACATTCCAGCAATAGTAATAAGAACCTGTGCTCACTGCTCAGTGACTCCTAGTTCCACCTGTGCCACTCATTACAATCTTGGTTCAAACATGGACAAAAATGTTGAAGTCCAGAGGTGACATGAGAATGACAGCCCTAGACACCAAGCCCACGTTTGACCAAGTATAGCATTAAAACAAAAATTGAAATCAATAGGAATTGGGAGAAAACTGCCTTGCTGGTTGGAGCCAAACTTGGCACATAGGAAGGTGGTTGTGGTTGTTGGAGGTCAATTATCTCAACTTCAGGACATCTCTGCAGGAGTTCCTCAGGCTAATGTCCTAGGCCCAGGCATCTTCAGCTGCTTCACTGATGACCTTCCCTCCATCATAAAGGTCAGAAATGGGGATGTTTGTCGATAATTGCACAAAATCCAGCACCAATCATGATGCCTCAGATATTGAAGCAGTACTGTGCACAAGTAAATAAATGGAGACTTAGTGATGGGAAATAAAAATATAAACAGGGGATTTATAATCACCCTCAGTTCAGGGGACTGACTCTGAGGTGGCTGGCCACAGCCAATGTACTGTGCAATGGAGAGGTTGGCCAAGATAGGATTTTATTCCTTGGAATGTAGGAGAATGAGGGGTGACCTTATTGAAGTATGTAAAATCATGAAGGGGCACAGGTAGAATGAATGAATATTGTCTTTTTTCCCAGGGATGGGAATTGAAAACTAGAGGGCATAGGGTTAAGGTGAGAGGGGAAAGATTTAAGAAAGCCCTGAGGGGCAACTTCTTCACACAGAGTGTGGTACATATATGGGTTGGCTGCCAGAGAAAGTGGTTGAGGTAGGTACAATCTCAATATTTAAAAAACATTTGGATAGGTACATGAATAGAAAGGGTTTAGAGGGATATGGACCAAATGTAGGCAATTGGAACTAGCTGAGTGGGCACCATGGTCAGTATGGACCAGTTTGTGCTGAAGGTCTGGTTTCCATGCAGTATCACTTTATGACTCTATGTCCAAATTCAACAAAACCTGGACAATATCCAGGCTTGAGCTGATAAGTGGAAAGTAATATTTGTACCACATTTCCAATAAGACACAATCTAACCACCACTTTTTGGCATTTGATGGTGTGACATCATTGAACCTCAGACTATCAACATCCAGGGGTTTACCATTGACTAGAAATTCAGTTGGAATCCCCATATAAATAGAGTTGTTACAAGTGCAGGTCAAAGACTAGGAAGACTAATCAGTAATTCATGACTCCCCAAAGCCATCTATGAGGCATATGTCAAGAATGTGATGGAATAGTCTCCATTTACATGTATAACAAGACTCAAGATGCTTGACACTATCCAGGACAAAACAGTCTACTTGACTGGGTCCATATGAATACCCTCTACCACTGATGCTCAGTAATAGCAGTGTGTATGATCCACAAGATGAACTACAGAAATTCACCAAAAAAAATACCTAGACCTTCTTTTGGGCAATAAGGCAGGGCAAGTGACTGAAGTAAAAGTGGGGGAACAATTTGGGTCTAGCGATCATAATTCAATTAATTTCAAAATGGTTATGGAGAACCATAAGCCTTTCATAAAAGTTAACGTTTTTAATTGAAGTAAGGCATATTTTAATGGTACAAGACAAGAACTTTCAAAAGTTGTTTGGAGTAGACTGTTCACAGGTAAAAGGATGACTAACAATTGGGAGGAATTCAGGAGTGTGATGATGAGAGTTCAGAGGCATTTTGTTTCTGTTAGAGCAAATAGTAAGTCTGGCAAGATTAAGAAACAATTGATTAATAAAGATATTGAGGTTCTAGTCAAGAATAAAAGGGAATTGTATTTTAGATTTAGACAACATGGTTCAATTGAATCTCTTAATCAATATAAAGAGTGTAGGGGCACTCTTGAGAGAGAAATCAGGAGCACAAAGAAGGGATATGAGATTGCATTAGCAGATAAGGTTAAGGATAATCCAAAGAGATTCTAAAAATGCATTAAAAGCATGAGTGTAACTAGAGAGCAGGTAGTGCCTCTTAAAGATCAAGGAGGTCATCTATGTGTTGAACCCCCGGATATGACAGAGATGCTAAATGAATATTCCGCGTCAGTTTTTACTGTGAAGAATTAAATAGAGTCTAGAGAATGCAGAGAAATAAAATGTGATGTTTTAAAAACAGTTTGAATTACCGAAGAGGAACTTCAGGAGGTTTTAGAGGATATAAAGGTGAATAAATCTCTGGGACCTGATCTAATGTATACCAGAACATTGTGGGAAATAAGGGAGGAAATTATGGCACCCCTTGCAGATATATTTGCATCATCTATAACTATGGGTAAGGTGCCTGATGACTGGAGGGTGGCTAATGTTGTACCTTTGTTTAAGAAAGGTTGTAAGGGGAAATCGGGGTATTATGGACCTGTGAGCCTGACTTTGGTTGTGGATAAATTGTTGGAGATGATTATAAAAGATAGGATTTATGGACATTTAGAGAGACAAAAATTGATTAGGGATAGTCAGCGTGGTTTTGTGTGAGGAAAATCATGCCTCACAAACTTGATTGATTACTTTGAGGAAGCCTGGTTCAGCCATATCTGAAGTATTGTGTCCAGTTCTGGTCACCTCATTACAGGAAAGATGTGGAAGCATTAGAAAAGGTGCAGAGGAGATTTACCATGATGTTGCCTGGAATGGAGGGAAGGTTTTACAAGGAAAGGTTGAGAGGGCTGGGGCTTTTCTCTTTAGAACGATGAAGGATGAGAGGTGACTTGATAGAGGTGTACAAAATGATCAGAGGTATAGATACAGTAGACAGCCAGAGACTTTTTCCTAGGGTGGAGGTAGCTTTTATGAGAGGACATGGTTTTAAAGTGAAAGAATGTAGACATTGGGGAGACGTCAGAGGTAGGTTCTTTACTCAGAGAGCGGTAGGGGTGTGGAATGCATTGCTGGAGAGGGTAGTGGAGTTGGCCTCATTAGGGGCATTTAAGCGGCTATTAGATAGGCATATGGATGATAGTATAAGGTAGCGGTGGATGTTAGATAGACCTTAGGCTTAGGGTAAAAATTCGGCACAACATCGTGGGCCGAAGGGCCTGTACTGTGCTGTACTGTTCTATGTTCTATGTTCTAAGTTACCATCAAGATTGATGGCAGAGCAGTAGATGTTGTTTATTTCGATTTTAGTAAAGTCTTTGACAAGGCTCCACACAGTAGACTAATCCGTAATGTTAGATCACATGGGATTCAGGGTAAGCTTGCCAATTGGATACATAATTGGCTTAACGGCAGGAGGCAGAGGATTGCTTTTCAGACTGGAGGCCTGTGACCAGCGGTGTTTCATGGGGATCAGTTCTGGGTCCTCTTTTGTTTGTCATTTATATAAATGATTTGGATGAGAATATAGAAGACATGGTTAGTGAGTTTGCAGATGACACCAAAATTGGTGACATAGTAGATGATGAAGAAGGTTTTCTAAGATGACAGAGGCATTTTGATCAAATGGGTCAATGGGCTGAAAAATGGCAGATGGAAGTCAATCTGGATAAATGTGAGTTATTGCATTTTGGTACAACAAACGAGGGTAGGGCACATACAATTAATGGTAGGGCCTTGGAAGTGTTGTAGAACAGAGGGACCTAGGGGTGCTGGTACATAATTCTTTGAAGTTTGTGTCACATATAGAATAGGTGGCTAAAAAGATATTTGGCACATTTGCCTTCATGGATCAGTCCTTTGAGTAAAGGAGTTGGGAAGTCAAGTTGAGGTTGTATAGGACGTTGTTGAGGCCTCTTCTGGAATACTGTCTCCAGTTCTGGTTGCCCAGTTATGGAAAGAATATTATCAAGCTGGAAAGAATTCACAAGAGGTTTACAAGTAAACTGCCGGCTGTAGAAGGTTTGAGGTATAAAGAAAGGTTGGATAGGCTGGACTGTTTTTTCCATGGAGCATAGGAAGTTGAGAGGCTAGCTGATAGAAGTTTATTAAATAATGAAAGCTATAGATAGAGTTAATGGTAGTTGTCTTTTCCCTCGGATGGGGGATTTCAAGACTGGGGGCACATTCTTAAGGTAAAAGGAGAGGGAATTTTAAAAAGGCATGAGGTAATTTTTTTACACAAAGGGTGGTTCACATGTGGAATGAAATTCCTGAGGAAGTGGTAGGTGTGGGTACAATTACAGCGTTTAAAAGGCATTTGGATAAGCACATGAATAAGAAAGGTTTGGAGGGATATGGGCCAAGAGCAAGCAGTAGGGACTAGTTTAGTTTGGGATTGTGTTTGGCGTGGCCAGTTTGGACCAAAGGGTCTGTTTCTGTGCTGTATGACTCAATGACTCTACCCTTAGACGCCACCTTCCAAACCTATGACCACTTCCATCTAAAAGGACAAGAGCAGCAGATACAAAGGATCATCACCATCACCTGCACATTCCCTCCAAGCCTACTTTGAAAATATACTGTCATTGCCATTAGGCCACAATCTTGGAATTTTTTTCCCTAATGGCACATGGACTATAGCACATGGACTATTCAAGAAGGCGACTCACCACCATTTTCTCAACGGCAACTATGAATGGTCTATAAATTCTGGTCCAGCCAGCGACCCTCACATCCCATGAGTGAATGAGAGAAAACGGTTGGTACTGTACTGCAAGGCCTGATTAGACCAGTCAAAGCATTTGAACCTTACCTTCATCATATCTATTATTTGGCTTTGCTGGAAGAATAAGTAGTATTGTATCGACATTTGATCTCAGTCGGGGGCTGCATGGAGAAGTCATCAGCCATGACTGCAGAGGGTAGCTCTCATCTCTCAGCAGCCATAAAGTCTGCCATATAATGATATGGCCCTCTCAATACAACACATTTCTGAAAACACCTCACAGAAGCCAGTTGAGTTTGCAAAGCTTATTGCTCAGGCAGCAGCACTCACCTCATCACAGAAGTGGACCAGACCAAACACCATCAAAATACACAAGAGTGGCTTGTGTGTGGAATGAACTGAGAGGAAGTGGTGGATGCAGGTACAGTTGCAATGTTTAAAAGACATTTTGATAAGTTCATGAATAGGAAAGGTTTGGCGGCATATGGGCCAAACGCAAGCAAGTGGGACTAGTTTAATTTGGGAACATGGTTGATATGGACTGGTTGGACCGAGGTGTCTATTTCCATACTGTAAGATCTATGACTGTATGACTCTATGACACTCCTCATATGACAAGCCTTCATCCCCAGGATCACTCTTGCACAACTTCTCCAAAGCCAGCACATTTTTTTTTAAGACAATAGACCAAAAACTGCTCACAGTAGTCCAAATATAGTCTTACCAGGGCTTTGTACAGCCTCAACAGTACATCTTTGTTCTTGTTTTCTAGCCCACATGAAATTAATGTTAACATTGCATTTGCTTTCCTAACTGCTAAATGAACCTACATATTAATCTTAAGAGAAACCTGACCTAAGACTCCTAAGTCCCTTTATGCTTCATATTTCCAAAGCTTTTCCCCATTTCAAAAATAGTCTACTCCTCTTTTATAGTCTACTCCTTTTCACCAAAGTGAATAACCTCACACTTCCCCACATTCCATCTGCCACTTCTTTGCCCACGCTCCTAGCCTGTCCAAGTTCTTCTGCAGTCTTCCCACTTCCCCAATATCTCCTGTCTCTCCCAGTACCCAGTCCATCAGCTTGCTCAGTACCACTTTCCTGTAATTTCAACAAATTTGTCCTTCCCGTCTACCTCCTGAGTTGAGGGAATTACTGATACTTCTAGAGTGGAGATATGAACAAAAAATGTGTTAATTTCATCTGCTATTGTCTTATTATCTGTTAATTTTCCATTTTCACTTTCCAGAGGAGTAACACTCATTTTACTTTTTAATATCTGTAGAAGCTCTAGGTATTTGTTACATTTCTAGCAAGCTTCCTCTGTAACTCTAATTTCTTTCTTGTGATTTGTATCTTAGTCATTCTCTGCATTCTTTATATGCTGTTCAATCATCTAATTTGCCACTAAACCATCTGTAATGAAATGCTTTTTTGCTCTGTTTGAGGCTTTCTTTAACTTCTTTAGTTAACCATAGAATAGCATTCCCTGAGAATTTCTCTTGACAGTAGAAATATATTTATTCTTGGTATCCTAAAAAAATACTCTTAAATACATACATTACTTCTCTTTTGTTCTATCCACTAGCCTAGTATCTCAGTTTAATTCAGCTAGCTCAGTTTTCATGCTTACATAATTTACATTATTTATATTTAAAATATGGGCCTTAGACCCAATTTTCTCCCTTTCAAACTAGATGTAAACTTCAATCATATTGATTGGGGTCAGATGGTTTTATTCTAAGGTCATTAATAAATCCTCTTACGTTATTCAAATCCCAGTCTAGTTCATAAACAATACACTTCACAATCCGTACCATACAGTATAGCATTCTGAACAGAAGTCAGTTCTGAGTGAAAATAGTTATGAATAATAATAATATCATTTGCAGATTCTGAGATAGTAGCACAGGAAATCTTAATACATTTGAGATTAAGTTTCTCCTGTTTACAATCACCATTTCGTTTTTTTTTGCTGTTGCTGAAATTCTTGTTTTGAAGAAAAAGGTATAAAAGTGTCAAACTTAAAGAAATGAACTGGAACAGACAATGAAATGTTTATTCCTGTTATTTTCTGATGCTCACAGACAAAAGCCTAGATTTTCTGTCAGGTTTTGCTGGTTTCAGGTAAAATTTACCAAACCAGTGCAAAAAAAAAGACTGAGAGTTCAAATCAAGGCCAGCTTTTTATTATAATATTTAATGTTAGCTTAATAGATGTTTTACCCAAGAAATATGTCTTATCATAACCTCCATTGTTCAAATTATGTTCATTAGTCTGTCTTTAAAGAGTCGCTAAAAATGATTTTTTTCTTGTAAACGTGGTCATTAATTGGTTCTGCTTAAGAGTTTTTACTTTGTGGGTCAGATCTTCCAGTTCCTGGATTGTTGGAGATTGGATATACGCTCCAGGGTGCACATTCAGCCTCCATAAAAGCCCAAATAAAAACCAAAAGAACTGCAGATGCAGTAAATCAGGGACAAAAACAGAAGTTGCTGGAAAAGCTCAACAGGTCTGGCAGCATCTGTGAAGAAAAAATCAGAATTAACTTTTCGGGTCCGGTGACCCTTCCTCAGAGTTCCACCAGACCTGCTGAGCTTTTCCAGCAACTTTTGTTCTTGTTTTATAAAACCCCAGATGTTGTAACCTCTATGGAAACTGCCTGGAAAGTTTGAACATCCAACAGGCAACTCACCTGCTCCCAGGGATGTTCCACAAAAGTCTACTTCCCTCTTCCCTGACCACCAGAAAACCGTCTCTGACCCTTAACTATTTCCCTAATGAGATTCAATTAGGCCTCCTAGAATTTGACTCCACTCTCACCTGACATGAGTAGATCCTGATTTGACTATCCCCTTACTTGACACAATTAACGCTAAACCCAGCTATCACCTCACCCAGATGCCAACTTTCCACCCTGCCCATCCCCCCTACCAACCCTAACGCTCTATTTATTCAACCAGTCACCAACATTCCAATTGGATCTTTAAAGTTGCCATACAGCAGCTAGTACCATCAGAGGGGAAGGGAAAGTTGCAGGTCCTCACAACTCTATATCATTGTGATGAAACTCTCAGTAGAACACTACGCGCTTCTGTTCTCGTAAAGTTAGGCTCAGAATGTCCAGCATGAAATTGAACCAGCTTTGATACAGGCAAAGCTTGGAGCAGAATGATAACCCAACCACGACTGCCATCTCTCAGAAGACAAAGGCCTTTTGATTTTCTAAGAAATTGGTTAGTCTGCTGTAAGATTACTAGTAAATTATTCTGTGTGTTTTTCAAAAAATATTTCAATTGAGTTATTCACGGATGGTGGATCAGAAATTTCCAGTACAATAGCTTATGTTTTGTGATGAACAATTTTCAGCTGCATTAATAAAATTCAACAGATTATTATTACTTCATAGTTGAGTAATATTTTGCAAAACATTTAAAGACAGTCTTTAAAATGTAGCTTTAACTGCTGTAGTGCCTGAAAGATTTTACATTCATAATCAGCAAAATACAAACATTAGCAAATTACTCACATCTGAAAACTAGTGAAGTTTTGAAGCCCAGATTATAAATTACACTCAAAGGGAGATCTCTCGGGCACATTATAGACTAGCAGATCAAAATGGCTCTGTTTCTTGATTCAGGGTGATCCAGGTGCACCAAAATCTAAGAATTCTGTTATCACATATCAGTAAAAGAGTCATAGAGTCACACGGGCAGAAATAGACCCTTCGGTCCAACTCATTCATGCTGACCAAGTTTCCTAAACTAAATTAGTCCCTTTTTCCTGGACTTGACCCATATCTTTCTAAACTGCAGGATTGACTGGAGGATTGCTAATGTTGTGCCCTTGTTCAAGAAGGGCAATAGAGATGACCCAGGCAATTATAGATCAGGGAGCTATAATTACCCAGAATACTGGGTCAATGGAAAGATTCTTGGTGGATGTGCAGAGGGATCTTGGTGTCCAGGTACATAGATCCCTGAAAGTTGCCACCCAGGTTGATGGTGCTGTTAAGAAGGCATACGGTGTGTTAGGTTTCATTGGTAGAGGGATTGAGTTCCGGAGCTGTGATGTCATGCTGCAACTGTACAAAACGCTAGTGCGGCCTCACTTGGAATATTGTGTACAGTTCTGGTCGCCCCATTACAGGAAGGATGTGGAAGCATTGGAAAAGGTGCAGAGGAGATTTACCAGGATGTTGCCTGGTCTGGAGCGAAGGTCTTATGAGGAAAGACTGAGGGACTTGGGTCTGTTCTCATTGGAGAGAAGAAGGCTAAGAGGGGATTTAATAGAGACCTACAAAATGATCAGAGGATTAGATAGGGTGGACAGTGAGAGTCTTTTTCCTAGGATGATGACGTCGGCTAGTACGAGGGGGCATAGCTGCAAATTGAGGCGTGATAGATTTAAGACAGATGTCAGAGGCAGGTTCTTTACTCAGAGAGTGGTAAGGGCGTGGAATGCCCTGCTTGCCAATGTAGTTAACTCAGCCACATTAGGGGCATTTAAACAGTCCTTGGATAAGCATATGGATGATGATGGGATAGTGTAGGGGGATGAGCTTAGATTAGTTCACAGGTCGGCGCAACATCGAGGGCCGAAGGGCCTGTTCTGCGCTGTATTGTTCTATGTTCTATGTTCTAAACCTTTCCTATTCATGTACCGAGCCAAATGCTTTTTTTTAAATGTTGCAACTGTACCTGCATCTACCACTTCCTCTGGCAGCTCATTTCATGCATGAATCATCCTCTACGTGATCAGGTTCTCCCTCAGGTCCCTTCTAAATCTTTCTCCTGTCACCTTAAAATTATGCTTTCTAGTTTTGAACTCCCAACCCTAGAGAAAAGCTCTTTGCTATTCACCCAAATATGCACCTCATGATATTACTATATGGTCAGTCCTCAACCTCCTATATTCCAATTAAAGAAAACGTTCCAGCTTATCCAGTCTCATGTCCTAAAATCCCAATAACATCCTTGTAAATCTTTTCTGCACCCTCTCCAATTTAATAACATCCTTTCTATACGCAGGGCGACCAGAACTGTACACAGTTCTCCAAAAGTAACCTCACCAATGACCTGTACAACCACAACTTGACGTCCCAACTCCTAAACTCAACGGTCTGAGCAATTTTTTTTCCTCAGTTTTGATCTGGAACTATCCTGCTTAAGCTATTTTTGGCTTGTATTCATCTAACATCAATAGTGCAACTTGCATTAACCTTTTGACAGCTCTTAAATCCCTACTTGATTATAATTAAATACGGGTCATTGAATCACAAGCTGTTTTGGGCAGACTTGATTTAGAGGAAATTAACAGAAATATTAATTGGGAGGAAAATTTAATTTCTAAATTGTTGACATATGTTAGCTATATAGACTGAAATGTTATGATCTCAAATTAATCAGCACTTACAGATATTAAATATTGAGCAACACCAAAGTTTGGGAGATAGTATAAACTAAGAGTTATTTTTTACTGAATATTGAGTGAATGACTTTGAAACAGCATATTTAAGTTGTGAAACTCAGCAGGTCTAGCAGCATCTAAGGGGAGTTCGTGTCTCAAATCCATTGTTCTCTATCAGAACTTTTGTTTCAGATCTCTGGTGTCTGCAGTTCTTTGTTTTATTTTACATTCAATTGTGAAGGTGTTAAAATAGTGAAGCATTTCTTTTTATTTCATCATTTTTA
Organism: Ginglymostoma cirratum; assembly: GCA_024137785.1. Classification (NCBI taxonomy): domain Eukaryota; kingdom Metazoa; phylum Chordata; class Chondrichthyes; order Orectolobiformes; family Ginglymostomatidae; genus Ginglymostoma; species Ginglymostoma cirratum. Next base: position 63,430,584 of record JAHRHZ010000144.1, read on the forward strand.
TCAAATTATGCTCCAGATAGAATTGTCGTATGTCTCACTCCTGTTAGCTTTAATTTTTGATTTTAATCCTCTGGGATATACACAAAATTGCATTATTCTATAAATTTGAACTTTGAAGCATTTTCATTTATCCAATTATTACTTAATCTCATTAAAAATGTTCCTTTTTAAAGAGTTCAATGTAAAAAAGAACTGAGTTTTCAGTTGGCATTTAATAGTAGTTATAAACAATATAAACTATTGCTGTGCAATCCAAAGATAAATCTGCATACCTTAAACCTTAACTCTGCGATGTTTAAATTCAGGTGCATAACATTATAGAATGCTCCAGATCAATTTCACAATTATTCTAACATAATGTAAAATTTATTATGAATGAAAACAAGATGTTTTGTCTTTGGTTTCAGTTTATTAAATTAACTTCATCTGAAAATGCGTACATCAGCTGGGTTCCTGGGATATTGTATGATAAAACCACTCTGCATGGTTAATCAGACAGCTTCAGTACTAATATTTTCATCACTGTCAGATGGTTAAGAATACCCTGGATTAATTATCCATCTAACCTCTTTGTCAATTGAATTCATTCTGGTGCAATGCAAAAGACCAATGTGCAATTTCCAATTATGTTCATTCATATAGATGGTCCAGTACAGAAGACATAAAAGCCCTGAGATGCGCTCTCTCCTTATGATTTTATGCTACTGTTTACTATGTTTTCAGGACTGTTAACATTTTGTTCACATGATTTTTTTTAGAAAACAAAACTTGCTTTTGGCATCAAAGGAGGTCAGATGGATTTTAAAAAAATCTAATTCTTGTTGTATAAGGTAATGCTTCCAAAAGGGTCTGCTACATTGGTTCCACTCTGTATTTGGGCGGAAACAATGAAAAGAGTTCTGCTCTAGCTTTGAGAGGAAGCAGAGGTCCCCGCTTTCAGGGAAATGATAATTATGCCTAATATTATCATGAAATAATCATTCTTGTTACAAGAACATTTCTTCTGCATTTAGTGTACACTGGTATATCCTCTATGATGAATCAAAAGATACGCCCAAGATAAGTGAAGACATAAGAGGATTGGTGGCAGCAAACTGCTCTCACCAACCTTAACCAGTGCTGGCAGATGTAACAAATACCACAAGCTACCAGGAGTGGTCATCTGGGAAAATTCCACAATTTAAAAATTACCAGTGAAATCTGACGTATGATTAGATAAATTTCGAAAAGAAAAATTATATTTAAAGGATGCAATTTTTTTCCAAATGCCTTGGAACACTTATTCCACTAAATGTCTTGCTGTTAGTTTTGCTTCTGCAATTGTTTTTCATTGTAAGTGAGTCTTGTCAATCATTTAGTTCGCAAACCTTGTTTAGTAGCTTGGTATTTTTCTGCTTGCTGGTCTGACATGAGTTATAGTAGGCATCCCAAATGTTCTCCAGTAAACAATTTTTAACAATTGGGGTTAATTGGTATTACTGAGCCATGTTAACCTATTGAAGCTGTGAGTAAAAGACTTCAATTTGTAAGTGACACAGCCTGCTTGCAGAAGCTGTCCCTTGGAGAAAAAGGTGTCGGAAAAGCTCAACTCATAACAGCATAAACTATACATTATCCATCTATGTTATACCTTGTCTACAGTTCTCTTGAGATGCATTTAGTCTGCATTTATTAGTATAACATGAACCGTTATAGTTTGGTTTAAGCCAGACAAAGCTTTATTTATCATTCTTATCTTAAATTTTAAATCTTCTGTTTAGAAAATTGCTCTCCCCATGCCTGGATCATTTCTGAATAGGTCAATTGACATGTTCAGAGATCAAAGAAGGGAGAGTCCTGATTCTTAAAACATTTAACTTTTAAATTGACTACAATTCAATTTATCTAGGATCCAATGTGTCTGAATAGTTTATAAACTTGATTTGACTTGTTTTCAAACTTCTGCTTCACATTATGTCAAACTGAATCAATGAGAGACTGCCACCTCCAGTGATTCTCACTCTGTTTCAGAGTCAAGGCAGGTCTTTTACAATCCAATGTGAAAACCAGTATAAAATACGTTATTTGATTGATATATCTTTTAATCTGTAGTCTAAGTAAATAATTACATTTGGAAGCTTTATGAGATTTGGCTAGTTATCTCTTATATTAAAGAAAAATCACAATAGCCCAGAAATGCTGGCTCTAAGTGGGAGGCAGAAATTTGAGCTGGAACATATTTCTGTCTTGCATTGTATCTCAGAAATTGAAGGAAGGTTGGTACATCTCACTGGCTGTCTTGTTGTGATATGCCCTATTGACCTGTGAATGATCAGATAGAGGTCCCAATCCTATGTTGTATTATGTCAGTAGCAACTAATCCTGCAAGTAACAGTTGTATAGTCTAAAAATGGCATGAAATAAGCCACCATGATGTCATATCCTAGCAGTAAAGAGCTTTGAGGTCTTTTAAAAATATATATATTTTCTGAATAACTTGTTACAGTTGTCATTACGCACCTCTGGCACAGGTGGAACTTGAACTCAGAGTTAGGGTCTCAATTACTGCACTACATTAGCCCTCAAAGTTTTATGATTCCTGACCACACTTGATGATTCTCAGATGGTTAATTTAAAAAAAGAAAAGAAAAAGAATTGATGCAGCCCTTGGTGCTCTGCTTCACCAACAGATATTGAACTTCCCCCATTCTGGTCTTAGTCTCAACCTGAAACAAATCCAGAATGGGTTAAAATGTATAATGTAATTAGTGCCTACATTTGTGCTCTAGCAGTCACTGAGACTTTGCAGTATTGAGGGTGGGAAAAATGTGAGGGTTGAGCAAGAATGCAATTTTATTGAAGGTAGCTGAGAGAAAGTTCACTAGATTAATTCCAGAGATGAAGGGCTGTTTTATGAGGAGAAATTAAGCATATTAAGCCTTTACTTGCAAGCATTTAGAAGAATGAGAGGAGATCGAATTGAGATATGCAAGATGCTGAAAGGAATTGACAATGTATATGTACACTGGTTGCTTCCTTGTGGGGCAATCTAGAATGAGAAGTACACAGCAGGTCAAGCAGCATCATAGGAGCAGGAAAACTTGACGTTTCGGGCCTAAACCCTTCATCAGAAATCTGCTGTGTTCATCCAGCCCTATGCTTGTTATCTTGGATTCTCCAGCATCTGCAGTACCTTTTATCTCTATCTAGAATGAGAAGTCATTGTTTTAGGATAAGAGGTAGCAAGCTTAATACAAGATGAGGAGAAATGACGTATTTCAAAGGGTTATGAATCTGTGGAATTCATTACTCCTGGGTGCAATGGATGCTGAGACACAGAATAAATTTGAGGAGATAGATAGATTTTTTTTAAAAAAAATGGATTAAAGGTTTATGGGTACCAAGTAAGAAAGTGGATTTGAGGCTGAGATGAGATCATTGTATTAAATGGTGGAGCAGGTTCAAGGGGCTGAATGACATACTTCTGCTGCTCCTTCTTAAGTTGACATCCTATTTAGCAAGCATGGTTAAACAAATATCCTGCTCTTGTTTCTCCGGCAATGATGTTAAATGCATCTTTCTGAGATTGATTCCTGCTAGTATATGGCATCATGATGACAGCCTATCTCCAGAAATAGAAACAGAGGAGTCAAGAAAGAGGAGGGTAGAGTCAGAGATGGACCAGGTGAAGTAGAGAGCAGGATGAAAATTGAAAGCAAACTTGATTTATTTTTCCAATTCTGAATATGAACAGGAAGTAGCGCCAGTGATGTCATCAATGCCTCAGAGAAACAGCTGTGGCTGAAGGTCTGAGAAGGGCTGGGGGAATGTTCCACATACCCCACAAAAGGGGCAAGCAAGACTGGGGTGCATTTGGATGCCACGACTTTGACTCGAAGAAAGTAAGATGAGTTAAAGGAGATGTTCAAAGTGAGAATGAGCTCAAGCAGGCAAAGGAGGTGGTTGTGAATGGACATTGGAAACTGAAAATTGTGGAGCCAATGTAATGTATTAGAAGAGTCACAAATGTAGTTGGGGAAAGACTGAACAAGGGCACCTCCAGAACAGATCCACACCTCCAGAGTGTGGAGCGGACAAGGGAGTCCCAGAGAAAGTGGTCCCTCCGGAAAGCAGATAAGGGTGGGGACAGAAAAATGTCTTTGGTGGTGGGATTGGATTGCAGCTGGCGGAGTGTTGGAGGATGATGCGTTGGATCCGGAGGTTGGTGGGGTGGTACGTGAGGATGAGGGGGACTTCACAAGTTTCAAAATCTCCCCTCCCCCTACCGCATCCCAAAACCAGCCCAACTTGTCCCTGCCTCCCTAACCTGTCCTTCCTCCCACCTATCCCCTCCTCCCACCTCAAGACCCAACACCATCTCCTACCTACAAGCCTCATCCACCCCCGTGACCAGTCCGTCCTCCCTGGACTGATCTATCCCCTCCCTAACTTCCCACCTACATTCACCTTTACTGGCTCCATCCCTGCCTCTTTGACCTGTCTGTCTCCTCTCCACCTATCTTCTCCTCTATCCATCTTCAATCCGCCTCCCCCTCTCTCCCTATTTATTTCAGAACTCCCTTCCCCTCCCCCATTTCTGAAGAAGGGTCTAGGCCTGAAACGTCAGCTTTCCTGCTCTTCTGATGCTGCTTGGCCTGCTGTGTTCATCCAGCTCTACACCTTGTTATCCTATGTATAAATCAAGCTTAGAGCTGTACACCATGCCTCCACTTTAGAACCCATGTTCCTGAACAGTAATATTACAAATCCTCACCACAGAGATCATTCATGATATCAGACTGAATGGCTATTTGGTACTACAATATGCCCACTGAGAAAGCTTCCATGTAACCCTAGTGCTAGAAAACTCACCAGCAAGATACACAATATAGCTATGCTGTTAATAGGCATACGTTTGGCATTATCCTCAGCAGCTCTAGCTTCTGTAGCACTGACTCCAGTGGTGCTAAAGAGACAATTTTTCAGACTATGGTTTTTCTAGAATAGGCAGCTCACATTAATGATATACTAAAACTGCAGATGTTTGCAGCATCAAAAAGGTGTTAGGCCCATCATAGCTCTGCTGCCCTTTTTTAGGGAAATCAAACCTAATTTCACTGCCCTTCTTTCTACCAGTTGTTCTATTTCTTTCTCAGCTTCAAATATTTATGAAAAGTTCCCTAAACTGATTTGTTATTCATTCTATTGAAATCCATTATCATTTTAAAAGCTTCCATTAATTTGCCTCTTAATCTTCTTTACTCAGTGCACTGTTTCATTAAGCTAGTCTGATCACAGATCCTCGTGCTTTACTCTGTGTGTGCAGCTAATCAGTCAATTGAGAGTCTCCTGACTCAGAGAAATATCTAGAGTGAGAGATTAACGCTGTTGGTCCTTACTATGGCAAAATGTACATTGAAAGTTCTGTAAAATTTAATGATTTTTTGAGCCATGTGGATAAACTGTTTGATTTTATAATTATCTCACCATTACTTTGAAATAAGTAAGATATACAGCAATTCACTGGAATCATAATGTTCAATAGAAATATCTTCCTTCAGTACAGTAATTTCTGATGTGTAACTTATGAGATGCTTATGAATTTAGTGTGCAAGACAACCTTTGAAAGTGATCTATCTGCAAATGTTCTAAAATATGTCATATAAATAATTCTCATAAAGGGAAGGGACTTGAGCAATCACTTGTTTGTCCATTTGGTGTTGATTGATGTTAAAGTTCTCTCTTCCCACAGACAGCTTTAATTCAGAGTGGAAAATACTTGTTCTTTTTTTTCCTTCCATTAGTGAGAAACAAATATTTCAATGTTCCTTTATCACATTATTTGTTAGTCTTAACCTAGGAATCGATTAGTCAAAGGAACTGAATGCAGGGCCTGAAACTGACGTGTTAAACAATAAATCCTTGTGAGAACATGTCAACTACAGTCAAACCCCAAGGAGTCTCATCATAACTCACGAAAATAGACTAATGTCAGCATCAGAATATAACATAAATCATTTCGGTATACCCAGAGCAGCACAGAAACTCACTGTTATCTGTTTCTTCTGGTAATGTCAATTCATAGTCAATACTCGATGCAGATACAGTACGCTAGCAATGATAGCCCTTTCAATTCAGAAGGCCAATACAACATTCATTGTGTTATTTCGAACTCTGCATCATGATGACAAATACTATCCTCAGAGATCCTCCATAATACATCAAAGTTGTACGAGTTGTATTTGCTAGGTAAATGTTACCTCGTGGAACATATTGCCAAAAAGGGAACAACAAACGAGAAGTGAAATTTGTACCAAATTGAAGGTTACAATATAGACTTTGTAAATTATATGTTACTGCAAAATAACATCTTTGTACCACATTGTCACTAAAAGTATCAATATCGGGCGAAATCTCGGAGGAGTCTGAGTGACATTTGGCAACATTTGTGGTAGAATTGGACAAGACGTCTGATGAGACCTTTCTCAATGTCGGGAGTATCCCACTAAATCTTTTATGCTATAAGAGATAACAAAATGTAGAGCTGGATGAACACAGCAGGCCAAGCAGCATCAGAGGAGCACGAAGGCTGA
>JAHRHZ010000144.1:63437555-63568351 GCA_024137785.1 Ginglymostoma cirratum
CATTTTGGGCCTAGACCCTTCTTTTGAAGAAGGGTCTAGGCCCGAAACATCAGCCTTCGTGCTCCTCTGATGCTGCTTGGCCTGCTGTGTTCATCCAGCTCTACACCTTGTTATCTCAGATTCTCCAGTATCTGCAGTCCCTATTATCTCTGAAATATTTTATGCTGTTATCTGGTGGCAAGGTGAGTTTCTCACCAAGCGTCAGTGAATTATCAATTAAAAGCGATTATAGCTTGTTCAATTCCACAACCTGCATCATTGGTATTCAGCTTGCTATCCTACAAAATGTGCCAAACAAGGTCAAGAAATCTTAACAAAAACAGAAGTTGCTGGAAAAGCTCATCAGGTCTGGCAGCATTTGTCAAGAAAATAATCAGAGTTAACTTTTCGGGTCTGGTGACCCTTCCTCAGAACAGAACAAGAAATCGTAACATAGAATTCAAAGCAGGCTCATGGAGGCTTCAGCTTGCTACTGCCTACAAAGACATTCCTTATTGTTCAGCATCAAATGGCATCATGGCCCATGGGCACCAGCTGCATGCACCCTTCATCTATGGACATTGTCACCTGCCATCTGCCAACACTTTGTAACCAACATGGCACCTCTCTGACACACCTGCAGCTTGCTCAGGAAGTACAGATTTACATTGAAGGGCACACGGACAACAAATGTTGAAAGACTGTAGCCAGGACACTTTGCACATAGGGGCAGGCAGTCAACTCACAGACTGCAAAAGGCTGAATATCAGAGCTGCTCGCTTGCTGTATTAACATTCATTCATTTAGTTTCTACCTGCATGCTCGCAGCATCCATGCCTTGCTGTGCCAAGTCGGTTGGTGCCTTGGTGCTTCATCCAGAACCAAAGGCTCTCTCTGCTTTTATGATATGTTGTTTGTACAGACACAACCATGTTGGAAACTGGAAGGAGGCTGGTTCTCAGACCAGACAAGAGGATGGCAGCTATTGGTCAAGGGGTTCCAGTACCATCAGTCATGGGCACAGTCCATGCACAGTAAAGAGGCTTGGCCACAGTTAGTCATCAGCTTTGGACACTTGCTGTCAGGGTTACTGTCAGACTGTCACAGTCAGTACTGCAGAGCCATGCCAGCAGTCAGGACAGTCACATATTGTCAGGCACGAGCTGAAAAGACAGTGTTCGGGGTCTGCTTGTCAGTCTTGTCTCGGAGCCATTTTTTGAAGTCAGTCAGCAGTCTGAGGCAAATCCAGTCCTGGGGGACAGTCCATCAATCATTACGGAGAGTGTGGGGTGGGGGACAGGTGTAGGAGCATTGAGGAGAATCATAGAGGTGATCACTGCCAAAAGGGCTCTGAAGAATCAAGTTTTGTCGGGGTGGGGGGTGGATTTGGAAAGAAGAGGCATTTAGAGAAGTGCAAACAAGGACAGCGACCGTGGTAACTCAAGGTATATGGGGGTATGCAGGACAGCATTGGAAGACATGGTATGCTACAGGTGTTGGAGTTGGGGAGTTTGGGAACGGGTCGCATTAATGTTTCTGGGAACATCACTATCATGGCTTGCACAGAAGGAGGAGGGAGGACATCTTAAATGTTGAGAAATTATAAGGCTTAGGAGGACATGGTCAGTTTGGGCAAAATTCATTGTGATGGGTCTTCACATTGAGGGTTTGGTAGAAATTAGCTGTCTGGATGCAGCAAGGTATAAGGACATGTAGAGGCTCAGGGCTGGTACCTAACAGCCAAACAGAGCCCAGTACTGACAGAAACAAAAACAGAAGTTGCTGACAAAGCTCACTTCTGAGGAAGGGTCACCGGACCCAAAATTTTAACTTTGATTTCTCTTCACGGATGTCATCCGACCTGCTGAGCTTTTCCAGCAACTTCTGTTTTTGTTTCTGATTTACAGCCGTTCTTTCAGTTTTTCCAGTACTGACAGTATTTCCACTGCTCCCTGCCATCATTCACTGTGCTTTGTGTCTGCAGGAGGACATGGACAGGTTGACAAGTGGGCAAAATATTGGCAGATAGAATATATTATCTGGAAATGCGAGGTTATGCACTTTGAAAGGAAGAATAGAGGAGCTGAATATTATTTCAATCGAGAAAGTCTGCAAAAAGCTGTGGAACAGAGAAATTTTGAATAGAATAGAATCCCTACACTGTGGAAATAGGCAATTTGGCCCAACAAGTCCACACCAACTCTCCAAAAAGCATCCCACCCACTCTGTAATCCTGTATTTTCCATGTCTGATCTACCTAACATACACATTCCTGAACACTATGGACAATTTAGCATGGCCAATCCACCAAACCTGCATATCTTTGGACTGTGGGAGGAAACCAGAGCACCTGGACAAAACCCATGCCGACACAGGGAGAACATACAAACTTCACACAGACAGTCACCTGAGGCTGGAATTGAACCCAGGTCCCTGGCACTTTGAGGCAGCAATGCTAACCTCTGACCCACCATGCCACAATCTTACAACGGTCTCACGGAATCTAGAACTTAAGTTTACAGATTAAAAGTAAGGAGTCTCATCTTCAAGGCTGAGAAAAGGAGGAATGTCTTCTCTTAAAGAATGTCTTCTTTTTAATCTTTTGAATTTCCTTCCCTCGAGACCAGTAAAGGCTGGGCTAATGAAGATATTCAAGACCAAGTTAGACAGATATTGATGGACAATGGAGTCAAGTTATGAAGAGTAGACAGGTAAATACAGCTAAGGCCAAATCAGATCATATTAAGTGGCAGAGCAGGCTCAAGAGTTAGAATGACTTACTTTTGCTCCTTTTTCTATGGTGTTATGCTCTTTTGAGAGAAAAAAAAGTCAAAAACACCCTGTAAACAGACAGTTCAAACCTGACAATAATCCAACTACTGGGCAGAATGAAATGTTTTGCCTCAGAAGATTGTGTGCCTTTGGAACTCTCTTTCTCAAATAATTGGTAGAAGCAGTGTAATTGAATATTGTTAAGGCAGAGATAGATAGGTTCTTAATAAACAGAGGGATGGAAGGTTTTTGACGATAGGCAGACTGGTTGAATATTTAGATGAGCCTTATGTCATTGAAGAGCAGAGCAGGTTCGAGGTGTTGAGTGGCCTTTTCCTTCTCCTCATCTGTATGTCTGCATGAAAAATGCTCTCTAACCATTAAACTGCAATGGTTGTTTTGTTCTGACTGACATTTTGTGACACAAATAGTTGCTTTATATTCCAATCCAGTTAAAATATATCTAATAACCAAACTTGTGACACAAATACATCATTACTTAGAAAAAAAATTCAGCTGTTGTGTTTTTTCTTCAATCCATTATATGATGTCCAGGTTGAAATCTACGCGGTAAGTTTATTCTGATAATTTTTTAACATCAATATTCATATTATAAATTTTGTAATGGGTTCTAAAGGTTATTAATTAACAAACTAGTAAAGTGTTGTTATAGTAAACTAATTATCATGTGATGCTAATATTCAAGTTACTCAGATATCTTTGCAATGTTGTCAGTTAAATAAACTCATCAAAAAAAGGAAACTACATATAACTAGATTTTCCATGTGATGCTTTTTGATGATAGATGTTTTGGTTCTCTTCAATTGCACCTTGTTCTCCTTATTTTGATAAATGTGTAACAGATCACATCAATGTATCCTCCTGAAACAAAGGAAGTTAGCGAGCTTCAGTGCTTTTGATGGATATAATATGCCTTCAGCAGAAGACTACAAGAGATGGAGCCCCCTTGTAGGAAAGAAGCTTTTATGTTTTTCCTCCATGAAAAGGATATAAAGAAAAGCCTGGAATTGAATACCAGGTAGCTATTATTCTCAATTATATGCAAACACTGATTAACAACATAATCCACTGTGAAAAAAAACGTGTACAACTTATCCCTCATGGTAAAGGAGAAGTCATTTATTAGAACACTTTGTCACCCTGACCCTTTCTGTCAAGTAATTTGTACTCAAGCTGTGAACCTTGGCAACATGAAAGAAGATACAAATCTCAACAATAAAATTCTGCAAAAGAATTGCAAACCACAAACAAGTAAGTCCAAATAATTGTTTGCTTAAAATTATTCAGCATGCTTTATGTTGTACACAATTGGGCAGTAAATGAGAATGTGCTTTAAGTCTGCGACACAGTCAAAGGTACTGAAGGTTACTTCATGCTCTGCATCAGGATGGCCTTCCATAATACTGCAATCATGAGCTCACCTTAAATTCTTAGCTATCACTTTGTTAAATCATTGCAATTTCTCAATGCTTGATAGTATAACAATACATCATCATCCCATGTGCCTCACCTTTTGACCTCACAGCAGATACGCTAATGTGCTTTAGAATAAATCATCACCTCACTCGACCTTTCTTGTACGTATGATCTTTTCCCTGCTGTCTATTATCTCCACAGTATGTGCTCAACCAGTACGACCACATGAAGAAGAAGCAATGTTAAATAAGTTACCCTGCATTCTACAAAAAATAGTAAGTTAAAATTTTAAAAGGTTACATAATTTGGGAGTAGATATAAAAACATATTTTGAACTGTAAATGTGCATGAAGGCACATTACATCAACGATATGCACAGAAATATAATTAATAAAATTAACAAATAACTTAAATCTAACAATAAAAAACAAATAACATAAATTGAACCTCAAAGACAAGATTCTTATGATAGAAACTCATTTTGTTTTGTTGTTTGTTAACCTTTCTATATAAATATGCTTAAGTAGTGTGATGTTAGTTTCCTAAAAGGTTTGTTAATGTTTCATATGAAGAGGAACATTTACTTTTCAAAATTTGCAAGCTATTAACAGAATCATGAAACTGCAATGCAAAAGAAAGTAAAAATTTATATAAATCCCGGATTTATAAAGAACTGCTTTCGAAAGCACCTAAGTCTGTAGCAGGAACACAAAGCTCTGACACAGATCTTTTTCATATTGCAGCAAAAGACTGATGTTTACTTTTATGAAGCTGCAGTATTAATCACTGCTTTCTCATTTTTTTTGGGAGCATTGGGAACTCGAACATTACAGGTCAGGAATGGCAAGTTATTAAAGCATGCAAAACTATCTTGCAGTAAAATCATCAACTAAAGTCACAAATTGAAAACCAGCAGCATAATTTTAGATAAGGTTGAATAAGGTGAGTTATGGTAGGATTTGTATAGATTCGGTCGAGTAGTCAGGCGAGGCCTATCTCAACATTGGGAGCTTCTTAGTCAATCTTTTATGCTTTTGCCAAACTGTAAGACGAGTTTCTCACCCAGCAGGGTCAAGTTGTAAATTAAGAGGGATTATAGCTTGTTAAATGCCTTATTAATATTCAGATTTCTATCTTACCAAGTGGGCCAATCAAGTTCAACATCAAGAAATTACGATATGGATGTCAGAGTGTGTACCTGACAATGTCAACTTGCCATTGGCGGCAAACAGCTGCCATGTTGCTCTGGCGCAAATTGCACCTCAGGGCACGATCCATGGGTTCCAGCCTCAAGGGTACCAAGTAAACAGACATTACCGTTTAAACAAAAACCAAAAGAACTGTGGATGCTGTAAATCAGGAGCGAAAACAAAGTTGCTGGAAAAGCTCTGCAGGTCTGGCAGCATCTTTGAAGGAGAAAACAGACCCTTCCTCTGAGGAAGGGTCACTGGACCCAAAACGTTAACTCTGTTTTCTCCTTCGCAGATGGTGCCAGACCTGCTGAGCTTTTCCAGCAACTTTATTTTTGTTATTACCATTTAAACATTTGCCAACTTCTCAAAACCATCATGCCACCTCCCTGATACACTTGCTGATGACTTAGGAAGCATAGACTTGCTTTGCATGGTACACCAGCAATTAGTATTGATATCCTGCAGTAGGGACACCTTGTGCGCACAGACAAGCGCCTACCTCAAAGATTGGACCAGGCTGCATTTCAGGACTCCTTAGTTGCTCTCTTAGCACTCACTCACATGACACCTACCTGCATCTTCACAGCATCCATCCCTTGCCATGCCAGTTAGTACATTGGCTGCTGTATTGATGTGCTTTTTAGTGCAGGCACAAAAGCGAGCTGTCACACATGTCAGCAGGATCTGTCTGAGTGCAGGGAGAATGTTTCACTGTACAACACACAGAGATGTCAATCCAACACCAACAGGATGTGTCAGCCACCTGCATGGCGAAGACTGCATATTTTTGCAAACAAATAGTAATGTCAAAGAATGAGTTAGGACCAGCCTTCCATCTAGTGTGGGTTGGGTGACAGGGTGCAGAGGAGTTTCAGCTGTCTGTCAGTGCATCCCAGTATGATCACATAAATAGCTCAGGTGTGGGCCATAGATAGTCATCTGTATAGGTTTTTCACTGTTAGAGGATTTGTCTGATTACAGTCTAGGAAGTGAATGACAGTCAGTCTTGTAGAACCAACACTAGCAGTCAGAGGAATCACAAATCTTCAGATAGGGAGATACAAAGAGCGGTCAACAGTGTGGTTAGTCATGTCTGACAATGGCAGTCAGAGATCTAGGGCAAATGCAGCTATGGGGTTAGTTCATCGAATGTTCAGGAGTGTTCAAGTGGGATCTATAACGATAGCAGGGATATCACTGCCAAAAGGGGTGGGGGAGTCAAGGCTGTGGATGGGTGGATAGAACAGAGTTATTTGCAGAGGTGGTGACCAGGATAGTGATGATGGGTGGGGGGATTGGGTGTGCATGTGGCGGTATGCAGAACGACATTGGTTTGGGAGGGTATGGTAAGCTCCCGGAAATGGGTTTATTGACCACTACAAGGAGCATAGAGGAACAGTGTGGGCATTATGAAGGTGTAATTTTAGAGTTCAAGGGCAGGGATGACAGTTGCTGTTGAAGTTCAGTGTAGTGACGATACACACGGGACGAATGGTGAAAATATACTGGGAGGGTACTGTGAAGTAAAAGGGAACATGAAAAATCAGAGGGGTTTCCTGATGAGCAAACAGAACCCAGTGCTGAATGTGTCCACTCCGTTCTGTGTTTCCTGCATTCATTTGCCATTCTTTGGATGTGAAATAAATCGGGAAAATGGTGAGACTACACTTAGTGCGGATGGAGTCAGTGCCACTTTGTTGGGTGAAAGAGCGGGATTCATGTTTGGATGTTATGACAATGAAGGGGCAAACTATGAACAGCACTTGCAAAACCCAGAAACATTAAGTTTATAAGCATATCATCACCTGATTGCTGTGTATGCAGAATTAAGGTGCTTTGGAGTCAAATGTTGGTCAAAGATGGTTTGCACCATTGGTCAATGCAAATTGAACACTGTTATCTCAATGATGCTTAAGTTAGTAGCAATGACCTTAGAACAGGTGAATGTTGGCCAAAGGAGCTACATTATTTATGCATCTCCCAAGGGTGCAATGAGAGGATGAGGCTTTTACTTCATTATCTGTAATGCATATTTAATGAATGTAATGGAAAGTTTAATAATGGATGTGGGTCTGGGATGGGAAGGGATTGGGAGTATAGCAGGCATTCCTTTCTGATGGAACATGCTGGCCATTCAACCAGTTTGGCACCTTTCCCCATGTTGATGCATATGCTGAGGCTGAAGCTCAAAGAACGATGGAGACATGGCTGTCATTATTGAGGTGCTGCATGTCTCACTGACTGGAGAAGTGCAGCCCTCATCTCTAGCTGATGTCATCAATGGCTTTTCTGAGACTCAAGAATTTCTTTTACTCTTCGTGTTTCATGCAATTCATTTCCATTGAGAGTCCTGCACCCTCCTGTTGATGGGATGTTGGTCACTGTCACAAAGTCTACAAAAGCTAAATGTAGGTGGACCAGGGCAGATGACAAGTCCTGAAGCAGCAGCAAGCCATTGCAGAGGAGATTCTCTTCATTTCTGTTTCTAAACCTGCTACCTCTTGCCTTAAAACTATGACCGCTCATTCTAGATTGCCTCACAAGAGAAAACATTCTTTCTACATATACTTTGTCAATCACTTTCAGCATCTTTCTACCTCCCATTATTCTAATCTCCAGAGAGTATATGCCTCAACTGCTTAATCTCTCCTCATAAAACAAAACTCTCACCTTTGGAATCAATCTCGCAGATCTCCTCTGAATTGCTTGAATGCAACTCCTTCCCTCCTCAAATTGGGTGACCAAAACTATAAGCAATATTCCAGTTGCAGTCTCATTAATGCAGCAGTTGCAGTAACATTTCCCTACTTCTATACTCTCTTTCTTCAGCAATGAATGTCAAAACTCTATTTGTCTTCTGGATCTGGAATGGCAGCGATCTTCAGAGAAGGAAGATGAAGACACAGGCAGGGGATATGGGGAGAAGCTTGACTTGTACATGACACAGCCCCACTGTATTGGCCACTACAAACCAAACAGGACATAACTAACATCTGGTTCCAGCTGATGAGAGGTGGGTGTAGCAGGGACTCACTGAATATAAAAGAGCCTTTGGTCATGAAGCCAGAATTTGATTTGTATTTTGGGGTAAACTGCAGCCACTCTTGCTTTTGTTCGTATTTCCTTTTGGTGGCTACAAATAAAAGCTCATGTTTGAATTTGTATGATTTCTTGCCTTTATGAGACATTACCCCACTGGACAATGACAAGATCAGAGTACATTGAGGGTTATATGATAACTGGAGAATTAATGTCCATTAAGGACCACAATGGTGATTTGTGTGTACATGTAGGTAGGGTGCTAAATTAACTCTTTTTCCCTTTCACTAGGAAACACTGACATAATGTGGGATGGAAATCAGGGAGAAGGACTATGATATACTTAAAGAAATTAGTACGGACGGAGAGGAGGTCCTGTGTGGTATGACAGGTTTAAAAGTAGATGTGTTTCCAGAGCCTGATGAAATGTATTCCAGGTTGTTGAGTGAGGCAAGGGCAGAAGTAGCAGGGCACCAGCAACAACTTTCAATTTGTTTCTGTCCATAGAAAAAGTGCCAGAAGACTGGAGGGTGGCTAATATGGCCCTGTTATTCAAAAGGGGAGCAATGATTAAGCTAGCAAACTACAGGCCAGTGAGTCTAACCTCAATGGTGGGGAAACTTTTCAAAGCGATTCTGCGGGACAGAGCTAATCTGCAATTAGAAGGGCAAGGATTAATCAAGAACAGTCAGCATGATTTTGATAAGGGGTTGGCATCTCTGACCAATTTGATTGATTTTTTCAAAGAAGTGACCAGGCATATAGATGAGGGCAATATATATGATGTAATCTACTTGGATTTCAGCAAGGCTTTTGATAAAGGTCCCAAATGGGAGACTGATAGCAAAGGTGAGAGCCCATTGGATCCAAGGAAATGTGGCTAATTGGATCCAGAATTGGTTGAGTGGCAAAGAGCAGAGGATGATGGCTGAGAGTGTTTTTGTAACTGGGAGTCTGTGTTCAGCAGGCTTCTGCATGGATCATTGTTGGGGCCGTTGCTATTTCCAGTCCATATAAACAATTTAGAGTTAAATGGAGGAGTAAGTTTGCAGATGATATGAAAATTGGTGGTGTGGTTAGTAGTGAGAAGGACGGCTTTGGATTACAGGAGAATATCATTTGGGTGGTCAGTCGGGCTGATCTGTGGCAAATGGAATGTAATCCACACAATTGTGAAGTGAGGCACTTGGGCAAGACAGACAAGGTAAGGGAATACATCTTGAATGATAGAGCCCTGAAAAGCACCAACAGTCAGAGGAACTTTTGTCTGTATGTTCATTGGTCCCTTAAGGTCACGGGACAGGTAGATAAAGTAATTAAGAAGGCATATGAAGTACTTGTCTTTATTAGCCAAGGCACAGAGCCTAAGAGCAGGGAGTTTGTGCTGGGACTACATAAAAATTTGGTTAGGCAGCATCTAGAATATAATGTGCAGTTCTGGAATCTGCATTATAGAAGGGATGTGATTGTGCCGGAGACAATGCAAAGGATATTCACCAGGATGTTGCATAGGCTGGAGAGTTTTAAGTTATGAAGAGAGATTGGATATATTGGAGTTGTTTGCCTTGGAGAAGAGGAGACTGAGGGGAGAACATGTATAAAATTATGAGGGCCATAGTCAAGAAGAAACTTTTCTTTCGATGGATGGATCAATGACTGGGGCATAAAGGTAAGGCAAGGGGCAGGAGGTTTGGAGGGAATGTGGTGGGAATCTAGAACTTGCTGCCTGTAAGGGTAATAGAGGCAGAAAAGTTTGTAACATTGAAGAAATATTTAGATATATGCCTGTGATGCCAGTTGTACACAAATCTCATCTATCACTTGCCCACTTATTCTGCCAGCTTGACTCTGTTTTCTTAAAGTCTATCACTATCCTCCTCATTGTTTGCAACATTTCCAAGTTTTTGTGTCATTAAATTTTGAAACAGTGTATTCTATTGGTAAAGGTGACAGTGTTTGCATGAAATAACAAGGTGTAGAGCTGGATGAACACAGCAGGCCAAGCAGTATCATAGGAGCAGGAAGGCTGACGCTTCGGGCCTAGACCCTTCTTCAGAAATGGGGGAGGGGAAGGTGGGTCTGAAATAACTAGGGAGAGAGGGGGAGGCGGATAGAAGATGGATAGAGGAGAAGATAGGTGGAGAGGAGACAGACAGGTCAAAGAGGTGGGGATGCAGCCAGTAAAGGTGAGTGTAGGTGAGGAGGTAGGGAGGAGATAGGTCAGTCCAGGGAGGATGGACAGGTTAAGGGGACGGGATGAGTTTAGTAGGTAGGAGATGGGTGTAGGGCTTGAGGTGGGAGGAGGGGATAGATGGGAGGAAGGACAGGTCAGGGAGGCGGGGACGAGCTGGGCTGGTTTTGGGATGCGGTAGGGGGAGGGGAGATTTTGAAGCTTGTGAAGTCCACATTGATACCATTGGGCTGCAGGGTTCCCAAGCGGAATATGAGTTGCTGTTCCTGAAACCTTTGGGTAGCATTATTTTATATTTTAGAAAGCATTAGTTTGAGCATGCCAAATGAAATAGTTCTGTCATTGGAAGTGATCAAGTTATTTGCTTTGACAAATCAATAGAGGTATTAGCATCAATAACCTTCATCTGTATTTTTCGTTTAGTGATTTTAGGAATATGTCTGGAGTTGCAGAAGACATTATGCAATAATTTTCTGAACAGAGATCGCTGGTCTCTACCAAGTGCCATTAGGCAAAATAAACATTTAAAAAGCAGTGATGCTAGTCCGCATGTTAGAGATACAAACTGCTACTTAGACAGCTAGTAATCTTAAATTGAATAGTTTTATAGATGGTGTGGTAATAGCAATATATCTAAATGTACAACAAAAATGAATATTGAGCCTTAGATGAAAGAGGATTAGCAACTGCTCAAGACACATATTCTTAACTTTGGAGTAGAGTTGAAAAAGATTCCAGGATATCTAGAATCTAGGATAGCTCACAGATTTAATGTGTAATTATTTCAAAATGTAGTGCAGCATCTGAAAAGAATTTGAATACATAAATCTCTCAAACTGTAATAGTAGCCTTTTTATCCTGGTAATTCTAACATGGCTGAAGGTAGGTGAGACTGATATTAATAAAACCAACATACTGTGGGGAAAACAACACGCTCTGTCATCCATGTCAATGCTGCTACTATAAGTCACAAACCACCAGCAGACCATCCCTACTTTCAGTGATACAAACAATACCACTGCTACTGCAAGTCAACAATAATCAAAACACCACCATCCTTTTCTGCCTCACTGGATTTCCATTTCCCATATAAAATATAATTATATCTCAAAATATAGCTTTTCGATAAACACGTAAAGCTGCTTGTGATGACAGCCTTAAAAGGTGTGCAAACTTTGCTACATTGCATAATGTTGTCAGACAACAGATTCATCATAAATTTCCAAATACGTGGAGGGCAAGTTCAGCCTCCTTGCTATTCCTAGCCTTCTCACTATTGTTACTGTACATCTGTTGACTCCTGCTCACCTTAGCTGGTGACATTTAAAATCATAATTAAGCTTAACAATGACAAGGCAAAGTCAGGCAGACTGACAGATAAGAACGCAGTACAACTTACAAGTCCACAACAAGTTTTATATTAGTTACTGCATGAATACAGAAGTGTCTCATGGGAAAATATGAATGACTATAGATGACAGCAGAGAGCTCATTGGTCCAAGTAGTGATTCTCCTCAAATGCTACAAAGAGCTTGGTCTTGTGTGTTTTCTATCAGCAATCTATCAATCGATTCAATATTTCAATACTGTCTCACCTTGAGCCTACCTCTGCCTTCTCAATAGAACTGGAGAAGATAATCAGGTAAAATAGAGCAGCTCTATTCTTGTTAATCTTCAATTTTTGTGCTGCTGGTTTTGGAGAAAACAAGCCATGAACTAGATTCAGGTGGGGGAATTCATGGGCAATATTAATTACGTCCTGTGATAATACAGGTTAGATTTTAACTCAGGCCATAAATCAGACAAGCTTTTACAGCTTCCCCACCATGCTGGGAAAGGTTGAGTGCTGGTAGGAAGGACACAGATGACCTCTGGGTAAGTGGAGGAGGGGAAAAAGGACTTTCATTTTAGAGATGAGACAAAGCAATTGTGCTCCTCTGATCCTCACAAGGAAAGTTACAGCCTCACTGTCCTTCCAATAATTGGTGTTTCATCAGTGCAGCCATTTTAGCTGCTTGTTTGTCTGATCTCTATCAGGAAAGTCAAGTTAAAATTGGCTTTACAGTGTGTTTTTCTTTTAATATTATCTGTAGAGTACTCTTACAAAATCACAATTATGCCTACATATCTCCTATGAGAAGGACAAAGATTTCTCCAATGGCTTCATTGGTTTACTACATTAATCAGCCATTAATATCAAAAAGTTGACTACTGAACAACTGAGTCAATTGATCTTCCTGAAGGGAATCAGGAGGGTGCCATAATTAGCCAGACTATCTATAGGTGAGGTATGGGATAGGATTTTTAATCTGATAGGGTTGTACAGCATAGAAGGCTGGAGGTCTTGTGTTGTGTGGCTGTACCCCTCTGAGTGATGAGGCCTGTGTTCAAGTCCCACATATGTTAGACTTGTCTTAACAGATTGCTTCCTGTGCTATGTATTTTGAATCAGTCATTCACTCCACTTTACCTGTGCTGATGCTTTTTTGAAGAACTACCCAATTAGTTCCATCCACCAACTCTTTCTCTAGAGCCAATTCCTCTTCAAAGCTTTCTGTTGAATCTGCTTCTAGCAATCTTCTTAGGCGATGTATTCTTCATTTTTGAAATTTCACGTTAAGGAATGGTGTTAGTTCAAGTAAATGTATTACCAGTCCATGAACAAAACTGTCAAGTTGGAATATCATTGATCATTGTATTGCATGTGCTGCTGGATAAATAGTAAGTTGAGAGAATCATCCTGGGTTGTAGTGCCCTTGTTATCACATGGACTGTTAATTATTATTGTCATGACTTACAGATGAATAATTATCACATGATCAAGGTACTGGCCAGTTCTTGTGGAACTCTCCTCCAAACATGAGGCAACATCTACAGAATGAAAGTATAGGGTACAAGAAGATTTTCACTGGAAGATCATATTTATGAACGCCTGAGAAATTGTTGTTTTTTAAATTGCTACACTTCTGATCATGGTGTCTTATAGGTGGCTTACCATTCTCTCATTCCAAAGCTAAATCTTTGATATTTGCAATTTCAGACAAAACATTAATCGAAGTCTATTTGTAGACTTCTAGATTTCCGATCAATTACATATAACAGTGGAGCAATCACTGACTCCATTTCTAGAGTAATACTGAAAGAATGACACTGTGAGCTTTCATCCTACCCTTTCTTCATGAGGTATTTACAGCTTTTCCCTGCTACTGGCATTAAGAGAAATGTGGACAGCACAGAAAAATGGTATTAGGCTCGATGATCAACCATGATCTAGAATGGCAGAACATGCTGAAGGGGTTGAATGGCCTGCTCCTGCTCCAACAGTCCTTTTACCAGAGCTGAATGAAGGTCATATTAACCCACAAATGACAACTCTGTTTCTGTCCAAAGAATCTGCTTGACCTTCTGAACATCAATGGCATTTAACTTTTGTTTCAGCATCCACAGCATATTGCTTTTGCATATTATTCTTCCATCTTCTAATGAGGCAGTTCAATCTTCAAACCTATTTCAGAAGTCAATAATGGTCTCCCAAAGAACTTTGGGTTAAAATTCTCATTTGGCACACTGACCACAAAATGATGCCTATAGAACAGTCACCCATTAGACAAACTGTCCAATTTTCCTTTTCGTTGATTATAACTCAGAAAGCCAGACATTGAAGGAGCCTAGATTTTATAGCACATCCACTGGATCCCTGAGTTATTTTACAAGCTTTAATTTGGAGAAATGTCATGTTTCACTTGCCTCCAACAACAACCTTTCTATGGGAGTAAAGATGTGTCCTCTATTTATACCAACCAAGTGAGTATAATTCAAACTTTTGAGATCAATGGAACTGGGTACATATCGGATAGTCACTCTGCTACTGCCTGTTTTGAGATCTTGCCAAATTTTACATATTTTTAAAGCTTTTTTTTAGTAGTCAGCCTATACCGTATTTGCAAAATACACGGGAAAATTAATTTCCATGCATCATGATAAAATGTTAAAACCACCTTCTAAATTAAAATTGTTAATTCAAACAGCTTTATGAAAATGATTAGTAAATAGTCTATTAGACAGTACATTAGAGCTTAAAGTTAGATTTCCATCTACCATCTCAACCTGTTGCCACAAGAGTAAACTGAAATTCATAAACAATCTAACAGCACATTTATTGGTTAGTATGTCAACTAATTTGAAACATGTTCATAGCTTACCAATCCTCTCCTCCATTACTTTGTATAGATGCCCTATACCACACATTTATTGCAATGTACAGCAAACTGGCAGCTGTAAATCACATTAAATTCACCTAAGGAAAGAAAGTTCCAGTAAGTGTCAAGCAGTTACATGAATATCTGACACCTCATGCCAGGTTCTTC
This sequence comes from Ginglymostoma cirratum, assembly GCA_024137785.1. NCBI lineage: Eukaryota > Metazoa > Chordata > Chondrichthyes > Orectolobiformes > Ginglymostomatidae > Ginglymostoma > Ginglymostoma cirratum. Next base: position 63,452,534 of record JAHRHZ010000144.1, read on the forward strand.
TCCCCCCTCTGACTTACTATTCATTCCAGCCCAAACCCCTGAGCTGCCTTCAGGAAGAATAACTGGCGTAGGTTCCACACTAACCAGCTGTGCCTCTCCCAATGGGACATTAAGTCTAACCTGTTTGTTTCTCATGATATCATGCTTTACATAATAACTTTCATTGAATAAATATTTCCAATCAATATGTTCCTTGGTAATTTGAGGTCTACATCTGAGCAAGTTGTTGTGGGAGTTACATTTTTGATCACTGCAATGCAAATACAGGATATATTGCAATATGATGAAGCAACTGTAACAGCAATAAAACAAAAAGTATGATCAGTAACCTGTGTTTTTCTCTTAAGGAAAGATCATTGTTTTCAACTAGAAGTGAACTTTAAATCAGAATAGATACCCGACCTTGCAGATTGAAGATAAATCAATATTAGAGGTAAATGCTGACTGCATTAGAGGACATTAATCAATCAAAAATATATAATATTAAAGCTTAATGCAGCATAATAGAAGCAAGGAGTATTTATGAGCCAGTAATCTCATTGAAGGATTCTGAAGCAATTATAAATCACTTGAGAGAGAATGGTCTACAACAAACATTTGACTCCTGTGATATATGTTGTTTAAATTTATGGGACACACTTATAAAATTTTAGGACCCTATTTCCTGGGCACAAATTTTCTGTCATGTTTTCAACTTTACAATGACTGTTCTTCTCATAAGTAGTTCAATAGTTGTAATGCATTTTGTGAGATACACAGGTTGCAAAAGGAGGTAAATAAATGCAAATCATTTATCTCTTCCTCGTTTACCCACCTACTTCTAAAACTGAATTTCTTTATTTTAGCAAAAGTGGTCATTGCTGGATTTTAGACCAGTACACATGGTGTATGCTGTTTGCCCACAATGTTTTAAGCCAAATTGTAGCATAATTTCAAGTGCTTTAGACAGGTCATGAGGTTGCATTAATGATCAGAGCAGAAAATCCTGTTTATGAATTTTAAAGAAAAGAGGATAATGTTAATAAAATCTCAATTGCAATTTTTTTTTCTACTTTGCAAGGCTTCAAAAGGAAATCAACCCAATTATGACCTAGGAAGTGACAAGTAAATGTGAAGGAATAGCAAACAGAGATACAGGTATGAGTACATAGGCAAACAAGTAAGCAATTCCATACCTAATTAATTGTGCTACACGAAGCAGTTGCTAGGAAATTCTCTGTATCATGTGATATAGATTTGCAGTCAGTACCAAGTTCTTGGCCACAGATAATCCAATATAGTTACTCACTGTGGCATTCCTGTGCTGTGTAATGTCTAAAAGTGTTCACAAAATTTCTGGTAAGGTGGCAGTGAAGTAGGGCTTCTGAGCCCAGGGCTTATCCATACTATCCACTTTTCATTTTTTTTCTTTTCACTTACCTCTTGTTGAAGATGGCATTGGTGGTAATGAGTCGCCCCGGGGCGGACTTTTGGCAGCGGCGTCGTGGGTGAGTTTAAGTTCTCAGCAGCTTCTGCATCAAGGCAACCAAAGCACCAACTCATGGCTGCTGTGGTGGAGGTGTGTTTGAGTTCCTGGTGGCACCCACATCTAGCAAAGACTTGTGGAGTCAGAGACGAGTACAAGACCTGGTGACAGTGGCTGCATTGGTGAGGTGGGCCCAAAGCAGTCTTGTAGTTGAGTTTGGGCCACTGCAATATTTAGCAGCATCAGTGGCATCTGCATTGGTGATGTCCAGCAGGGACCCATAGTGGCGAGGGCCTCAGTGGATGCAAGATGGTGCCAAAGAGTGGTTGGTTTTGTTCTAGTAGCATGGCCACCAGGCCCATGGCCCACGGTGAAGGACTTAACAAAGACTGTAAAGCTGAACATCATTTTTAAAATTATTTTTCTGTCTTTATGTTCTATGATTTGGTTTATTTTTGTGTCAAGATGGCACCAGAGAGTGACAACACTACACAACATTTTTCACTGTATTTTGTACCAAATGCATGTGTCAATAAATAAATTAAATCAAATATCTGGGTTATGGCTAATAGATAAGAGGTACTTTATTTGAATGGCCTCGATTACCTTGGTGTTCTTTTTCCATATGGTGCCATTGAAAGAAAGCCAAAGCATGATTGGGATATTTTCTTTCTTTGTGATGAAAGGCTTGACATTACTGATAGATGGTCATTTTTGGTCTGTACACCTTCCTCTCTAATTCAGCAATTTTCAGTATAGGAAACCATACCATAGTCCAAACAGATTTTAAGGGGTCATTTTTGAAACTTTCGAGAAGAGGAGCTGCTGCAAACAGTAGCTGAATGTCAGAATAAGATTGTTTGATTTTTTGCAGATGTGGTTAACAGTTGGTGAGTAGAGATCATCTCCCCTATAGACTGACCTTTCTGGGATGTTTCTGCAAATCCTTCTTTTTCTCCATGCACTTTCGACTGGGCTATTCCCATTTCAATAATAATAGAGGTGTTATTTGCACAGAAAGCCAATAAGTTGTAACAATTTATAATAAAGTAGGAATAGGTTAACCAAAAAGGTAATATTGCTTGAATGTGATGGGCTTTATATTCCTAATCTTCTCTGTGGTTTCCAGAATGTTTAGAGGCTGGAGCAAAATACATGCCAATTTCCAAAGGGCATGTTTTTATCCCAGCTTCCCACCCCAGTGTGGAATAAAGGATTAAGTATTACTGTAAAAAGGTAATTCACCACAGTTATGGTGACCTGATCTTAAGCATACTTTCCAAAGGTCAGATTATATTCATTGGAAAGTCTGGGATTGAGTCTTCCTGTAAATGCTAGTGAGTTTTTTCACTCCATATTATTAAGGAGATAACCATTGGAAATTTAGTCTGAACCAAATGGAGCAAATACTCTGAATACTAAAATATGTAGAATGGGCTGGTCTCATCACTTTATCACAGCACAGCCTTCTTCAACAGCATGTGTTCGTACATGAGCAAATATCATGGACAGCCAGTCAAACTGAAGAAGGGTCTAGGCCCGAAACATCAGCCTTCCTGCTCCTCTGATGCTGCTTGGTCTGCTGTGTTCATCCAGCTCTACACCTTGTTATCTCAGATTCTCCAGCATCTGCAGTTCCTGTTATCTCTGTCAAACTGTCTGTTTGCTGTGATGACTTTATCTTTTCATAAAAGGAAATTTTCCTGTACACAGTGACACAGGAATACAATTATGTGTCCTCATGTCTTTGTTCATTTGGAAGTCCATCAAGGTTTAGGTGTTTTCCAAGCTTTACAGAGCTTTTTTGGAGGTAATGTTGAATTTAACTGAGGACTATTAGACAGGAAATATTTTGTACAGCGGAAACCTATTTATAGGCTGGAAATTGGTCACACGCCTACAACCTGAGACAAGCCAGAGAAGCAGCACCGTATTCGGGCTCCTGGGCTGGGGCTCATTTGCTTCCTTCTGCTTTCTTAGTCTCTTCTTTTTTATCCTTACTTTGCTTTCTTTTTATTTTTCTCTCTTTTTTTTAAAAGCTTTTTCAGTGTCTTTGACCAGGGCATGATCAGGCACGGCCTCCCAAACTTGTGCAACAAAGTTGGCTTGTCCCGATGATTGGTGGACCATGAGGCCAAAACACAGGCCAGGGCTAGGTAGACGGAGACTAGACGTTTACACATCTGGGCTTCTTTCTTTCCTTTCAGTTAAAGACTTTAAGGTCTGGATGTTTTTCCTTTGGCTCAGTCACTTTTATTTCTTCTTCTGGTTCTTTTTTTTAAATTCTGGTTTTGTTCTTTAATATGGTGCCATAGAATAACGACTTTGTCCACTTTTCACTGCAATCCTGTACTTGAGCACGCATGACAAAATCTAATTCGAATTCTAATGAAGCCAGCCTGTCTCCAGACACTTGACAGCAATCTGGGACAGGAGAATGAGTCTCGGTAAAACAAAGATGTTTCTTCACAGAAACCAGCCCTCTTTAAGCATGTCTTTCAATGTTCTAAATTTTGTATTGAAATCTTTTTTAATGGTTATCACAACATGAGAAGTGTCCACTGATTTCAATGAAGCTGACACTTAGGAGTTTGACTCTATTCTGCCATGTCATTATATGGACACAACCATCTTTGTTCAAGCAAGTGTCCTTTTGCTGACAAGCTGTTTGTGCATGTGAACCATTGCTGTGTCACCCAATGCTGGCACTCGCAATAAACACAGCCTAAACTGAATCATTTCAAGTAGCTGCTGCAGCTACCTGAAAAACAGACCCTGTCCAATTTAAAGATAGTAAGAACTGCCGATGCTGGAGTCAGAGATAACAGTATGGAGCTGGAGGAACAGCCTGTCTACCCTGTCCAATTTAGCAGTGGTCCAAATACTCAAGATCAGATGCAAACTTTTGCCGAACTAAATTGATATCATTGTGTTGCCTGTACATCCATGGGAATGAGAATTTAAACCAAAATATTTACAAAATAAGGCTTCTCTAAATCTTTATGAGTGAAAGCTAGTGTGATTTATTTCCAACCTAATAAATTTCTGTTTGTATCACCTGATAATGCAATTCAACGCTATTTGTGCAATCGTGTGTTTAACAAACTCTCCATTTATTCCATACAAGTATTTCCAACAGTGGGGGGTGGACAAAAAAGTCTCTTCCGTGTTAGAATTATTAGCAGCAACATTAGTACAGTGACAATTAATTACATCTAAAAGAAATAAATGGGCAAAAAATGAGATAGGAACTGAAGACATATGTTTATAAAAGGTGCCTGAAAAAATGAATCAGATCGAGATTTTCTGAGATAAATTAAATGAAGCAGCAAAAATGGATGGGTGGACAGGAGGTGGAATGAGGAAATTAGAAATTGAAAGGCATACAGGATACAGCAAAATAAGCTACAACTGAACAAGACAAATTTATTTTAGTGAAATTCTTTTTTAAAAAAATTACTGTAAAAGCAGAACTGCTGAAATCGGTTTGCATTGAATCTTTTATTAAAAATTTCAAATGCAATATTTAGTGTAAATTAAAGCAAGTGAATTTTAGAAGGTTATTGCTATTCTGCTCTGAAGTAAAATACCACGCACATTTTAACAGTAACAGCACTGCCATCATATGGTATAGCCAGGTCACTGTTCACACACAATCTGCTTTTATTGATCTTTATTTCATTCAGAATAATACCTCTACTTATAGTAAAATTCCAATGTCAGAATTTTACCAAATTGAACATTTTAATTACACCTTAACAGATTAGTTGTTCAGAGTGAAGAAAAGAACAAACAGTGATAATTACTATGAGGCTCATAGTATCAGTAGCCATTGTACTTTTCATGAGCTAAAGTGATGGTGCTCTCAGGAATGAGTGAGAAAATTATATATTCAAGCCCTATTCTAAAACTTAATCATTCAAGCCAATACTTTATGGACTACTCCATTGTTAGCCATCTAACCATAGTGGGTTGAAATGTTAAACTGTGGTCTTATCTGTCCGCCCAAGATGTTGAAGAGTTATACTACATTTGAAGAAGAACAGGACAGATGTCTTAGCATCCTGTTTCTAATTGTTTGCAGAGATCTCCTGTCCCCTGATTGGTCATTGCATTTGCTCACCGAACAATTGTGACCATAGTTCATAAAGTGATTCATTAGCTGTAAAGGTTTTAAAATGATGTAATATGATACATGGCCTTGCTTTCTGTAGAAAAATAAAACTTGAACATAATGCCCATTGATATGGCATCTTTCAGAATGTGAGGGTTCCCAAAGTGTTTTACAATTAATTAATCATTTTTGAAGGATGTCACAGTTATAATACAAGGGAAATACAACAAAGCAGGCAATATGTAGCAGCAATGCACTGGAGACAGCAAGATTAATTGGCTGTATTGATGTTCATAATGTGATCATATTTGAATTTGCTTTATCTTGCATTGTGGTAATGACATAAACAGTTTGTGTACATGTAAATGCATGAAAGTTCCAGGAAATAATGAAATAAATGAATTACAGCAGTAGTCCCATTCAGGCAATATTTTGCCACTCTACCACTAGCCTTACCAAACTTGCCACTCAGTCCTTCATTACAGTCAATGGTGACGACAAATTAGCTGGATTTCTTCCATTTATTGCAGCTCCAGCCAGTTAAAGTGAAAACTAACTGTGGCATTGTTGACCTGTTAGTGACATGATGTGTGGCCAATATAACTCTTTTAATCTAGCAAATCAACAAAAGGATATTAATATTTTGGTTGATCACCTGAATCTAGAAATTGTTCTGAACATTTTTGTTAAATTCATTTTTGGCAGGTTATTCGACAGCTTTCTCATCCGGAATGTTATTTTATTTCTAATGTCCAAAGGAACTAACTTTCAAAGTTTAATAATTTATTTATGTCCACATTATCGCATTTTCGGGATTGCTTTATTATACAATTGTATATGTGACAGTGCGAGTCAACATATTAAGGCAAAAACTTTGCTTATAGGAGTAAATGCCACAACTGAACGCAAAGGTAATTACACAATTGGCAAAAGGCATGTTCTTCCAAGGTTGAACTTAAAAGCATTATCAAGGGATATTCCTGTGAATCAATTGTAAATCTGACCTGGTAGCGTTTGATCCTCAACAGGATACAAAAAAGAAAAATTGTACCATCCTTTTCTGATATCATTTCGTGAATTATCAATGAAAATGAAAACAATTTGTTTCATTACAAAAAATGTGCATCAGGTATTCGAGATATCATGGTTCACTATTTATTTTCCTGTACAGCACAGTACAGGTGCTTCGGCCCACAATGTTGTGCTGACCTATTATCCTACTCTAAGAGCACACTACCCTGCATACCCTACATTTTACTATCATCCATGTGCCTATCCAAGAGTCCCTTAAATGTCCCTAATGTATCTGACTCCACGACCACCGCTGGCAGCACATTCCACACACCCACCACTCTCTGTGTAAAGAAACTACCTCTGACATCTCCCCTATACCTTCCTCCAATCACCTTAAAATTATGCCCCTCATAATACTCATTTTCAACCTGGGAAAAAGTCTCTGGCTATCCACTCTATCTATGCCTCTCATCATCTCGTACACTTCTATCAAGTCGTACATGTCCTTCTTTGCTCCAATGAGAAAAGCCCTAGCTTCCTCAACGTTTCCTCATAAGACCTGTCCTCCAGTCCAGGCAGCATCCTGGTAAATTTCCTCTGCACCCTCTCTAAAACTTCCACGTTTCCTATAATGAGGCTACCAGAACAGAACATAATATTCCAACTCTGGTCTAACCAGGGTTTTATAGACATAACCTCTTAAACTCAATTCCCCTGCCAATGAAAGTCGACACACCATGCACTTTCTTAACAACCATATCAACTTAGGTAGCAACTTTGAGGGATCTATGGACGTGGACTCCTAGATCTTCTGTTCCTCCACAGTGCCAAGAATCCTGCCATTAACCCTGTATTCTGCATTCAAGTTTGACCTTCCAAAATGAATCATTAGCCTGAAAGAGTAGCTTTGATGTGGGGTGCAAAAGCCTACTTGAGTAACATAAATGCCACTGAGATTTTTTTTGTTCTGTAGTTCTGTACTTTTAATCATATGCTTTCATATCAAAGTTATGTAATAGGACCCTTCAGACAGGAGAAGTGCATTTTATTATGCTCTTCAAGTTCTCATTTCAAAGATTTTGAAAGGATTATGAGCTTTTGGATACTGTTTATATTTGGGCAGTTCAGCAAATCAGGTTATTGTATCATTGATTTTCATGCAAACTTTGTGCCAGCTGAAAGTCAAGTAATAATGACAGGAACTTTGCATTAAATGTCCTACTAAATAGCTGCACAGCTCAACAGACACCATGTTGGACAAGATTAGCTTGCACAACATGATAGAGAGTGGGTCCAAGATTTTCTGATGCAGCACTCAGGACCTTAGAATAAGAAGCGGACAAAGTAAGATTAGTGTACTTTTACTGATAGTTAGTATCAAAGCAGACTCGATGTGCCAAAAGGCCTTATCTACACGGTATGACTTTGAGTCTAAGAGGAGAAGGATTCCATTTTCAGAGGGGCTGAGCAGCTGTTTGGATGAATGTTTAAAAGGGAATGGAAATCTGGGAATAGTACTTCGTTGAGGACTTGGATGCTGTAACATAAATGTTTACTGGCCTCAAGTTATTAGTCAAAATCAGTGAACTCATCTCCAAATGCCATAATTGAATCCCAATCCTCATCAACTACCCATTGAAACATATTCTGTCTCACTGGCCAATGTTCTCAATCAAGCACAAATTCATATCTCTCATTCATTGTGATCCCTTACCCTCGAACACAGATGAACATCCATATTCCCTGCTGAATGAAGTGACAGCTAACTGCAGACATCAGGAGGTATTTGGCAGAGATAAGGTAGTAATTGCTGCCTCTATCTATTTTTATGGGGACGCACCATTGAAGCAACCACTGGGGAGACACCGATTAGGTGGTTAGACTAAGATCATAGAGGATGGTAGTATCCTCATACCTAAACCTCCTTCAAATATCCTGATCGACCTTTATACTCCAATTTCAATTCATTTGCAAGCTATAAATGATGTCAGTATGTGCCTCTAGTTTTCAATCCTGTCTCCTCACCTCAACCAATTTCTTGAGCCTCCATCCTTTTCAGATACTGAGAATTGCTAATGGACCAGACAATGGTGTAACAACAGGAATGGTTGTGCATGTGTAAATGCAAAGAAGCTCCAGGAAACAATGATGTAACTGAACTACTTTCAGAGGAAGGCCAAGAAGAGCAGCACAGTGATGAAATAGCATCACTTAATCTAATATTCAAAGGCACCAGCACAGTTATTGAAGAAGCCTCAAACTAGGACAGGGGGAAAGGATTACACTGGTACCAGCTCCCAGTGGGCAAGATCAAATGTGGGTTCTGCTGCAGAAGACTGAAGTAAGGTGCTGAATTGTGTAACATCCACACAGAAATCTGTTGTAGATTAATATGCCTGCTAGAAACACGTCACCATTATGGACTGCACGGCCTCCAGCTCCCACTTAGTGCTGGGCTTCGTACAGTATCTCGTGATCATCATTTCCAGCTTTGAAATGGTAGCTAACTCAATGGGAAATGATATAGACCCAAACATGATGACCATAGTCTCAGATTTGATTGTAGCATGAACAGGAGACACCTACTGCCTGAGTGTTAAAAACAGAATGAGGTCTTGAAATCTGAGCTAATTGCATTGTAACCTCAGACCCCTGTCATAATAGCTATGGCTATCAATGCTAAAGATTAATATGCAAAAAACTGTTTTGAGTAATATATTAGTATGAATACTGCATTGGGCTAATTAAAAGGAAATTGAGTCTGGATAAGTGGATTATTTTCAGGCTGACAAACTGTAGAGTGACAGATCTTCGATGATTTACTGTCTATTAATGACATGGATAAAGAGACAGTGTATCGTGGCCAAATTTGCTGATAATAAAGACCAATAGGAAAGCGAGTTGCACGGATATCATAAAGGATATGCAAAGGGATAAACATTGATGGAGCGGGCAAAATATACAGGTATAATGAGAAAATGCGATGTTATTCATATTGATAGGATGAATAGAAAGACCCGACTATTATCTAAATGAAGAGAAATTACAAAATTCTGAATTTTACAGGAATCTGGATGCTCTCACACATGAATCACAAAGGTAGCATGCAGGAATCAAACTAATTAGGAAAGCAAATGGAATTACAAATTTAATTCACAACGTCATACAATTCTATGGGTGTTCTTGAGACCAAGTAAGCACACACTTGGTCCCTTTTTATTTCTAGGGGATTTATTCCCATTTGAGGCAGTACAAAGAAGGTTTATTTGGCTGATTGCTAGGATGAAGGGATTGTTTTAAGAGGCAAGCTTGGACAGTTGGACTTACATTCAATGGCGTTTAAAAGAATGAGAAATGATCTCAGTGAAACATAAGGGAGATGGTGGTTCATTGATAATGTTACTGGACTATTCATTTTTGGGACATGGATTCAATCCCACTATGGTGGCTGGCAAAATTTAAATTCACTCAATAAATCTGGAGTATTGAACTACTTTTAGTAATTGTGATCATAAGAACTATCATTGATAATGATAAAAATTTATCTGATTCTGTCTTTCAAGGAGGGAAATGTGTGATCTTAACTGCCTTCTGAAATGACCTGGAAAGCCTCTTGGTTAAAGAGCAATTAAAGATGGGAGACAAATACTGACCTTGCTTGTGATGCCTGCCAAGACCAAATTGAATAAATCTGACAGATTTTGACAAATTAGATTCTGAGAGAATGTTTCCGCTTGTGGGGGAGTCCAGATCATTGAAACAAAGTTTTAGAACAAAGGGGCCTTTATTTAAGATACAAATCATTGATCTTTAGATTTCTTCACCCTGAGAGAAGTAACAGAAGGGTCATTCAATAGATCATTCAGAGGCTGAGTTGGACAGAGTTTTGATTGACAAGTGAGTATCTGGGTAAAGGCCAATTAGGGTTAGGAATGAACATATGCTGGCTTTACCTGTGAGACTTGCATTTCATGAAAGAATAAAATTAATCTGGTTAGATGTTCAGAGTTAATCCAAAATTGTACAATTACTAATATTAAAGCATTACTTAGAGTATATATGCTGTCATTTAAGCTTTTGGGTTTAAGGGATTTTTTAAAAAATATTAAACTTGCATTGGAGTCTTTTTCATTAGAAACTGAAAATGGGCCATGTAAAACGTACAATTTTCTGGTTGGTACTTCCATTCTAATTCCACCCACTTTAGTTTCTGCATATTTTCTGTTGTCATTTCTTGTACTGAAAACACTCCTCTCAAATTTAAATCATTGGAAATTTTTTAAAAAAATTAACTTAGATCAGGAAAATACTGCACACTATTGCCTAATTTTGTAGCTTACTAGACATTTACTCCTAAATTGCTGTGAATAATATATGATTTTTAAAAGACAACAATTGCCAAACAGGAATGTTCCCTCCCAGGGTGGGAGCCCTTCAGTGGTCAAGGATATTCAGTTTTGGATCTTACGGTAAATGTCCTCCAAGGCTGACTTTGGGATACACAACAATGCAGAGTCACTGAGCAGAGGCTGATAGCCAGCTTTGGTACCCATGAGGATGGCTTAAACAGGGATCTTGGGATCATGTCGCACTACAGGTGACCCCAACACACTATTCATTCTCACTCTCTCTCACACACACACACACACACACACACTCCTCCCTCACATACACACACACAGATTCTGCCTCCTCATACATACATACACACACACTCACACACTGACACACACACACATATATACACACACATACACACGCGCACACACACACACACACACACACAGAGTCTCTCTCAGACACACACAAACACTCCCTTCCCCCACACCCACACACTTTCTCCCACATGCACACACACATGCTCTCTTCCCCCCTCCAACACACATACTCTGCCCCCCCCTCACATACATACTCTCTCTCCCCACCACACACATATTCTCTCTCCCACCCATCTCACACACACATACACATGAATCTATGGAGTGAATTTGCATTTGATAGTTCATTTTATTTTGTTCAAAAATCACACAATTTATAGACAGTCAGTCAATATAGTGCTTTATAAATTCCTACTACAGAAATAAAAGCAAATCTCACTCCAAACTAAAACACAAACAGATTCTAAACAAGGCCTCACACCTAACATGCATTGTCTGACCTAAAATGTCACCTCTTCTTTACACTAATAAAACTTTTAGTTCTCTCAGGGCAATGACTTGAAAGGAATTCATGGATTTACATATACAAATTAATCAATTAAAACCTTCTAACTGATTAAAGATTTAACAGCATCTTAGGTTTGTTTAGTGCATCTTCATCAGTGGTATGAACCTTTGATCTTTTACTTGTAAATTATGTGTCTGATACTATCTCTCTCAGTAGCACCTGAAGAAGGACTGAGCCTTCAAAAGCTTGTGTTTTCAAATAAACCTTTGGACTATAACCTGGTGTCATGTGATTTTTGACTTTATCTTAACAGACACCTTTATGCAAAAATTTGATGTGCCCTTTAACCATAGGCTGCTACTGGAATTGCACCTGTATCTATGGCATAGTTCTGCATCACAGCCTAGCCAACTGAACTAACTAAACCAACCTTATCTGATATAGTTGAAAGAAAGAAGACAAGCAAATTGAAGTGAGGTGAGTTGAAGTGTGCTCTGTGTCTGTTGGAGCATCAGCATCTGAACAGAAATAAACAGATCACTTCAACAAATGATTTGTACAGGGAGCTTTTGATTTTGCCAGAGACTGGGAATGCATGCCTGATGGTATTACTAAGGTACCTAACTAACTGTTCTGTCGGATGCATTTATATAACAGTATGTCATTCTTTTAATGATCCTGCATGAAAAAGGCAAGTCAGCATGATCAATAGCCAACAAATTCACCAAGGTTTGCAGTCATTGTTGCATTTGCTAGAGAAGCTGTTTCAGAGGTCGCCAGAGAGTCAAATAGAGAGATATGCCATCTGCTGATAGAATACCCAAGGTAACTGCATTGCAGGCTGATATAGTTAATGATTGCACCAGTCAGATGCTACATCCTCACTGCATTGACATCAAAGAACAGTGCAATGTGGATCCAGGTGTACAGTAAAAATATCATGTTTCAAGCAACGACTTTCACTGAAGAGACTAGCCTACTACACTGCTCCATGATCTGGTTGCAGCCTCATTTGCCTGTGTTTTGGTCCCCTTTTCTTTTTTTGTCTGTCACTTTTTAGCTCTCTCTGAATTCAGTTCTGGCAAAGGCTGCTAATAGGTTGAGATGTGGTTGTTGGCTTGCTCGCCAAGGCCACAATCCGAGCTACAGATCTTTGCCAAAATTTTAAAGGTTGAGATGTATTTTGCACATTTCCAAAGGCATTCGGATATTTTTGGTGCCTAATTCTGCCAATCAGCTTTAACTGTCAGTCCCTCAACTTTCAGTTAAATACAAATTGCTGTCTCTGTTGCTGGTCTGCTACAATCCAGCCCCAAGCAACAAACCTGCGCCTAGAGCTATGAATAGGAGCTAACCTTAGAAAATTGACTGTAAACTGTTTACTTCCATTTGAGTTTGACTAAATCCCACTCATAAAGCTTCAGACCAAAAATACTGAGATAACAATAACAGAAATTTCTGAAGAAGGGTCTAGGCCCAAAATGTCAGCTTTCCTGCTCCTCTGATGCTGCTTGGCCTGCTGTGTTAATCCAGCTGTACACCTTGTTATCTCAGATTCTCCAGCATCTGCAGTTCCTACTATCTCAGGCCAAAAATACTGCTCCTCAACTAGGACATCTCATGGTTTAGGTCATTCTTAGTCTATTTTCATGGCTAATGATAAGTACACACATCTGGCTTCAAGGTAAAACAGCTCATTACTATAGAATGTTTCTGACAATGCTGTTATTATAGTGCCCCATTGAAACAAAAGCTGGCATTATACATATTTGAACATTTTATGATCTTGGTACTTGAAATTACCGAACTAGTGCATCTGGTTTTCATATCTTCCAAGCCAACATAATTAGTAAGAATTGCAGCTGCATTTCTGATGAACAAATGCCCATTAACAGTAACAAAGTTCACAAATGAGCTGCCAACTTATTAGAAACTATTTTAAAAATGCATGAAAGCATGTAATTGTACCCCCTCCAGCTGTAAAAAGGGCATTTTTGAAAAAATTCACACATAGCTGAACGAACTGTTCAAGTTAGTTTCATAAACTTTTTGAAAAATGCCTTAAAAACTGTAAGATGTTATCTGAATTTCTTTTATAAGTTACAAAGAATTAACTTAGGCTTTTGCAATTTACTTTTATTAATAATGAAATCTAATATTGGGCATAAATTCTGTCCGATTTAGAACTAGTTTATCTCTGGCCATTAAATGCTAGAGATATCTTCAAGCTTGTTCCTTACCAAGGATAGAGTGAATGTATGTAGTTTAGAATGATATTGAATTCTAGATCAGAATTTCTTGGAATGAACAGGAGGTGTCAAAAATTAATGTGTTCAATTTACTGGTTCAGCTTATTTTATGGATTTTTAAAAACAAGCTTTATCTGCAGTGCCAAAGACTTGGTAAATTTAAATTTCAGTCCCGTTTAATCTCAATAGATTTAGAGCTGATTGTCCCAAAAAATGTAAATATCTTCTCTACATTCTTTTATGATATTCAAACTATTTTCTTCCATGATGGTCCAATAACAAATTGTTCTTTCACTATGAATCTAAGAACAATGCACACCTGCTTCCTGATCACAAAGAGAGTTAATTTCACAGCCATAATGGTAATACACTGTCTGTCTATGTAATAATCTGCAACATTGCTACCAAGAAATTATGCTTTCTAGTTATTAATTAAAAACAGGATTGGAACTCTTCTGGGTTGAAATAACTCAATGGAGGCCTGCCACCAAGTCACCCTTTATTTACACATTTACACATGGGCTCTGGTCAGCTAGCTCAGAACCAGGTCCTAGAGTGAGAAGAATCCCTGAGACTCCTGCTTATATCTGTCAGCCAGGGCTCCCTGATTGGGGTTATTAACCTGGGCCAGTCAGAGAATTTTTACTGAATGAGATCCACCGAGCCAATCTTGTTCCAATCACTACATGGGTCAGAAAGTGTACCTTGCTTGTTACACTGTAACTGGAATAAAGTACTCTCTGTGCTGCTTTTTAGGAATCTGAAAGTTTTTTCCTAAAACTGAATGTTGCAATTGGTTGAGGGTTAAGCATTGGCCTGGTCAAAGAACTCACATAAATCTTCTTTGAACAGCAGTATGAGATGTTCAATTTGCAATGAAACAGGTCAAAATTTTCTGAGGTATGACATCTCATTTGACGGGATAACTGACAGTACAGCGATTCCCCAGTAATAGAAACCTGAAACCAGATCAAGAACCAATAGCAAGATGAAGCATTGTTTGAATTAAAACAAAAGACATTGGAAACGCTTAGCAGCTTTGATAAACAAAGAACTGTAGATGCTGGAAATCGGGAACAAAAACAGAAATTGCTGGAAAATCTCAGCAGGTCTGGCAAAATCTGTGGAGAGAAAGTAGAGTTAACATTTTGGGTGCAGTAATTCTTCTTCTTCTCTGATTGTAGCTAAGAAAAGATTGGTACATATGCTATAGATGGGGTGGAAATGTAGTGGGGAAGGAGTAGGGTGGTACAGTGGCTCAGTGGTTAGCACTACTGCCTAACAGTGCCAGGGACCCGGGTTCAATTCCAGCCTTGGGTGACTTTCTGTGTGGAGTTTGCATGTTCTGCATGGGCTTGCTCTGGTTTCCTTCCCACAATCCAAAGATGTGCAGGCTAGGTGGATTGGCCATGCTAAATTGCCCTAGATTAGGTGGGTTATAGGGGGATGAGTCTGTGTGGGATGCTCTGAGGTTTAGTGTGGATATATTAGGCTGAAGGGCCTGTTTCCACACTGTAGGGATTCAATGATAGATAAAGATGAAGTCCTGAGAGAGGAGGGAAAAAAAGAAAAAACTGTTGGGCAGACAAAGCAATGGGTAAAGGCCACCCTGTGAAAATGAATACTTGCTAATGGATTGGTTGTGGTAGCAGACCATGTGATGACAAGGTCTGGTGTGTGGGGTTTGGGGTAAGGACATGGGAGAATGCATTCAAGCCTCAAAAGTATTGAACTTGGCATTAAGTCTAGAGACTGTAAGGTTCCCAAGCAGAAAATGAGGTGTTGCTTTTCCAGCTTGCGCTGAGCTTTGCTAGGGCCTTGCAGTACACCTGAGACAGAGATGTTGGCCAGGGAACACAATGTGTTGAAACGGCAGGCAACCAAAAGCTCAGTATCACTTTTACACACAGAGCGTAGGTGTTCTGCATAGCTGTCGTCCAGTTTGCAGCCTTGTCTCCCCACTGTAGAGGGGACCCCATTATGAGCAGTGAATACAGTAGACTAGATTGAATGAAGTGAAGGTAAACCCTGCTTCACTTGGAAGGTGTCTCTGCGCCTTTGGATAGCGAGGGTGGAGGAAGTAAATGGGCAGATGTTACACCTGATGCGATTGCAGAGGAAGGTACTGTAGGGATGTGGAGAGGTGTTGGGAGTGAAGGAGGAGTGGACCAAGTGACCCAGAGGGAACAGATCCTGCAGAAGCCTGACAAGGGAGAGGAGGGGAATATATGACTGGTGGCATCCTGCTGGAGGTGGTGGAAATGACGGCTCATGATCCTTTTGATGTGGATGCCAGTGAGAAGGTAAGTGAGGACCAGTGGAATCCTATTGCTGTTGTGGGAGGGAAGAGAAACAGTGAGGGCCAAAGTGCAGGAGATGGTTCAGGCATAGCTAAGAGCCCTGTCAACCACAATAGTGGGGAACATTTCAGAGGCGTCCTTGTTGAAGTTACTCCATACCTCTATTTATAAACCCAAGGATCTATCAGCCTTCTTAACAACCATTTCAACTTACTTGACTACCTTCAAAGAATTATGAACTTGTACCCTGAAGGCCCTCTGTTCCTGTACTCCCCCCAAAGTTGTACCATTGAGCCTGTATTGTCTCCCCATGTTTCTTCTACTAAAATGTATTACCTCAGATTTCTCTAATTTGAAATTCATCAGCAAAGTGTCTGCCCATTTGGCCAACTTGTCAATATTTCTCTGAAGTCACTCAGCATCATCCTCAGAATTTCCTATTCTCCCCAGCTTCATATCATCTGCATATTTAGAGATTTTGCCCTGAAC
This sequence comes from Ginglymostoma cirratum, assembly GCA_024137785.1. NCBI lineage: Eukaryota > Metazoa > Chordata > Chondrichthyes > Orectolobiformes > Ginglymostomatidae > Ginglymostoma > Ginglymostoma cirratum. The sequence continues at coordinate 63,469,331 of JAHRHZ010000144.1, forward strand.
ACCCATCTCTGAATTGTTTATATAAATCAGAAAAGGCAAGCATCCCAACACTGATACCTGGGGAACATTACTTCAACTTGTCTCCGATCTGAGAAATGCTCATCTATACATACTTCCTTTTATACAACTTTTAATCCATACAGCCAAGAATCCATTAATCCCAAACATTTCTAATTTGTTAGCCAACCTACTACATGGCAGCATATCAAGTGCTTTCTGAAAGTCCAAATATACAGTAATAACAACACTACCTGTGTCACCTCATCAAAAACCTCAATTAAATTTGTCAAACATGACCTGCCCTTGACAAAGCCATGTTAATTGTCTTATATTAAGTTTTTTTTTTCTAAGTGCATATTTACCTTATCCTATATTTTGGCCTCCGTCAGTTTTCCCATAATTGATGTCAAGCTGACAGGTCCATGGTTTCCTGGGTTATCCTGTGTCCCTTTCTTAAACAACCGTGTCACATATGCAACCTTCAGTTCCCCAGCGCTAATCCTGCATTCAGAAAGACCTGGAAAATTTCTGTCAATGGCTCCTCAATTTGTTCCTTTACTCTTTTAGAAATCTGGGCCTGGAAAATTCTCTACTTGGAGTGCTGCCGTTGTTTTCAGCACCTCTTCTTTATCCTTCATTATCCTGCTCAGTTGCTCAACACTCACATTTTCAACTGGGTCATTGTCATCATTTTCTAATTTGGTAAAGACAGAAACAAAGTATAAATTTAGTACTTCTGCCATATCTTTTGCTTCAGTGAGTGACTTACCGTGTTTGTTCCTTAAGGGACTCACCCCAACCTTCATTAATCTTTTACTGTTAATACATTTGAAGAATATTTTACGCAACCTGCCATCCTCATGCTTCCTCCTGGCCTTCCTTATTCTAGCCATAGCCTCTCTCCTGCATTTGAGATAATCTTCCTGATTTACATTGCTGTTATTGCTATTACATTATGCATTGTATACCCCCTTTTCCTTCCTTTATTTTCTCATCTCATCTTTCATCATCCAGGGTACCTTAGATTTGGATACCCTGTATTTATATCTCATGGGTGTATACCTAGTTCTCACTCTATTTATCTTCTCTTTTCTTCACTGTTTTATCCACCAAAATGTGTTTCCAATCAGCCTACTACAGTTCAACTTTTAGACCAAAAATCTGCCCTATTCCAGTCTGGGATCTTTAATCCTTGACTGATTTTTATCCTTTTCCAACTTAATATTGAATCTTACAAAGTAAACATTTAATGTCTCAAACTTTATTATCTGTTCAGATCCCATTTTTGTTCCTAATCAAACTCACACCATCTCTTATGACTATTTTTTAAAAAAAATTTATGCCAGTAGAAGACTCATGAATTTTCTTTCAAGTTAGCTGCAATTGATTTCTCTTGTTCTCGCTTTACCTGTTATTTTTATTTCCCTCAGGACTTTCATTTTTTTCCAGTGGTGGTTCTTCGTGTGTCTGGAAGGGCTAATATTGAACAGTGTCATAGCACCACCCACTGTGATTATGTCATATGAACTTGTGGGCACAACAACTTAGGATCACAAATCATTATAACCTAACCTCTGATCCTCTTCATGGTCTCTGTTGCATTGTCCATCACACCAATCTAACCAGTAAATGGGTTAAATCATATATAGTACAACAGTCTCTTCTAGTTAGAACAAGAAATTGTCTTCTCCTACAACACAAGACAAAACGGGCCTTTGTAATTTCCTACACTTAGAGGATGTTGGCAGCATCACGATGAACATCAGCTCACTCAGTGTATTGAGCTGGGATGCTCAAACAACATCACAAGCAGTGATGCTGATTTGATTTGACTGCTCACTGGACAGATAGTGAGAAACAAAGTGAGATCCTGAGATTTAGGTTAGAGTCATCTGCCAGTGAAGGAACGGTGATATATTTCAAGGTCAATATGGTGAATTTCTTGGAGGACTGTTTACAGGTGGTGTTGTTCTCATGTATCTACTGCTGTTGTCCTTCTACGTGGAAATGGTCATAAGTTTAGAAGGTGTTGTCTCAGGGTCTTTGGTGAATTTCTGCAGCAGATCTTGTAGATGGTATAACTGTTACCACTAAGTGTTGTCGATGGAGGAATGGATGCTTGTAAATGAGTTGCCAATCAGTGGGCTGCTTTGTCCTGGAAGGTATCAAGCTTCTTCACTGCTATTGGACTTGCACCCATCCAGCTAAGTGGGGAGTATTTTATCACACTCCTGATTTGTGGCTGTGGATGGTGGACAGGCTTTGGGGAGTCAGGAGATTGGGTTATTTGCTGCAGGATTCCAGCATCTAACGTGTTCTAGTAGCTGCTGTATTTATATGGTGAGTTCAGTTGACTTTCTTGTCAGCGGTGACCCTTAGGATGTTGACAGTGGGAGTTTCAGCAATGGTATCACCATTGAATGTAAAGTGATGGTGGTTAGATAGTCTTTTATTGGAGATGGTCATTGCCTGGTACTTGTGCAGTATAAATGTTACTTGCCACTTGTTAGCCCAAGCCTGGATATTGTCCAGCTCTTATTCATTTGAACAAAGACCGTTTCAGTATCTGAGGAGTCACAAATGGTCCTGAACATTGCGCAGCCATCGGCAAACATTCCCACTTCTAACCTTGGGATGGAGGATCAGTCGTTGATGAAGCAGCTGAAGACAGTCGGGACCAGGACACTCTCCTGAGAAATTTCCGCAGAGATGTCCTGGAGCTGAGATCACTGACTTCCCAACAAGCCCAACAATGCTCCTATGGTCCAGGCATGACTCCAAACAGCGGAGAGTTTACCCTCGACACCCATTGATTGCAGTTTTGCGAGGTCTCCTTGATGTTACCCTCTATCAAATGTGGTCTTAATATAAAGGGCTGGCATTCTCACCTCACCTCTGGAATTATCTTTTATCCATTTTTGAACAAAGTCTGTAATGGAGCAGAGTGGCCCTGGCGGAAGTTAAACTGGACATCAGTGAGCAAGTTGTAGATGGGCAGGTCATTACTTTACTGAAGATCAAGAGTAAACTGATGGGGCTGTAATTGGCCGTATTGGATTTGTCCTGCATTTTGTGCACAGGAAATACCTGGCCAGTTTCCAGTATTATTGGGTAGACAGTGTAATAGCTTTACCGGAAATGCTTGGATAGGGGTGTGGCAAGTTCCAGAGCACAAGCCTTCAGTATTATTGCCAGAATGTTGTCAAGGCGCGTAGCCTTTGCAGTATCCAGTGCCTCCAGCTGTTTCTTGATATCATGTGGAGTGAATCGAACTGGCTCAAGATTGGCTTCTTATAGCCATTATGAAGATATGGTTACAAAGTAATCAAGGCTGGGAAGTAAATATTCAGATGCATGTGACTTTCCAAAAGGATAACCAAGAGGGTAAGGGTGATATGGTATCGTTGTTAGTACGGTATGAAATAAGTACAATAGCAAGAAATTATCTTTGTTCAGAAGATAAAGAACCCATATGGGTAAAGATAAGAAAGAAAAAGGGGAAGAAGACTCTGGTAAGAGTAGGACATCGGCCCCCTACAAAGGCTATAGTGTGGCTCAGAGAATAAATCATAAATCATTCAGAAAGGCGCTGGCCTAGTGGTATTATCGCTGGACTGTTAATTAGATACTCAGATAAAATCCTGGAGGCCAGGGTTTGAATCCTGCCACGGCAGATCGTGGAATTTAAATTCAATACATATCTGGAATCAAGGTCTATCAATGTATTGTCAATTGTCAAGAAAAACCCATTTGGTTCACTAATGTCATTTAGGGACGGAAAATGCCATCCTTACCTCATCTGGTCTACATGCGAATCCAGACCGACAGCAATGTGGTTGACTCTTAACTGCCCTCTGGGCAATTAGGGATTGTCAATAAATGCTGCCTAGCCAGTGATGCCCCTCATCCCGTGAATGAATAAAAAAAAGAGGGTGTGTAAAAATGGCGGCAGTTTAATCATGAGTGACTTTCATTTTCATGTAGTTTGGGACAGTCAGGTTAGCAGAGGTAGCAATGAGAAGGGATTTTATGGGGTGCATTGTGGACAGTTCCTTAGAACAATATATTGTGGATCCAACTTTTTTTTTGGATCTGGTGATATATAATGAGACAGGTTGAATAAATTAAGTCACAGTAAAAGATCCCCAAGGAAACAGTGATCATAACATGGTAGAATTTGGCATTTTAGATATAGAGGGAAGAATCTGGGCTAGAATCTGGGCCAGAAGAGATAGTAGGAACTGCAGATGCTGGAGAATCTGAGATAACAAGGTGTAGAGCTAGAAGAACATAGCAGGCCAAGCAGCATTAGAGGAGAAGGAAGGCTTCTTGCTCCTCTGATGCTGCTTGGCCTGCTGTGTTCATCCAGCTTTACACCTTGTTATCTCAGAAGCAACAGTGTTCAGCTTAAATCAGAACAATTACAAATGATTTACAGCAGAGCTGGTTGGAGTGGACTGAGAGAGGAATTTAACAGCAAAGACACTTGAGGAGCAACGGCAGAAATATTAAAAAAATAGTTTATGGATCACAGCAAAGATATGCCACAGTGAATAAGAAGGATTCTAAGAAGGGGATGAGCCAACTTCAGTTAACTAGGGAAGTTTAAGGATATCATCCAATTCAAAGAAACAAAACATAGGATTTATCAAGCAGCCTAAGTGAACATGGGTCACTTACAATGAGCTTCAGAATGATAAAGGGAAATGAGAAAATGGCAGAGGAAGTTGGATAAATACTTTGCATTAGCCTTCATAGTAGCATTCCAAAATTACCAAATCAAGGGCAAAAGGAGGAGAGGAAATAACTTCAATAATTATTACTAGAGGAAAAATGTTCTAGGGAAACTAATGAGTCTAAAAACTGAAATTCCCAGACCTGATGGGATGCATCCTATGGTATTAAAGGAAGTAATTACAGAGATAATGTATGCACTAGTAGTAATCTTCCAGGAATCCTTCTGTAGAAGCATAAGAACAGGAGTAGGCCATTCAGTCCCTCAAGACTGCTTTGCCATTCAATAAGATCATTACTGATCTTTGGCCTAACTCCATACAACCCCATATATCATGGGATGAGGGGAGATTTCAAAATCTCCCCACCTCCAGCCTCATCCCATGACTAAGCCTCCCTCTTAGCCCCGCGTCCTTGACCTGACACAACCTGTCCGTCTTCTGTCCCACCTATCCGCTCCTCCCACCTCACTGACCAATCCCCACCACTCCCTACCTGCACTCACCTATCACCATCCTACCTATCCTCCCCAGCCCCATCACTCCTCTCTCTATTTATTTTTGATCTGCCTTCCCCATCCCCCATTTCTGAAGAACGGTCCAGGCCCAAAACGTCAGCTTTCCTGCTCTTTTGATGCTGCCTGGCATGCTGTGTTCCTCCAGCTCCACACTGTGTTATCTCTGACTCCAGCATCAGCAGTTCTTACTATCTCTAGTTTATCAATCTCTCATTTAACCGCTGAAGTCCAGCTATCATCCTTGTAAACCTGTGTTGAACTCCATCCAGGGCCAAAACATCATTACTAAGGTGTGGTGCCCAAATCTGCTCACAGTACTCTAAGTTGGGTCTAACCAGGGTTTTGTATAACTGCAGCATACCATCCAAACCCTATAATGCAGTCCTTTAGATATCAAAGCCAGCATTACAATAGCTATCTTAACTATTTTCTGCAATTGCTCAAGGCATTTTAAAGAGTTATGCTCCTAAATCTCAAGTCTTATTGGGCATCCATTATATTTAAACGTCATACCTTCAAAGAGATATCCTGACTTATGCTTTCTTCATTCAGAAATGTATTACCTCACACTTGCTTATATTAAAATTCATCTGCTATAGCTTTGTCCAATCACCTAATCTATCAATAACTTGTTGTAATTTACGCTGTCATCAACACGGTTCACAATGCTGACCAGTTTTGTCATCAACAGATTTGTTTCTTGACTTCTTATGCCATTATTCAAGTCATTCATGAATAGTGTGAATAATTGTGGGCCCAACACAGGTCCTAGTGGAGCATTACTTGTCATGTCCTGCCAATTTGAGTATTTAAACATTATTCCAACACTCTGCTTCTTGCTACTTAACCAATTTCTTGTTCATAACAGTATTTTGTCATCAATTCTATAGGCTTCCACCTTAGCTTACAATTTCTTATGTGGGACTTTATCAAGAGCCTTGACAGTCCATATAAACAACCTCCATCAACTAACCTCCACTACATCTGTTGCCACTTCAAAAAAACTGAGGTTTGTGAGGCATGGCCAACCCTTCATGAGTTCATGCCGACCATCCCCAATTAAAATTATTTCCAGGTGATCAGTTACACTCTATCCTTGATTATCGATTCTAACAAAATACCCCACACTAATCCTCTCCCATCACCCCAGATTTCAGGCTTACTGTTCTATAATTCCCTGTATCCCTTTGTCACTCTTCTTAAAGAGTTGAGTGATATGAGCAAATTTCCAGTCCAGAGGTTCAACTCCTGATCCAGGGAACACTGAAAGATTATGATTAGGGCACCAGCAATGTACCCTTCTAACTCTTTTAACACCCTTGGATGGAAACTATCAAGTCCTGGGGATTTGTCACACTTCAGTTCTATTAATTTCCCAATTATTAATGATTTACTTAAACCGATTTCATTTAGGCCCTGCCCTTGGTCCTCTGTTCATTCCTTTAGGACTTCTGGCAAATGAGCCTTCTTTTTCTGCTTTGAATACTGAAACAAAACAATCATTTTCAACATGTCTGCCATTTCCTCATGGTCATTGATAGTATCCCCACTCTCAGTGGGCCAATAACACCCTTAACCAATTGCTTTTCTTTCATTTAGCAATAAAATATTTTCTTATTGTCTTCTATGTCCCTTACATTTCCTTCAATAAACCTTCCTAGCTGCTCTTATAAGGTCTTTGTGGCCAATTATTGGTCTTTGTGTTTGTCCCATTTTGCAGGATTTGTACTTTTTTTACATTTTTATAAGCCCTTCCTTTTAATCTAATGCTGTTTATTACCTCCTTAGATGTCCATGGCTGTTTATATTTTGTTTTCGTAAGATGGGGCTTTTCCTTCTCATAGATACAAACTGCTTCTGAATAGAATTAAATGTTTCTCTAAACACACTCAGCTGTTCCTTGGCTGTGTTAGCTGTTAACAGAGCTGCCCATTTTACTGTGGACCATATCTGCCTCATCCCATTAAAGTCTGGCTTACTTAAATCCAAAATTGTACTAGCTGATCTTTGCTTGTCTCTTACAATTGCTAGATGGAACTAGATCACTGATCACGACTTGACAAGAGCTCAAAAGCAACTAGGTCATTAATTAAATTAAGTTAATTACTCATGACTAGATCTTATATTGCTTGGTCCCTTGTTGCATCCAAAACATATTGCTGTAGGAAACTATTCTGGACGTACTCTAGAAGTTCACAATTTTTCTGGCAGATGTTTCTCTGTCTCTTAACACTATGTCAAAACAAAATCTCTGATTTAATACTATGCTGCCTTTGCTTTGTAGGTGCCTAATTTTAGCATTTCTAGCACTTATAATCTGCTACCAAGAGATCCATATCTGACACCTATTGTGGTTTTAGTTTCTTAATGGTTCCTCAATTCCACCAATAAGTATTCCACTGGGTGCTTCCTCCTCATTACATCTGCCCTCACCTTAGAAGTGATTCTGTTTCTGATTGGTAATGCTACTCCATCCTATCTTCTGGTAAAGTCTCAGGGATATAGCAAACTGCTAATGTAAAACCCTTCATCGAAAAAGGAATGGAGGCATGAAAGAAAGATAGCTACAGACCAGATAACTTAATGTCTGTTATTGGAAAATGTTACTTTCCATTGGAACAGAGCATTTAGAATTGGGGAGCCAAATGGAATTTTGGCCTTTATTTCAAAGGGAATTGATTTTACAAGTAAGGATTTTTGCTAAACTTATTGCAGGTTATTAAACTATATATTTGCGATCATCAGGATGACAAGAGTTATAGAAAGGCTAGCGGAAAGTTCAGTTAATTAGCTCAGCTACGATTCTATTTGAATGGTGGAACATACTTAGTGGGCCAATCACTACTGCACTTCTGTTATGTCTTATGAACTCACATCAACCAGACTCCTGTTGCTTAATCCCCACAAAGTCAATACGTTTGTTCAGAAACTTAATTGGACCATTTACATATAAAATGTTACCGTCATGGCATATATCTAACTTTCATTTTCTCCAAAGCCATGCACCATCAATAAAGCACAAGTCAAGAGAAATGTTCCCTTTAAAATGTAGTTCCTGCACACGGTCGTTTAGATTTTTTGACATGGCAACCCACACATTTAATTTGTCAAAGAACACAACATGTGAAATACTTTTCATGTTGATGGAGGACAGCACACCTATGCTACTTAGCAGGAATATTGGTCAAGAATGGTTTGGAATATTCAGCAATCCTGAATGTTGCAGCAGAAGTAGCATTTAGGAATTTTTGCAATAAGCAGGACAAAGTAGCCCTCTTGTTTGTCAACTCAACTGTAAAGTAATTGCTTAACAGCATGAATCTAATTGATTACCATTGTAATGGCGATGTAAGATCACTGACAAGTAAAGAGAGCTGGAGATTGACAAATGGAGGAGACACTCTGAACTTATACAGATCTATGACTGTATGTAGTGTTAGTCATAAATAAAATGTTGTTGAGTCTACTGTACAGACATTTAAGAGATTAAAATCTCCTATCACACCATCCCAGGAAACAAAGCACACTGCCTCAGTTTTTCATTCACTTCACCACTGATGCTCAGTAGCAGGAATATATACCAGCTACATGATGCACTGCAAAAACTTATCAAGATGTCTTTGACAACACCTTCCAAGCCCATGACATCTACTGGTGAGAGGAACAAAGGCAGCAGACATATGAGGACATCATTACTTGTAAGTTGTCTTCCAGGTAACACAACAGATGGAATCATGTTTTCTTTCTTACATCGTTATTGAATTGAAATCTTGATTTCCCTCAGCAGACTGTAAGAGGGCCTGTATTACACAGGCTGAAGTGGTCCAAGGAGGCAACTCACAATGAACTTCTTGAGGGCACTTAGGATTACATACCATATTAATTCCAGTGTGCCAGCAAAGTCCACATCCCATGAGTGGTTAAGAAATGATTTTTGTTGAACTGAATTTTATAATCCTCTAGCAGTTCACCATTTTCATAAGCCTGATTTTATTTTAACTCACCAATGCTACACAGGGTTTATGTTTGGACCATCCTTTACAAAAGAAGGCACATTAGTGCCATTAGTCATTCTGGGGAATGTCTTGCCACCTCAGTAAAACAGGAAGTCAATGTCACAGGTGTCATTATTATGCACTAACATTGCATTGGAACATGACATTAATACTGTTGTCATTTTTGCATTTGCCTCCCGTTTGCCACCTCTTTCACTGCCACCCTTTTTCATTTCATTTACTATTCTCCATCACTGATCCAATTACTGCCACCCTTGCCTCTTAATTGTTTTCACCTAGTATGCTCCAAATGTTTAATTTACCACTCCTCTTCACTGTTTTTCTTGTCTCCCTCTCACTGTCCCCTTTATCATTCACTTACAAAGCCCTCACTGCTCCCCTTATCATCCCCCACACATCGCACCTCCTCAGCACTTCACTCTCTGATCCACTCGTTGTTTTGACTCAGGTAATTGGGCAGCAAATGAGGTGGTGTGTTAGCCAGCAAGGACTCCAGGATTAGGAGCAGGGCTCTGAAAATCAACCGAATGACTGCAAGAGAGGAAGGTGGGTGGGAAAGTGAATGAGACAGTGAGGGATTGGGAAGGGGACAGCATTGGACCAGCATCCAAAACAAGTTAAAATCTCAAATTGAGAACATCAATGGAAATGGGCAATAGATTTTTTAAAATCAAGATGGAGGTAGAAGAATTGTGGGAGAGATTACTACTGGTGATGTGGATAATCAAAGCAGTTTTTAAGACAGTAATGTCACAGACACTGTGATTGTATGTGTGGTGAGTTCATCCTTGCAGTTGCAACGTTAGCAAATGCTGCATTTTTTTTTAACACATGAGTTTTGTTTCATAATTTCTAGCACTGATATTTTGTAGTGGTGAAAATAACAGTATGTGTGAAAACAACACTCAGTTTGTGCCATAAGCTGCACTAGGCACGTTCAGAAGTGTCGTGTGTTTGGCTTCCTTAACAAAACTGAGAATCCTGCCACAGCAACAAGTAAAATCAATCCTCCAATCATATCATGTAAAGAATTAATAACCTCATTATAATAATATGACATTTTCTCTTCCTCAGAAGGCAGTGGATGCATAATCTTGAAAAGTTTTTAAGGCAGTAGTAGATATAATCTTGAATATCAAGGGGATGAAAGATTCCCGGGAATATGTAAGAACGTAAGTTGGGTTAAAACCAATCGACCATAATCTTGTTGAATGACAAAGCAGGGTTAAGGGACCGAGTTACATATTCGTACATTTGTATGTTCATAAATAATGCTTGTCATCGTCAAAGTGTATTCTGGGTTTCTCTATTTTAGAATTCATACTCTCCTCAGGCAACACAATGACATTACTTTTGCTATATCCCCTATTTTTGAAACAAGTAACATCTTAAATGACATTCTCTGGATGGGTTGTTTTATGTTTGAAATTGGCGTCTCTGCTGTGTTCAATCCAGTTGAACAGAAGATTCTCCTTCTATACTTCACTAACATAGGGGAGGTAATGGCCTGGTGATATTACCACTGGACTGTTAATCCAGAGACACAGTTCATGTTCTGGGGGCCTGGATTTGAATCCTGCCATGGCAGATGGTGGAATTTGAATTCAATAAAAAATATGGAATTAAGAGTCTAATGATAACCATGAATTCATTGTTGATTGTAAGGAAAGAACAATCTGGTTTATTAATGTCCTTTGGGGAAGGAAACTTCCATCCTTACATGGTCTGGCCTGCATGTGACTCCAGACCCACGGCAATGTGGTTGACTCTTAACTGCCTTCTGGGCAATTAGGGATGGGCAACAAATGCTGGCCTAGCCAGCGATGCCCTTACATTGTGAACGAATAAACTTTAAAAAAATTACCCAGTACTGCTGGATTTCTCTTGTTTAGTTTCACATGTCTCTGTCCAATCATAGCCAATGCATGTTCAAAGACTGAAAAGATACATTCGTGATTCCACCCTGCTTCTTGATCTGTATTTTGGAAAAAAAAAGTCATGGGTCTATTCATGTCAGGGAGTCACACCTATGTCAGCAACATTAATTCTGAGGGCAGGTAAGCCATTAACTTTGGATGGGTATCAGGGAGCAGTTTCTTAGACTAATTCCTTGAAAAGAACATAAGGAATGAGTTGGAGAACATGATTTGGTGGGTTTCTCTTGTGCTTGGCCTTTAAAATCCATTTATCTATCTGCCTCACCTTCTTTGTCCAGGCTCCTCAACTCTTCCCCATTCACAACTCCATACATATCTGGATCCAGAAGCTATGGCTATCATCATCCCAGGGATTAGTTGAAATCTCAGCAGCACTCAGTTCTGGCAATGCTGGCAGTGCAAGAAAGCACAATTTCCTCACATTGAGAGTTGAAAGTCTGGTTTTCACCTCCTCAAAGCTGTCAGGAGAACATTATGGATGTGAGATGGCCTTAATGAAAATTGGAGGGTGTGTCACTATATTTCCTTCAGATGAGATTGCGCATTATAACACTTGTCCCAATAAAATTCAGCTCATTATCTTCTTCCATAAAGTTACCTCTCTGCTACCACGCTCAGATCATATCTGTTTTACTTAAGAATCAAAGAGGCAGTAAGTAGGAGAAATTGTTAATCCATGGGTGAGTTTAATTTATTTTAATGATGGTTCTAAACCTGAAAAGCAGGTTTACAGCTGAACTGTACCAAAAATTGGCTAAGTGGCAATTTTGGGGAATTTCCTGCATGATTGTTCTCTATGAGCTCCAGGGAGTTATCTCACGCAATTCTCCACTGCTCACTTCATTATATATGCACCATGCCTCAATGACACAACTCTCCTGTTATGTTGCACTCATCAGTGGCAGAAAGTACTCACCACTACCGAGATGTTCTGGGATTTCCAGTACTCATTCCAAATTGAAAGGCAGGCCGTGCACCGGGTCAAATGTTGCCAGCCACAAATAACTTTCACATTACAAATTGTGGAAGGGAAATGGAAAAGAAAAGCTTCTGAAAGCATATAGGTGGCATGGGCGATACTTCATCACAAATAGAAGCTCACTTTTGTAAATGTATTGCTAGTTTACACATGACTGACCAATTGTCATTGTAACTGCAAGCACAAGAATGAATCTGCCCAGGCTACTCATCTTTTCACAATTTCATGAAGGTACCCTGTCAAAGTGCTATACTTTCCTCAAAGTTATGCTGAACATGAAGCCAAATGAAACTAATCACTTCTGCCTGCTTTTGGTCCATATCCCTCCATTTTTTTGCATATTCACGTGCTTATCTAAAAGTCCCTTGAATGCCCCTATTGTATCAGCCTCCAACACTACTCCTGGCAATGTGTTCCAGACTCCTACCACTGTCTGTGTAAAAACTTGTCCCTTACGTCTCCTTTGAACTTTCCTCCTCTTACCTTAAATGCATGCCCCCTAGATTTAGACTTTTCAACTCTGGGAAAAAGATTCTGACCATCAACCCTATCTATACATCTCATAATTTAAAAGACTTCTATCAAGTCTCCCCTTAGCCGGAGCTGCTCATGAGAAAACAACTTGAGTTTTTCTAGCCTCTCCTTATATTTCATACCCTCTATTCCAGGCAGCATCCTGGTAAACCTCTTTTGCACCCTCTCCAAAGCCTCCACATCTTTCCTGTAATGTGGCGACTAGATCGAAAGCAATACTCTAAATATGGCCTAACCAATATAAAGCTGCAACGTGACATTCTGACCCTTATACTCAAATCCCTGATCAATAAAGGCAAGCAGGTCATACAACTTCTTTACCACCCTATCTACCTGCATGGCTACTTTCAGGGAGCTATGGACTTGAACTCCAAGATCCTTCTGTCATCAATGCTGTTCAGAGTCCTGCTATTAACTATATACTTTTCCTTAATATTTGATCTCCCAAAGTGCAGCTGCTCACACTTACCCAGATTAAACTCCATCTGCCATCTCTACTCCCACACCTGCAACTGATCTATATCCCATTGTATCTTTTGACAACTTTCTACACGATCCACAACTCTACTAATCTTTATATCCTCTGCACACTTACTGACTCACCCATCTACACTTTCATCTAAGTCATTTATATATATCACAAACAACAGGATCCTTGCGGAACGCCACTAATTCATGGATATCCACTCTTCCGTCAATACCCTCTGTCTTCTATGGGTAAGTCAATTCTGAATCCACACAGCCAAGTCATCATGGATCCCCAAGTATCTTAATCTTCTGGATGACCCTACATGAAGAACGTTATTGAAAGCCTTACTTAAAGCCATGTAATCAACATTCACTGCTCTGCCCACATTGATCACCTTCGTCACCTCCATGAAAATTTCAATCAAGTTTGTAAGACATGACCTGTCCTGCACAAAGCCATGCTGACTATCCCTAATTAGGCTATGCTTTTCCAAATGTGTGCAAATCCTATCCCTAACAATTCTCTCCAATAGCTTCCCAACCACCAATGAGAGACTCACTGATCCTTGATTATCCCTATCTCCAATCTTGAACACAGGAACAGCATTAACTACTCACCAGTCCTCCAGAATCTCTCCAGGGGCTAGAGAGGATGCAAAGATCTTGTTCAAGCCCTCGGCAATCCCCTCTCTTCCCTCTTACCATAACCAGGGAGAGATATCTTTGGGCCCTAGGGACTTATCCACCTTATTGCTCTTCAAGAAATCCAACACCACTTCTTTCTGGATCTCAAATTGCCCTAGCATATTAGCATGCACCACACTATTCTCACTATCCATCATATCCTTCTCCTGGGTGAATACCGATGCAAAATACTCATTTAGGATCTCACCCACATTCTCTGCCTCCAAGTACAAGTTCCCACCTTTATCTTTGTGTGGTCCTACTTTCTCCCTAGTTATCCTCTTGTTTTTAATGTATCTATGGAATGTCTTGGGATTCTCTTTAACCCTACTTGCTAATGTCATTTCATGGCCCCTTCTTGATCTCCTAATTCCCTGCTTGAGTACTTTCCTGCTTTCCTTATATTTCTCACGGGCCTGTCCAATTTTAGCTTCCTAAACCTTACATATGTTTCTTTTCTCCTTTTGACAAAATTCACAACCTCTCTTGTTATCCAATGTTGTCATTATTCAGGACTGATCGCGGGCCACCAAACTGACTGACTTGGAAGGACAGCCGTGATTGATAAGTGACCATATCCCTGACTGATCTCTGTGAAACTTAGTGAAACATATTATTTACTTACTGTAAACCTTAGTGGTTTACCCTGACTGGTAGCACTGGATCTGCAGGACCCACCGTGATTTCACTGTCTAGACTCTAGAGATATAGAACACTTGACCCTGAATGGTCCAAATAGGTGAGTATCCGTGTTCAAGTGCCTGGACTGATATTAAATGACGTTGTTGACTTACTGAGGTGGTGACCCCTGACTGATAACACCTCCTGTTGACTTAACTAAGGACTATTCCTGTTAGACATTGAGACATTGGTTGAAGCACGTGCCGTGCATTTGCCATGTAAACTGCTGGCACATATTGTGAGTGTGACATTAATGTAGCACACTGCAGTGCAGAAAAATGGTCCACCTCCTAAACTGATCATTGCTGGCAACCATGACAAGCTGCCTGGCTTTGTGTCTGTGCTTAAAAACAAGGCATACAGAAGTACGGTGAGTAAGTTCTAAATGAGATGGCAATGTCCACAAAAGGCAAGATAAGTCAGCAATGCTGGGAACATCCAAGTAGGTGTAAAGCTGAGTGTGTACTAATAGGGAAAGCTAAGTACCCTGAGATGCACCCTGCTCCAATTCATGAGATGAATGCTTGTTCCTGCGTGCAAAATAGCCCCACATCAGTATTACAATCTACAGCGCTAGAGTGCTCAACTGTGCAGTATTGAAGTGGAGAATTTTACTCTGTGAGTTAGATATGTGCCACAACATCATGTAGGTGGTACATGTTCATTGGAATCGTCTGTGGATGCAGGTAGTTGCTATCCATTGGACACAGCCTGAGCTACTGGTGAGTGCTGGCCAAGATGGAGAATTGGAGCAGCAAACGGTGAGCTGGAGCCACCAGATATTTGCTCAGACTTTCATTTTAGGAATTGTTTCCATCTAGCTTCTGTCCGCCATGTAGGATAATAGCAAACTGCATATAAATGAGGCAGGAATAGACAAAGTTGTGGTATTAATGCACAAAAATGGCCCTCTCGCCATTCCCTAGTGAGATTCTCCTCTCATTGTTAAAACCTTGGTTAGAAAAATCAAACGTCTTCTTGTTGATGTTGAAAATCTTATTTTTCTGATCTTGCCATATTTTCCCAACTGACTCATCATTGCCAACCTTACTCACCGGCTGGGAAAATGCGAAAACATTGTATCATCTACTCAAATGTCAAGGACTTCTGCCTGGTCATTCCAAAGTTGCCTATAATAGCAGTAACACCTCAAGTCTACTGCAATTAGGCACTGTATACTTTGTGAAAATGTGTTCAGATTGTTTTCCTATCTGCCCAAAATGATACTTAATGGGAAACATTTTAAATAAAATTCTCTTCAGTGTTGTCTAAGTTGTTCATTTCATCGGTAGAAATATCAACATAGTTTAAAATGAAGAGTGAGAATAAAATGGTCTCAGGATGCTACAAGTTGAAGAAATGAGGATTCAAATTCATTAGAATCATTTTAAGCTAAGGAGTAAACAATAAACATTTATGATGGTTTACTCTGGAACTATGAGCAGGTCATGTTGCACAATGGGTTGTGACTCTGCCTCTGGGACAAAAGTGCAGTGTTTGAATCCTGATGGACAAGAAAGGTATGTTTGTTACATTGCCAAACAGGTTGAGTATCAAATCCTTCTAACTCACACCAGTGACGGACAGAAAGACTGGGAGTGATTCTTTGTCAGCCATATGATAGAGAGAACATTAGAGCCTCAACCATCACTATCCATAGCTCCAGGCAATAACATGCATGTAAAGTGCATGTTGCCACAGCAACTGGGAGTCCCTGAACACACTGTAATACACCTCCATCACTTTGACAGCATGTTATTAAAATGTCAAGTCTGTTGAAGCCCTCAAGCTTAAGTGGAGGGAATGATGGCCTACCCTGTTTGACAGACCTTCAGCTAAAACAACAAGGTGATTTCAAAGCAGAAAAACCCTTTTTGTATCCCATGCTAAATGTAACAAAAGAACATGTGCTCCCGGATATAGAAATCTCACTAATCTAGAAAAAATAGAACAGATCAATGGGGCAGTATGAATATATAAATCGGGATTAGCAAGAGTCCATGTTACCCCACTTGCAGCACATAATGGAAAGCATAAATAAATGGATGAGAAGATTGAATGATCTTGACAGGGAACAATATTTCAGAAGTTAAAAGGTGGAGGTGGAGCATGTCAAGAACTGTGTGGTGGGTATAGCAAAAAGGCTTCTGGAAATTTATATTTATAACAGCTCAGATTTATTATACATGCTGTTCATTATGCCATGTTCTTCAGCCATCTGCTAGTAGCTCACATCTTTTCTGCACATATCCTGTGTCAGCCTCCAAGGTAGTAATTATCCCAATAATAAAACATGGCATGGAACATTAAAGGTGAAATGGAATGGATGTATCTTCCGATTTATCACAAAAAATAAAATTGAACATGGAGTACGTGAGAAGCAGGAGTGTAAAAATCAACGCATCACTATTTATATAAATACAACAGTTAATAACTTGTGCAAAAGTTACACATCTATAACCAACTTGAATAGCATCCAAACAGCATTAATTTTGTTTTTTTACTAGTATCTTCAGCATTAGCATTGCTTTGCATAAATGTGTGCAGTGTACAAACTGAAAGAACTGCAGCTGCTGTAAATCAGGAACAAAAACAAAGTTGCTGGAAAAGCTTAGCAGGTCTGGCAGCATCTGTGAAGGGAAAAAACAGGGTTAACATTCCTGTTCTGAGGAAAGGTCACCGGAACTGAAACGTTAACTCTGTTTTTCCCTTCACAGATGCTGCCAGACCTGCTCAGCTTTTCCTGCAACTGTGTTTCTGTTCCATGTGCAGTGTAAATATTTTCTCAAACTTAGATATCCAGCTTAAACTGTGAATTTCAAATCATTAATGACCAATTATATGATGAAAAATTAATATTAAAATCTTGGACTTTTAAATACAAAGTACTCCATCATTTAAAAATTCAGTCAACTTAAACTACATTTTTGTCAAATATTGAACTTGTAATATTGATATTAAAATCTCAGCTCAGTATTTCATTGTCTCACATTATTATTAAGCCAGAGGTGAAGTGAGAATGACTTTCCTTGACATCAAGACCACAATTGTCTGAGTGAGGCATCTCGGAGCTCTAGCAAAACTGCAGTCAGTGGGAATCAGGCGTAAATCTGTCCACTGGTCAGAATCATACTCACACAAAGGAAAATGGTTCTGGTTGTTGGAGAATTATCATTTCAGCTTCAGAATATCTCCACAGGAGTTCCTTCGGCTCAGAAGCTAGGAAGCCCATAGTGGTCATCCACCTCCTGACTGCCAAAAACCTGTCTGCAATGTACAAGTTACAAGTCATGGGTACAATGGAATACTCCCCAGTTGCCTGGATAAGCATAACTCCAACAACACTTAAGGGGGAACATTATTTAAATGGAGAAAAACTGCAGAAAGTTGCACCACAAAGGGACTTGGAGGGTACTTGTGAATAAAATACAGAAAGCTAACACACAGGTACTACAGGTACTCAGGAAGGCTCATAGAATTGGAGCTCTTATTTCAAGGGGGTTGGAGTGTAAGGGTAGGGAAGTCTTACTATAATTGTAGAAGATGCTGGTGAGCATCTGGAGTACAATGAGCAGTTTTGGTCCTCTTATTTAAGGAAAACTATTCTTTCATTTGGGACAGTTCAGATAAGTTTCACTAGGTTGAGGATTTGTCTTATGAGCAAAGACCAAACAGGTTGGGACTCTACTCACTGGAGTTTAAAAGAATGAAAGATGGTCTAATTGAAACATATAGGATTCTTAAGGTGCTTGACAGGGTAAATGCTGAGAGGCTGTTTCTCCTCATGGGAGAGTGTAGAACCAGAGGGCATAGTCTCAGAATAAATGGGTGCAAATTTAATTTCTCCTCTCAAATGGTTGCAAGTCTCCGGATCTCCTTGCCACAGGGAGCTGTGGGGCGGAGTCCTTTTGTGTATTTAAAGCTAAGATATATAGATTCTTGATCAGTAGGGGAATCAAGGATCACCGGAAATGAGCAGGAAAGTGGACATGAGAAATGTTGGATTAGCAATGATTCTATTGAATGCTGGAGAAGGCTCAGGGGATGGGGGGTGGGCGGGGGAGTAGGGTAAGGACAGCCTACTCCTGTTCCTACTACTTATATTCTTTGGGTTTAAGTTTGGTACCATGCAGGACAAAGAAGCCTGCTTGATTAGCATCCCATCCACTAACGAACTCTCCCTCCACTTGTGAGGTTCTATTGCAGGAATGTATACCATCTACAAGATGCACTGTCAAAATTCATCAAGACTCCTTCCACAGCAACTTCCAAACCTACACCTACTACTTTGAAGGTCAAGGTCAGCAGATACATGGAAACATCACCATCACTCTGACTTGAAAATATCTCACTGCTCTTTCGGCTTTGCTTGGTCAAAACCCTGGAACTCATTCCCTCACAGCGTATGGGTCCCACACCAAAAAGACTATAGTGGTTTAAGGTGGCAGCTCCCCACCATATTCTTGGGGCAATTAGGAATGGTAATAAATGCTGACCCAGCCATTGATGCCTATATTCCATGAATGACATGTTTTTAAAAAAAACATGAATTACAATGTATTTTTCAGTGTCGTGCATTGTACATCAGCAGAATTATTGGTACAGATACATTGTAAATAATCACCTGGTAAGTGTGCAGTTCAATCTTAACCTGACAAGTAATATTTTCCACTGCTTAGAGAATGGTCTAACTACAGTGTTTAATTGCATTTATGTCATGGGTCAATGTGGTGATTTGCCTAATTTTCAATAGGTTGTCAGTCACCTTCGACATAAGAGTTTCTTCAATAGACTTCCACTAAATTTGCATCTTGTGATCTATCATCCGAGTCATATGGTTTCTTTAGGAGGAGAAAACAGTTTTTACAATTTGAAGAACCTGCCTTAAATAATCTGCATCTATGAAAAATTTATAATGATGAGATTTTGTCCCTGGTATTTACTAGGGGGTATAATGAGATCTGGGTCACTCAACATTGCACGGAAAACTCAGAAGTGACCCTAACACATTTGTCAGTAACATCTTAATGCCTGTTAACTCATTTTCGTTTGGTTCTGAATTTGGCATTTGTTTGTGACAGTGGATATGATGGGCATGCAGGAAGTGACATGATCTCAACTCCACTGTTTAAGGAATCAATGCAAATTTGGAGGAATGTAATGGTGGAAGCAAAGTGAGACAAAAGACAAAATGTTTCCCTTTATTTTGTAGCCTGGGCAATGGGAAGAAAGTTAAGAAAATGTCAAGTGAATGAAAATATCAGAATCTTAATGTTGAGAAAAGATGTTGTGATTTTCCATTAAGCCTTAAATAACAACCTGGGCATCATGCTAATGAGCCTTATTTCTACCTTAACTACCTTATTTCTATGCATTTGCATCTCATTTGACCCTCAACTCATGTTATTTATATGCAGCTTCCAAACTTTCTCTCCTTTCATAAACTAGATGGTGCAAATTCCCAACATATGAATCGGAGCAGATGGCTGGGGCTCACCGAATATTTGTTCCAATCGTCATCCAACTATGTCTTCAGCACCATGTCCCAGCATACTCAAGGGCTGCCATTCTCTTCTATCCTTCACCCATGCAAATCAGCATCAACAGATTACAACATCATCACATCACCATTCCTGCTCTTGAGCCAATGTACAAGCTGTTTCAGCCTTTCAACTCTTTAGTTTGGAGCTCAGTGACATCTATGACTTGTAAATCTCTGTTAGTTCACTTCACACATAGGGAAACGACGGGATTAATGGCCTCTATCTGCAATGTAGAGATTCTATGATTCTATGACATAACCTCATCTCATATATTTGCGCAAGATGAATTTTCTAGTTCTTTGCTTGTTTTTTTCAGCACTCATTCACATTGTGCTTACTTGGAGGATACCAGTCTCTGATAATGTCACACTGTTTGCTTAGTGCACACTCACCAGCTTCAGTACCTACAGAATGCCAGTTTCTGTGTGGGTCAATCAGCACTCAGTGTTTTCAGCACTCAGTTACAAGCTGCCAGCCTTCGTCAATTGCATTATCTTTTGGCACAGGGGAAGAACTAGGCAGCTTATAACAGTGGGGAAAATAGAACAGTCAAAGGGCTGGACATAATACCTTGAAGGTGTTCTCACTGTTAATAAAGGGTCTCAACCGATTATAGTCCAGGCCATTGGCCACAATCAGTCAGGTACTTCGTTCACCAGAGTTTGGGGATGCACATCCTTGCAGTCTGAGGTTTGGGCCGTGGATAGTTCTGTAGGCCAGTTGCATCAGTCTAGAGATTACAGGTAGCTCACTCAGGGTGCTGTGGAGACATCACTCCAGGGTTTGGGCTGTGTTTAGACAGGGCTGTAATTCCTGGTCAGTCCAGAGCAGAGTCAGTCCTGGTCAGTCTTTGGAGTTGGCACAATAATGGCCAGAAGCTTATCAGCAGCCAGCCCATGGAGTCCTGCGAAAGGGAGTAGTACAAGTCTGGAGTGGGATTCATTGCACTGAGTCATTGAGGGAGTAGTGACACTGATAGGGGGCAATTCTGGTTAGAAGGGTGGGACTTCATAGACATAAAGAGGGGACTGGGAGCTCTCGGAGTCGGAATTCTTGTAGGTGATGATGATTCTGGCCTTTACATAGAGCGGGTGTAAGGTCATCAAAAACACGGGAATTTCCAAACTCATAAGCTCTGGTCATAAAATGGGAAAGCTCCTTTTTAATTTGAAGGGACTCGAATGAAATCTTGGGAAGGCCAATAGCTCATGGGGCCACAGGGATGGTAACACAAACGGGACAATGATGGATAGGAACTCAGGTGGAGCTTTCAACTCACTTACAAGATCATAAATTTGTCACATCTAATCAAAAATCACATGTGCTAACTGCACTAAATGGCTGACATAGCATGCAAAGTTGGTAGAGAATGTAACAGTTATTCTCTTTTGGAATGAAGTAAAACTTCTGAAATTTGAATCCCTGCTAGAGACAATTGTGGTAATCATGCCTTCTATCCGGCTTCAATTTGCAATCATTAGCAGGAATTTCATTGTCCAAGAATGTATGTTCCGATTTTATTTTGCAAAAATCAGGAGTATCACATTGTGCGCATTAATTCCCTTCTTGTGATGACAGTGAAACAACTGCAATCAGTCAAATGGTTGGGACGCTTTGAAGTACCTTGAGAAGATGCTTCATATGGGAATATTCCATCTAAAATGTGACGAGTTCCGGCTGCCGCACTTTCATGATGCACTGGCATTGGTTGTGAGGAGCCAAAGGTTAGCATTCTTCTCCACTAATGTTCCAGCTCGAAGAAAATAGTGATTTCTTGGAATTATTTTGTCCATTATCCTGAAATCATTGCTCACAATTTCATATTTGGAGATTCCCTAGACAGTGCAATGGAAAAGTTGTAAACAATGTTCAAATCAACATTGTTGCATATTTTGGAACTACTGTATTTGTTAATTTTATTTTTGACTGTGTGTTCAATTTTAAGTTTCATTTATAAAAATTGCTGCTGTCCAATTCCAAATTGACCCCATAGTCCGAAGGCCCATGTATTAGAATATTGCCACTTACCTCTTTCTATCATCGAGTAAGTTTCAGAAAGGTACTTGAAAATGCAATTGCATTTAAAAAGGTGAAAGCCGTACATTTTGATTTCTTACCTTTTACTTTAATGAAGGGGAAGTAGTGGTGCGGTGATATTGTCATTAGGTTAGTAATCCAAAGACTTAGTTTAAAGATCTAGAGACATTAATTCAAATTCCACCATGGCAAATGACGAGACTGACAGTCAGTTAATAAATCTGAAATTAAAAGCTAGTTCAATGTAATATCATCAATATTCAAAAAAATCAGATTGCAGGTCGCAACATACACGCTAAAATCTTGTACTGTGAGCCCATGACAGCCTACCATTCTGCCTGGATTGGATAGTAACAAAAGAAATCTTTCAGTATGCTCTCTAACGGCTTCTAGATTTAGAGAAGCAACATTCAGTACAACGTAACTTGGTTTCCACTTTCCCAAACCTGCAACATCCATTTGGATACAATGGCCTTTTCTTGCTCTCTGAGTGGCTTTATGAAAGGATGAGGAAAATGCTGTAAGCACATAAGTGTACCATTTAGTGAAGTAAGGTGAAAGTACTCTCCTGGGTATTCTGTAATTTAGGCCCTACAAAATAAATAGTGACTTGCCTGCTAATAGGGAAGAAATAAAGTTATTTACTCCTTTCGAAGTTTATTTCTGATATTGCTACTGTCAGAGGAAAGTGGATCCTCAACACAGCACAGTTGACTCAACTGTAATTCCAAAGTGTCACAAGTCAATAGAGGGATTAGGCACACTTTGGAATGAAGAATGAAAGATCAGAGGAAGCCTTTAAACTGCAATTCAAGATGAAAAGTAGCTTAGTTTAAAAAGAAATCTATTTTATTTTCAGTTCAGTGTCATGTTCTATTATCAGCTAAACTTGGAGATTTTGTTTTGCGAATAACATTGTAGAAGATTGCAGAATCAGGTTGCAACAGTGAAGTCAAAATGACTCAGTCAATTATTTATGACTTTATTGATGAAAAACGTTGCCTGTCCTCATTTTAGAGTATTAATATTTAAAAACAATCAACTCAAGCGATCAATTAGTTAGCACGTTATTTAACTATAACTGCTGGGGTGCTGGGTGGCTAGACCTCGTGGGCAGAAAATTCCTTCACTCATCAAGACCTTGAATATCCTTGAGAACTTTCTTTTAAAATGGTCTGCTCGCTAGCAACAAATGGTCATTAAATTGTTGGAGAAATTCCCAGTTTCAGGCATATTTCAATCTAATCTATTGACTCAAAAGCAATTGACATTCAAAATATTAATATAGGCTGAATTAATTGAATATTATAAAAAAAATCACTGCTTTCACTATTTTAGCTTGAACTGTTGATTACCAGACAGCAGCCAGTTTATGACATGCTGTGGACCAATGTAACATGCACCAGCGCATTGTGTATAAATATTGAGGGAAATGCCATTATTCTTATAGTGCCCATGTTACTGAAATCCCGTCTTCGCTGTGCAGAGACCTGGGGTGGATTTTTGTGTCCCAGCAGAGGTCTGAACTGGATCGTGAGACTTTTTTTTTGCTGGAGAAACATTTTTTTCTGTGCCTTCTGGACTCCATGCCATTTTTTGGTGATCGTTTTCCGGGTCAAGAAGGCTTTGGCATGAAACAGTAACATAACTCTTCCAAGGTCAGAGTCCCCAGTCTTAGGACCACGGGGAAATTGCATTTCTGGGCTTTGGAAGCTCAACAAAAAATTAAAAGCACCTTCTTGAAGAATTCACAAGGCATAGGGTAAGCCTGCTCTGGTGTCAGGAATATTCTGAAAATGAAGTGGAAAATGGTTTAACAACTTTGAATGTTTAGATGGAAGTGGATTACCACACTGTTCATACATTATAGCTAGGAGCTTTTGTTACGATGGCTGGAAGCATTTTGTACACTTTGAGCTCCTGCACTCACACCTTTCTTTTCCATTTACAGTGGCAATGGTAGGGTTCTCCTTATCTTCATTTCCCACCACACCAGTCACCACATGCACAGGATCATCTCCGTCATTTCAGCCACCTTCAGTCAGGTCAGGCCACCCTGCTCCTTTCCACTTCAACCTCTGGCAGGAACTGCTCTCTTCAGGGCACTCTAGTTAACTGCTCTGTCACTCCTAACAACTCCTTACCATCCTCAATGGAAACCTAGTGTAACATTTGCTCTTTTACCTCTCTGGCTTGTTGTCAAGGTCCCATAGACACTTTCCAGGCAAAACAATGATTCCTTCTACTTCTTTCCATCTCATCTACGTGTTTGCTAGTCACAACGTGGTCGCTTCACATTGGCAAGACCAAATGCAGACGGGGGAACAATTTTGTGGAACATCTCTGCTCTGTGCTGTCTGAAATGATGGCCTTGAACTTCCAGTTGCTTGCTATTTTAATACCTCTTGCTACGTCCTCCTGCTGCCATTTCAGTCCTCAGCCTACTGTACTATTCATAGAAGCCCAATATAAGGTGAAAAAACAGTACCACATTTTTCAGCGAGGCACTTCACAGACTGCAGGACTGAACATTGAGTTCAACAACTTCAGACCAGGAACACTATTGTCCAATTTGGTGTTGTCCCTCCACCCACCTCCAAACCTCTCTCCCTTGCCCTCCAATCCCAGTGTCTTGTTTGTGTAGGATTGCTCTCAGATATTTTAGACTATTTTGCATTGATATCCCTCCTTCACTTTTTAATTTTTTTTTTTATTATTCATGCAGAGGATGTGGGTGTCAGTGCCATCCCTCATTGCCCAGTGGGCAGTTGAGAGTCAATCACATTGCTGTCGGTTTGGAGTCACATGTAAGCTAGACCAGGGCTCGCCACAAAGGTTCCCAGCACAGTACATCAAGGGCAGCTCCCAATACCAGTCCAGGAGCTTGAACGTAGTTCATCAAATCTGCAGGACAGTTAACATCAGGCTGCTCTCCTCAGTGGAAGGAGGAGTCAAAGGTCAGGCAGGCCACCACCTGTTTTGACTCTTTCTGCCCCAGGGGTGTTTTTCTCCTGGAATGTGAGAGAGGCAGGTACTGGGGAGATGTGAGTAGTGCAGGTGGGAAACTGTCCTTATCAAGAGCGTAGGCAGCGCAGTGTCATGCAGGGTTAGTGAAGCTGGGGGTCAGACTGGGTAACGTCTCATGAAGCAGGATATTGCAGGCAACAATGAGATTGGTAGAACATGAGCCTTTGTGAAAGGTGGATGCAATAACTGAGATAGAGTGAGTGTGTTATCAGAGAAAGGATGCTGTCATGTATGCTAGATATCCACCAAAAGGCTATCAGCTCTGGTGCCTGTATGTTGTTCAACAGGCTGCTATACATCTGGATGAGTACTGACATTCTGAAGCTGCCTTTCTCAGAATATACAGTTATTCCGAAGATGTCAGAGAAGGGAAAGGTGGGACCTTGATTCTCCAACAGGGATCTCAAGCTGATATCCTTGTAAAATTAATTGAATTATAACATATCACATTGATTTAACTGACAGTAACATGCTTTTCTCACAACTGAAATGGTGATCATCTGCATAAATACTAGTTCATATTTTAAACTGTTGTTTTTGGAAGGTTTTTGCAAGGCTTCCATGGTCAGCTTAGAGACCATGATCTGTGATGACATGGAAAACACACACACACAAAGTCTAGTCCTCTTAAACTGAAAAACAGGATTACCAAGTGGGGACCTATATAATACAATGAAGTACTAGTCTGTAAAATGTCCTGAGGATTAACAAGGTTCAGGTCCAATGTCAGCTGCAAGTCTATTTATCAGATTAAATTCTCCTCTACCTGCTCATCATGAAGATCTTACATGAAATTGAGTTAATTCAATCCAAGTGCTTGCGAACAATGATTTTTAGAGCAATTTTATCTTCTGTTCAGTACTAATTGGCAAATCCATAATATTGGAATGAGAAATAAATATGGCACATTGATGCAGTAATTGCGGTGTTTGACATTAGAGCTCAGGCATATCATCGTGTCAGAGCCAAGGGTACTCTACTGGTGTACAGTATCTGAAGAGGGAGTGCTTGATGCTAACTTTGGGTTTAGAGTGAGAGGAATTTTATTCCTTAGCAGGGACTTTTATGAAAGAAAAAAAGTGGAAAATGTACAATATTAGTATTTAAAGGAACTATCAAGTGAGCTCATTAGAAGTTATTTGTACAAAAATCATAAGATGTGCAAGGGTCCACTATTAAGACACATGCAATCCTAAATGTAACAGTAGATCTTATAGAACACTGCTTATAAGTAGTCTGTCATATACCATTTTGTTGTGCTTTTTGCTGTTCAGGTTGTTCTCTTTTCCATGATGTGGAGGTGCTGGACTGGGTTGGACAAGGTCAAAAGCCAGATGACCTGGATCAAACAATAATGGCTGTTCACATTTTCCTGTTTCTTTTTTATTTTTTTAGGGCGCATTATGGGTTTCATTTAAAATTTTCCTAATTATGTGAAGGCTTTAGTTGATGAATTTTTTCAAGTCTTACATCTAATGAATATATGTCATAATTCAAAGGTGTCAGAGCAACACTCAGAAAGCTAGTGTTTTCAAATAAACCTGTTGGACTATAATCTGGTGTCATGTGATTTTTGACATTTTCTTTTTCACAATTGCTCATGCAATCAAGTGGGAAATATTCTGGTAAAATGGGCAAATTTGGGCAAATGCAGCAGTTTGTAGAAAATAGAGGAGGTAATGAGGAAACTTTAATTTTTTGCAATTTTTCTGACTTGAGGTCACTGACTGGCTTGTCAAATTAACGGGAAATTGTTTTAGGATCTGGTGCCTCAGGGCAAGTCAGGCACCTAATAACTGGAAAAGCTGCAGGTCCACAAGCTGTAAGGAGAATTACCCAGTGCTTTTCATCTCTTCAATGTCATTTGTCTGGAAAAAAATGTCATTCTTTTCATGTGCTGGGCCCAATCATTGATGACAGGTCTGAATTAATCAAACTTCCCAAATAACATCATGATGCTAGCTCCGAGGAGGGGTCATTGCACCCGAAACGTTAACTCTGTTTTCTCCTTCACAGATGCTGCCAGACCTGCTGAACTTTTCCTGCAAAATTTTAGGAATTCCTAAGCTAGGAATGCTTACTCCAACTCAAAGACGACTGTTGCAATCGAATTTATTCAGGAAAGTGCTTTACTCTCTTTGTCACTGAAATAACCTCACAGAGGCTGGTATCCTGTCGCCAAGTCACCCTTGATTTACAGCTTCCTTACAGCCAGCTGTCAGAGTGATAGGATGCCTAACACTCCTGTTCTTATTCATCAGCCAGGGCTCCCTGATTGGATCAGATTAACAGCCTCAGTCAGGGAACTCATATTCTATGAGGGCCACCTTGCTGACCTTGTTACAATCACTTCAGAAGCAGAAAAAAGGAATACAAATAAATTACCTTGTATTTTATTCACATATACGCCTCGTACATATGCAAATTACTTTGGTATTTGAATAAGTGTTGGACAGAATTTGTTTCTCAACTTATAATAAATATTTGAAATAATCAACTCAACATGTGGACAGTTAGTGTTTCAAGTATGAGCCTTCTGGTAATTTTCTTCTAACAACGGCTCAACTCCTAAATCAGGATTTTTCTTCTTCCAAGTGCTGGCAGGCCTGCTGTGTAATTCCAGCCCTTTCTTTTAAAATTCCAATCCATGCTTGGTTATAGATCCATTCCACTAAGTTTAACATTCTCTGTTTCATATTGTGAGACAGATGCTATCAGACAGTTGATTAATATAAGTAGGATGTAAACGAGGAGCACATGGATGAAAATGGTCTGATAAACA
This sequence comes from Ginglymostoma cirratum, assembly GCA_024137785.1. Lineage (NCBI taxonomy): Eukaryota > Metazoa > Chordata > Chondrichthyes > Orectolobiformes > Ginglymostomatidae > Ginglymostoma > Ginglymostoma cirratum. The sequence continues at coordinate 63,497,270 of JAHRHZ010000144.1, forward strand.
GCAAACACAATATTTTGCATATTTTTAATCAGAACAGTTCTTATTCTTTATTAACCGCTTTCCCACTGCACATACTGGTAAGAGATTTTTGCTGGGAAAGAAAATGCTCATTTGATGGTTTTCATTGCATGATTCAAAACACCGTCCTGATTTGGAGTCTGAAATGCTTCAGCCATTCCAGTGCAATCAAGCCATGCCTCTGACAGGAATGTGGTTCAATTGCAGCAAATCAAGTGAAGATCTAGTTTCTGGCTGCTGCTCAAATTCCTGAATAACTTAATAAGGAGTAAAGCTTCATCCCATTCTTTACATATCCAGTGAAATTGGGAAGGGTCTAAGATCAGGGATATCTATTTGGAGTCTCTGCTAAGCTGATCACTCAAAAAGCTGAAGTAAGAAAAGAGATATACACTTTCCTCAGGATTAACAAGGTTCAGGTCCAATGTCAGCTGCAAGTCTTGTTCATGGTTTCTCAGGGGCTCCAAAAAAAGGCATCTGTTTCTGTGTCATATTAATCGTATTGACCTCCTTACATAGGCAGCAAGTATCAGAATCTCTGTTCTGTCTTAGTTGGCAAGCCGAGAAATCAGAAATAATCACTAGTGGTTCAGGCATCCACCACAACTCTTCAAAATAATGGGTCCTCCCACTGTCTCTTGCTTTTTCCCAATTGGTCAGTGATGCAGTTTCCCTGCAGGAAGTATCCTGATGTCATTACTGGGATCTCTGCTCAAAGACTTTCAGGAGTTTGGGGTTTACATTACATTTTGAAACACTTCTGCCTGAAACAAAGTCAAATCTCTTCTCAGAAGATAAGAGCAACTCTGCGCCTCTATGGCAAGAGAAGAACACACCATCAGTGTTACAATGGAAACATTTAAGAAAAATAAATATTCCAGTTCAAATTGGAATAAATTGATGTATGTTGGATTATTATTTGTCACTTAATACCCCTCTGTTAAAGAAAATATGTGCAATGTAAAGTGCCTTGTCTAATCTTTAAACAGCGCTGCCTTTAATTATTTCCCTTTTAAAGACGAGATTAAATTCTTTAATCTGGAATTTTAATGAGATTCCCATATTGCTTTTTCACTGAAGCAGGTTATTACTTGTGTGGTGTTAAAAAGTGTTTTCTCCTCCAGAATAAAGACAGTAGCTGAAGAGAAATGACGATTTTTAACATTTATAAATCATTGTGTCACTCCTGACCAATCAGGGGTGATATTTAATGCCATGAGACTGGGTTGTCAAATTGCTGATAGATGCCATTAATTTAATTTTGGACTGCATGTGTAGAAATTATTCATAAAAGACAAAGGAAAAGCTGAGCTTCAGTGTATCATGTAATATTTTCCGCCTTACTGTCCCAGTGTAGGTTATGTAGGCTAACAATTCACATACTTTCACAGATTAAAAAATATGTTTGGTTATCAAAATCCAAGCATTTTTTTGTGGAAAGGGAATTGTCATATAGTAAATAAATATTGACCATGTAGAATTGGTACGGGGAAGGGGTCATTGAAGTCATCATGTTCTGATTGGCTGCCTGCAGGTGCAATTTAGTCCCACTTGACTACTTTTTCCCAACAGCCCTGCAAACTTTCTTACTTCAGGTGTTTTCTTTCCCCTTTTTGAAAACCATAGTTGCACCACCCGCCCCAACACTTTTAAGCACTTATTCCAGATACCAACCACTCTCTACCTGAAAAGATTTTGTCTTATGTCAACAAAGTTTTTTTTTGCCATTAACCTCATCTCATTGCCCTTTAATACATAACCCTTTTGTCAATGAGAACAATTTATTTTTATCTGGTCTGGCCAGGTATGATTTTTAACACCACCATCAAATATCTTTTCAATATTCTCTTGCCTAAGGAGAACTGCTCAATTTATATAACCGACGCCCCTCACTATTGGAATGATTTTTGTCAACCTTTTCCAAACCCTCTCTAAAACCTTCATGTTTTTCCAGAGGCATGATACCCTGAACTGGATTCAAACCTCCAGCTGAGAGCAAATAAGTGATTTACAAAGGGTCACATTAACTGCTATGTTTTTATACACAAAGCCTCTATTAATAATGCATAGAATCCCATTTAAGTTTCTAACTACTTTCTCAATCTGCCATCGCACTTCCAATAGTTTTTTGCATGTAAATGCTCTCTTTCTGCATCCCAGTTTACAATTGCAACCAATATTTTATATTGTCTCTTCTATGTCACTCCATAGCCCTCCAAAGCCCATATGTGGCAACAGCTTCAGGAACGGAATGTCAATGTGTCTGCATGCTGATTGGCATGCACAAAACTGCAGAGAAGTACAGCTTACAGGGAAACCTGATTCTTATTCTTCCTACTGAAATTTGACATTTCACACTTTTCTGAATTGAGTTTCATTTTCCATATGTCTACCCATTCCACCAGTCTGTCTTTGTCCTCTTGAAGCTTATCACAGTTCTCCATGCTTCCAAGTTTTGTGTCATTTGAAGATTTTGAAATTGTGCCCGGTAAACTAAGTCTGGCTCATGAATATATGCCAAAAACAAATGAAGAAATCGAATCACTGACCCCTGGGGAACTCAATTTTAGAACCTCCGCCTTTGACCAGCCTGTTATATGGCACTGCAGTAGCTGCATTTGGAAGATTATAATGCAAGATCAAATGCATTACTTTTAACTAACCCCACTATTATCAAATAAGTTATATTTGCCTTCTTAAAATCTGCATTGGCTTTCCTTAATTAACCCACACTTGGCCAAGTGACTGTTAATTTTGACCCAGATTATCATTTCAAAATATTTTCCCACTATCAACTTTAAATTGACTGGCCTGCAGTTACTTGATTTATCCTTGCAAATTCTTTGAACAGCTCTGTAGCTTTTGAAATTATCCAGTTCTCTGGCATATTACCTGTATCTCATTCATTATCTACAGATTCATCTCATTCAGTCCTACTAAATTATTCACTTTATGCATAAGCTGCTTTTCTGATACAAGGATTTACCACCTTTTAGCTAATCCAGGTTTCAACTATTGCTTTTTTCACAATGATTTTTGCAGCATCTTCTTCCTTAGTAAAGAGAGATATAAAGTACTCAATACCACAACTATGCCTCTTACTTTTATGCTCGGGTTTCATTTTTGACTCTTATTAAGGACCACGCTTCCTCTTATTTGCTGTTTACTAGCAATGTGGTCAGAGAAAGAAGGCTGTAAAATTTCCTTACGTGTTGGTTGTCAATCTCTTCTTATGGTCTTTTGTTGCCTCTCTGATTTCCTTTTCGACTTCCTCTATGCACTTTCAATATTTAGCCTGATTCTCACTTGTATATCTACCTGACATCTGTCCTTCATACCTCTACACTGCTCTTTCTTACTTTCTATCTTTTCTGTCATGCAGAAAGCTCTCGCTTTGGTTGTTGTCACTTTGCTTTTTGTATGAATATACCTGAATTATACCTAAAACAATCCTATTTCAAAGCAGCCCCATGTTCTGCTACCATGCCATGCCTGGGGCAGATAATTTCTCATGCCTCTAAACTTGGCATTGGACTTTCCTTCTATTAAGCATCTTTATGCATTTTACACCTATTTCTATTTTTTATTCATTTTTATTAATATTAATTTATTTCATGACAAGAGGATTCAGGAACAGGAACAAGTATGTGTTGCTACAATGAGGGGAGTCGATAGCCTAGTGGTATTATGCAGAAAGTTTGGGTGCACAGGTTCAAATCCTGCCACGGCAGATGGTGGAATTTGAATGCAATTTAAAACATCTGTAATTAAGAATCTACCGATGACCATGAAACCATTGTTGATTATCAGGAAAAAAAAACATTTGGTCCCCTAATGTCCTTCAGGGAATGAAGTCTGCTGTCCTCACCTGGTCTGGCCTTCACGTGACTCCAGAACCACAGCAATACGGGTGACTCACAACTGCCCTCTGAAATAGCCTATCAAGTCATTCAGTCCAAGGGCAGTTAAGGATGGGCAATAAATGCTGGACAGCCAGCAACGGTGATGCCCCACGAATGAACAAAAAATTTACACAGAGCATTGGTGAGGCCATACCTGGAATGTTATGTAAAGTTTTGGTATCCTAATCTGAGAAAGGATATTTGTGTTATGGAGGGAGTATGGCAAAGATCTATCAAATTGGTTTCTGAGATAGCAGAACTGATATATGAAGATAGATTCAGTTGGTTAGGATTGTATTCACTGGAGTTTAGAAGAATGAGGTAGGGATCTCATAGACGCCTATACAGTTCTAACAGGACTAGACAGATTAGATGTAGGAAGGATATTCCTGATAGTGGGGAGTCCAAAGCCAGGGGTCATTGTTTAAGGATAAGGAATAAAGCTTTTAGGAATAATATGTAGAAAAATAATCTTCTCATAGAGAGTGGTGAGCCTCTGGAATTCAATACCACAGAAAACGTTTAGACAAAATATTGTGTTTTCATGAAGGAGGTTGATAAAGCTCTTGTTGCTAAAGGGATCAGCGGATATGGCAAGAGAACAGCCATGATCATATTGAATAGCAAAGGAGGCTCAAGGGGTCAAATAGCCTACTCTTGTTCCTATCTTCTATATTTCCATATTTCTATGTTTCTTCATTTTAATTAATCCCTTAGTTCTCTGTTGTTCCTGTAAGGTTTTTTCTTGTGCCTTTCTCCACAAAGACAAGCACAAATGAGTTATGTTAGCCATTTGACATTTCCTTATTCCCCATTATAAATTCTCCTGTGTCTGCCCGTTCCCATATTTATCTTGGCTAATCCTTACTTTCTACAGAAGATTTTGCAGTTCATTTATATGTTTCTTAACATTTCATGTTCAGATTCTATTTTCTGCATTTTTTTTTCTTTTCTGAAATTATCGGGTTTGCTACTTTACTTTCGGCAATGCAATAAATCTCCAGCTTTGATTTAATTCAGTTTTTAACTTTTCTATCAATTATGACTGGATCACTTTTTCTGTTGGAGTTTAGTGCATCGCAGGCATGTTAATTTGTTTTCAATCATGTATTACTTCCTTAATTAGAATCCATTGTCCATACAACATCATATTTTTATTTTAGTTTCCTGAACTAAAGCAATGAAAATTTCCCTTACTCCCTTGCAGTTTCCTTTGATTAGTTTAGGATCTTAATTTCAGATTATGTTTGCAAGTAGGGCAGTTCAATGTAAAATTCCATCATAAAATGGTCACTCCTCTAGAGACTCGTTTATAGTGAGGTTATTAATTAGGGCTTTTTCATTTCACAATACTAGGCTTGATATAATCCATTTTATCATGTCTGGAAAGTAGGAGACCTTCAAAAATGAGATAATGAGAGTCCAGGGACAGTATGTTCCAGTTAGGGTGAAGGGCAAGGCTGGTAGATGTAGGGAATGCTGGATGACCAGAGAAATTAAAGTTCTGGTCAAGAAAAAGATGGAAGCATATGTCAAGTATAGACAGCAGGGATCGAGTGAATTTCTAGAGGAGTATAAGAGAAGTAGGAGCGTACTTAAGAGGGAAAACAGGTGGGCAAAAAGGGGATATGAGATAGCTTTGGCAAATAAGGTTAGGGAGAATCTGAATGGTTTCTAAAAATGCATTAAGGAAAAAAGGGTAATTTGGGAGAGAATAGGGCACCTTAAAGATCAGCAAGGCTGCCTACATGTAGAATCGCAGGAGATGAGACAGATACTAAATAACTATTTTGTATCAATGACAACTGCGGAGAAGGATATGGAAGCTAGAGAACTTGAGGAAATAAATAGAAATATCTTGAAAAGTGTCCATAATACAGAGGAGGAGGTGCTGGATGTCTTAAAATGCATAAAAGTGGATAAATCCCCTGTACTGGATGAGGTGTACCCTAGAAATTTGTGGGAAGCTGGGGAAGTGATTGCTGGGCCTGATATGGTATTTGATATTTGTATCATTGATAGCCACAGGTGAGGTGCTGGAAGACTAGAGGTTGGCTAATGTGGTGTTGCTATTTAAGAAAGATGGTAAGCAAAATCCAGGGAACTATAGACCAGTGAGCATTACATCTGTGTGAGTAAATTGTTGGAAGGGTTTCTGAGGGACAGGATTTATATGTGCTTGGATAGACAACAACCGATTAAGAATAGTCAATGTGGCTTTGTGTGTGGCAAATCATGTCTCACTAAATTCATTGAGTTTTTTGAAGAACTGAAGAGGAATATTGATTAAGACAGATTGATGGATGTTGTCTATGTGGACTTTAGCAAGGCGTTCAACAAGGTTCCATATTCTAGACTGGTTAACAATGTTAGATCACAAAAAATACAGGGACAACTAGCCATTTGGATACAAAATTAGCCAGAAGGTAGGAGACAGAGGGTTGTGATGGAGGGTTGCTTTTCAGACTGGAGGCCTGTGACCAGTCGTGTGTTGCAGGAATCGGTGCTGGGTCCATTGCCTTTTGTCATTTATATGAATGATTTGGATGTGAATATAGGAATTATGGTTAGCAAATTTGCAAATGACACCAAAATTGGTGGGGTAGTGGACAGCAAAGAAGTTTACTTCTGAGTACAATGGGATCTTAATCAGATGGGCTGATGGGCCGAGGATTGGCAGATGGAGTTTAATCTAGATAAATGTGAGGTGCTCCATTTGATAGAGCAAATCAGGGCAGGGCTTATACACATAATGGTAAGGTCCTGGGGAGTGTTGCTAGAAAAGAGACCTTGGAGTGCAGGTTCATAATTCCTTGAAATTGGAGTGGCAGGTAGACAGGATAGTGAAGAAAATATTTGGTATGCTTTCCTTTATTGGTCAGTGCATTGACTATCAGAGTTGGGATTAAAAACAAAGTTGCTGGGAAAGCTCAGCAGGTCTGGCAGCATCTGTGAAGAAAAAATCAGAGTTAACGTTTCAGGTCTGATGACCTGAGGAGGAAGGGCCACCGGGCCCGAAATGTTAACTCTGATTTTTGTTTTTGTTCCTGATTTGCAGCATCTCCACTTCTTTCAGTTTTTATCAGAGTTGCGGCTGCATGGGACATTGGTTCGGCCTCTTTTGGAACACTGTGCTCATTTCAGGCCTCCCTGCTATAGGAAAAATGTTAAACTTAAAAGGGTCCTGAAAAGATTTTCTAGGATGTTGCCAGGGTTGGAGGGTTTGATCTATGGGAAGAGGCTGAATAGGCTGGGGCTCTTTTCCCTGGAACATCAGAGGCTGAGGGATGACCTTATAAAAGTTTATAAAATGATGAGGGCATGAATAGGGTGAATAGTCAAGAAATTTTCCCAGGATAAGGAAGTCCAAAACTAGAGGGCATAGGTTTAAGATGAAAGGGGAAAGATTTAAAAAGGACCTAAGGGACAACTTTTTCATGCAGACGGTGGTGCGTGTGTTCGATGAGCTGCCAGAGGAGGTGGTGGAGGCTGGTACAATTACAACATTTAATAGGCATCCAGACGGGTACATAAATAGGAAGGATTTAGAGGGATATGGGCCAATTGCTGGCAAATGGGACCAGATTAATTTGGGATATCTGATTGGCATAGATGAGTTGGACCAAAGGTTCTGTTTCTATGAGTCGTCATTGTCTACAGGTTTAGTACCAGAGGACTGGAGGATTGCAAATGTTGTGCCCTTGTTCAAGAAGGGCAGTAGAGATGACCCAGGTAATTATAGACCAGTGAGCCTTACATCTGTTGTAGGAAAAGTTTTGGGAAGGATTATAAGAGATAGGATTTATAATCATCTAGCAGGCAACAATTTGATTGGAGATAGTCAACATGGATTCGTCAAGAGCAGGTCGTGTCTCACAAACCTCATTGAGTTTTTTGAGAAGGTGACCAAGCATGTGGATGAGGGTAGGGCAGTTTTCGTGGTGTACATGGACTTCAGTAAAGCCTTTGATAAGGTTCCACATGGTAGGCTATTGGAGAAAATGCGGAGGCATGGGACTGAGGGAGATTTAGCAGTTTGGATTAGAAACTGGCTTTCTGAAAGAAGCCAAAGAGTGGTGGTTGATGGAAAATATTCAGCCTGGAGTCCGGTTACTAGTGGTGTGCCACAAGGATCTGTTTTGGGACCACTGCTGTTTGTCATTTTTATAAATGACTTGGACACAGACATAGGTGGATGGGTTAGTAAGTTTGCAGATGACATTAAAGTCGGTGGAGTGGTGGACAGTGTGGAAGAATGTTGCAGGTTGCAGGGAGACTTGGATAAACTGCAGAATTGGGCTGAAAGGTGGCAAATGGAGTTCAATGCAGATAAATGTGAGGTGATGCACTTTGGGAAGAATAATAGGATGGCAGAATACTGGGTCAATGGAAAGATTCTTGGTAGTGTGGATGTGCAGAGGGATCTTGGTGTCCAGGTACATAGATCCCTGAAAGTTGCCACCCAGGTTGATAGTGCTGTTAAGAAGGCATACGGTGTGTTAGGTTTCATTGGTAGAGGGATTGAGTTCCGGAGCCGTGATGTCATGCTGCAACAGTACAAAATGCTGGTGCGGCCTCACTTGGAATATTGTGTACAGTTCTGGTCGCCCCATTACAGGAAGGATGTGGAAGCATTGGAAAAGGTGTAGAGGAGATTTACCAGGATGTTGCCTGGTCTGGAGCGAAGGTCTTATGAGGAAAGACTGAGGGACTTGGGTCTGTTCTCATTGGAGAGAAGAAGGCTAAGAGGGGATTTAATAGAGACCTACACAATGATCAGAGGATTAGATAGGGTGGACAGTGAGAGTCTTTTTCCTAGGATGATGACATCAGCTAGTACGAGGGGGCATAGCTGCAAATTGAGGGGTGATAGATTTAAGACAGATGTCAGAGGCAGGTTCTTTACTCAGAGAGTGGTAAGGGCATGGAATGCCCTGCCTGCCAATGTAGTTAACTCAGCCACATTAGGGGCATTTAAACAGTCCTTGGATAAGCATATGGATGATGATGGGATAGTGTAGAGGGATGAGCTTAGATTAGTTCACAGGTCGGCGCAACATCGAGGGCCGAAGGGCCTGTTCTGCGCTGTATTGTTCTATGCTCTATGCTGTACATGTCTATGACTCTATTTCTGGAAAACCATCTTACATTCCAGGAAATTGTCCTCCATAGCATTAGTGCTAATTATGCATCCATGGTTTATATGTAGATTGAAGTGTCCTGTGCTTACTATATTACCCACCTCTAGTTTCTTGATTTGTACCACGCCCCACGTTAATATTACTGTATGTTGTCCTCTAACCATACTTACCATTGATTGCTGCCTTTTGTTGTTTGTTAACTTCAGAAAAATATCAATTACACATGTTGATACTCTGATCTGAGATCCCCTATTACTTGTATTCTGATTTTGGCCTTTATTAATAGCGTCGCCACATCTCCTTTTACTTAATACCTGTACTTTCATTGTTAATTCATCTAACATTTGCAAGCACATTCAGAAAAAGTGATTTTACTCTGTTTTATTTTTCTTCTTTTTTCATAGCCTTGAGCCTTTCTGTTTAAGTACCCTGCCTTCTTGTCATGAGAACATAAAAACTAGAAGCATAACTGGGCAATTCAGCTCCTCAAGGCTGCTGTGCAATTTAATATAATCATGGCTGATCTCATCTTGACCACAACTTCACTTTCCTGCACACTTTGCTTGAAGTCTTTAACACAAGACTAATTAAAAATCTGTCTATCTCTACCTTACAATTGTTCAGTGTCCTGGAACACTACAGATTCTACATTGTGCAGATTCACCACCCTTTCAGAATAGTAAATCCTTGCCATCACTGTTTTAAATTAGCCACTTCTTAGTCTTAAACTATGATCTAGTTTCCCACACAAAGGAAACATCTGCATAGATATCTGGCTTCACAACACAGTTTAGAGCATAAAAAATTCTCATGGCCTACCTTCTTATTCTTTCAGTATTTTTGGCAAACAAGATAGTGATCCAAAAAAGTACACACTGTGGATGCTGGAACATCGCAACACAGACAAGCATGCTGGACATCTTCAGCAAGTTAGGCAGTATCAATGGAGAGACAAATAAAGGTTAACTTTTTAGGTTGACAATCTTTCATTCTGTACGTTGGCTATTTTATTTATTGTCTTCTTAAGTGAGCTGCAGTTAGTAAATTGTAAACTTCTAAGATAGATTAAGTCATCAACTCCTTTGCATTATTTATCAATCATGCATTGCCAGTGCTGACCTCAGTCGTTCCTCTCCCAATGTTCTTGACATGTTGCATACTGTGAAGAAGATCTGCTCCTGTTTTATTGCTGACAAAGAATCCTTTTATGTATTCAATTCATTATTTATTATGACTATACCATCTGTAAAATCTAGGACATCTCCTTGCCTTGCCAAATAATACCAACGTCCTTGACAACGTTGATATCTGTGTAGTACATCAGTTAGTTTCCAAATCACTAGCGCCTCCACAGCAAATATTGATATGTCTGCAACTGTGGTCAGCATGACACATATGAAACTGCACAGTGAAAAAGATTAAGAACGTCAGAAGCAGATTTGCCTCCAAGAAATTTGGGCTGACAGGAGTATAAAGCAAGAGTAGGCCATGGACCTACTGTGCTGCTGTGCCAATCACTTCAATGTCATCTTTCCACAGTATCCTTATATTTATTTACACTTATCAACCTCTATTTTAAACACATACAATGTCTGAGCTTCCACAGCCTCTCATAGAGTCATAGAGAACTACAACATTAATAATGTCCCATCAGCCCATTGAAACTACACCAGTCAGAAAAAGCAAGCAACTGTTCTAATTCCATTTTCCAGCACTTGACCTAGAGCTTTGTATGACTTGGCATCACAAGTGTACAGGTAAATACTGCTTAAATTTTATGATGGCTCCTGCCTCTACCAACCTTACAGACAGTGTGTCTGTTGGTGATTCCCAACTGGTGAATCCTCACAGGTTCTCTAAATCTCCTGCCCCCAAATGCCACTGAAAGAATAAAGTAATGCTAAAAACTCAAATCACCTCTCTCAACCAAATGAAGTCCAATCACCTCAAAATATATTCTCTGCCTGCAAGGGCTTAAAGAAGTTTATAGAATCATGACGGGCATGGATGGGGTGAATAGCCAAGGTTTTATCCCCCGAGGTAGGGGACTCCAAAACAAGAGGGCACAGTTTTAAGGTAAGAGTGGAAAGATTTAATGGGGGCCTCTCCTTGGTCATGGAGAGGGTGGTACACATATGGAATGAACTGCTGGAAGAGGTGGTGGAGGCACGTACAATTACAACATTTAAAAGGTATCTCAATAGGTACATAAATAGGAAGGATTTAAGGGGTTATGGGCCAAATTCTGGCAAATGGGGCCAGATTAATTTAGGATATCTAGTTGGCTTGGACGAGTTGGACCGAAGGGTCTATTTCCATGCTGTATATCTCTATGACTCTATAACTTAGACACTTAACAAAATTACCTCTGGATTTTTGCTGGAACAGCGTGTGTACATCACTGTAACATTTTGCAGAGACTATTTGTTTTTCAGGACAATAAGCTATTCCTATTGTAAATGCATGCCCACAAAACAAAAGGTCCGGTAATCCTAAACCCGCTGTCTTCAGCTCATCATTTTAATGTTACTTGCGAGCATTGCTATGAAGACCATCTTATCTTGAGTACAACTAAATAGCTGAGAAATATGTATTGGGGAGATAGTCATATTCTTGCATTTGAATTTATTGAATCTATTAAGAAATATGAAGTTTCAATGATTCCTCATCATCAAAAATATTATGATAGAAAAATTAATTGGTGCCTGCATGATCATATAAATGCTATTCTATTACAAAGTAAAAAAATGAAATAATGTTCAAATATTGATTTCTAAATCTTTTAAAGCAACCTCACTATCAAAAGAGTAGCATCTGAAAAATGAGAAAAACCCAGTTACCCTCATGTTTGATCAAATCCATTCATTTTGCAGGTAGTCCGTATTTAGTGTCATCAGTGTTAGCTTTACCTTATCCCGTATCTTTTATAAAAACCGAAAGAACTGGAGATGCTGTAAATCAGGAGCAAAAACAAAGTTGCTGGAAAAGCTCAGCAGGTCTGGCAGCATCTGTGAAGGAAAAAACAGTGTTAACGTTTCTGGTCCGGAAAACACCCCAGCCACCATCAGTTCTGAGGAAGGGTCACCGGACCTGATACGTTAACTCTATTTCTTCCTTCACCTTTGCTGCCAGACCTGCTGAGCTTTTCCAGCAACTTTGTTTTTGTTCTCGTATCTTTTATGAAGGATTTTGGAGAGAAAAAATAATTGTCTTGCATTGATCTGTAGTTTTCCCCAACATGCAACATCCATGCAACTTATCTGCACTGCATTTGGTGTTATACAGGCGCTTTTGTAAGTTTCAATGAAATTACCTCTCATTCTTCCAGAGAACAAAGGCCCAGTATGCCCAATTTCTCCTCATAGGACATCTTGCCATCCCGGGAATAAGTGTAGTGAACATTCATCCACTTTGCCCCTTCAGCCGGAGCTAACAGACTGACAGTGCTCCAATCTTGATTTTTTTTTTGGCACAAACATAAAGCCAGGTAGCATGTCATGGTTGTCAGCAGTGATCAGTCAAGGTGATAGACGCTGTCATTTGGCATTGTGTCACATTAATCTCACACCTGCTTATGTGCAAGCCTGATAAACAGTAAGCACGCTGCATGTGCTTCAAACAAACGACCATGTCTCAAAGTCTTAGGTGTGTAGTCCTCAATCAAGTCAAGAGAGAGACACTGTTCAGGCAGGGGGTAATAATACAGTAAATCAAGGGTGTTATCTGATATCAGTTCAGGAGCTTGGAATGGTCAGTTGGCTGTTCAGGGTGGTTATGGTCATGATCAATTACTCATAGCACGCACCTCTCCATCCACCTTGAGTCTTTGTGTTTGACTGTGGACTGTTTTCTCCCAGAATAGAACAAAGGAGAGATAGAGTGAGATGAAAGCGGCTGGCACAGCTGTTGGTGCTAGTGCAAACAGGTAAGGTGGTGAGCTGTCCCAAATGAGTAAATAGGAAGTACAGAGGTGGTTCCAGGTGAGTAGACAGTGGGGCAGGGGTTGGTGCTGGGGAGATTGAGTGGATGAGAGCATGTGAGCGAGGGAAGATGTTACATGAAACAGTGAGAGTTGTAGGGCATGAGTCTTGGTAGGAAGTGGGTAAAGTAGCAGAAATAGAGTGAGTATAAGGTGGCAGAGGGCAGATGGGTGGCACTTACACTGGTGGACCAAAGATGATCATTGACCTAATCACTGTATTGCTGGACGTTTCTCTGCACAATCGAGACCTGATGATTGAGACCACATTGACCTGGGTGGCATCTTCAGACTAGGAGGACAGGATCTGGTGTTGTGACCTTGTCTCTTGGTTCTGGGGTAGGAGCCAGCCCTCCTCTCCGCCATCTTGTCCAACAGAACCTCCAGGTTATGTTTGCAAATCAGAGCACGAATTTCTCCCTTTCCGCCATGTCCGGGTCAAATTTCATGAACTGTGCAGGACAGCCTGGCACAATGCCTTTTAAAATGGTGGCAGGAATCCGAGGATGTCCCAGAAATAGGGAGTACTCATGCTTACTCGAATGGGAGAAATGTGAGCTAGCATCAGATAAGAAGCATACCAAGAGGCATGATAGATATTGAATGGGGAAATTCTGAGATGATCATGCCAGGCCTTGTAGAGCGAAACCCTCTATGAAATGCTGTAGAAATGACACATACAATTTCTGGTAAGATTCACTCCTATATCAAAAACAAAGGGTAGAATCTTTCCAGCCCCTGAACAATGTCAGGAATGATGGGATCAGTTAGGAAGCTATGGCAAAATTCAAAACTGAGATTGTAACGCTGGAAAAAAATGTTTGTTTTCCAAACAAGGCTGTTGACGGCGCAGTGAAGTCCTTGCTACTGTCATAGAGTCACAGAGATATACAGCACAGAAACAGACCCTTTGGTCCAACTCATCCATGCCAACCAGATATCCTAAATTAATGTAGTCCCATTTGCTAGCATTTGGCCTATATCCCTCTAAACTCTTCCTATTCATATACTCATCAGATGCCTTTTAAGTTTGTAATTGTATCAGCCTCCACCACTTCCTCCGACATTAATTACATACATGTGCCACACTCTGCATGAAAACGTTGCCCCTTTAGGTCCCTTTTAAATGTTTCCCCTCTCACCTTTGGGTGGCACAGTGGATCAGTGGTTAGCACTGCTGCCTCACAGCACCAGGGACCCGGGTTCAATTCCAGCCTCGGGTGTCTGTCTGTGTGGAGTTTGCACATTCTCCCCATGTCTGGGTGGGTTCCTCCCACAGTCCAAAGATGTGCAGGTTAGGTGGATTGGCCATACTAAATTGCCCATAGTGTTCAGGGAGGTGTAGGTTGGGGGGTGGGTCTGGGTGGGATGCTCTGAGGTGCAGTGTGGACTTGTTGGGCCAAAGGGCCTGTTTCCACACTGTAGGCAATTCTATGAGTCAATCAACGCAACTTATCTACACTGCATTTGGTGTCAACTTGTTCTACTTGCCAGCAACACAGATCTATAATTCTAGTTATATTTTCCTTATTTTGAAAACATATTTTGCATTTCCAGATTTTACAGGACAGACTTATTTGCTTTCATTTTATCTCACATGTTTGCTTACAAAAATGAAGTTGTGGAACACCTTCTCTTATTTTCTGAGAACAAGTCTGATTCCTTTCAAAAGTAGTTCCAACAAAATTATTTTAATCTAGTTATTACATTTGTTGTGGTACCTTGCCATTTTCTAATATCAATGCCTTTCTACGTTGGCATTTTTTTTTAACAGTATTACTGTAAGTGCCTGCAACACTTATAGATTTATAAGCAGTGGTTCCAAGCAGCATATAGTGTGAGACATTTATATTATAGCATTGGTGAGAAAATGAAGTTGGACTTTATTCTGTACTGTAGTTACTCCGTTCCAGCCAGGACCAAAGAACATATGAGCTCATTATTTACTACAACTCAACAGGGAGGTTTTTATTCTATAGTTATGCAATCTGTAAAAGCGCAATACGATCTGAACTAGCCTGAAAACTGGCTGATAACTCACCAATGTGATTCACCAATGCTGAAGTGACTTACCACTTAAATGGACATATTATGTTCCAACATAACATACACCAACTGTAATACATTACAGACTCATCTATTGGGCCAGCTTTAGAGGACGGCAAGCCAGGAATACGTGTTTTTTAACCATTTGTTAGAGCAAATTCCCTGTTTGAAATTTAATTTTGGGTGAAAACTCATACCTTCACAGTTAAAGTGGAGCAGTAGCTGTAATATTTGGCTGCTCACCAATAGGTGACCTGATGTGGCTTGCTAGAGAGAGGTGTAGCAATATGAAGTCTCCTCCACAGTCTGTAGTGAGGAACTGTTGGGGTACAGATAGCTGGAGGTGGTGAACTTCAATTTGGCAGCTGCCAGAAAAGAATTGTGAAGCCTAGAAAAGCAATCCTCCTCCTCTTGGTCTCGCAACCATAATGACTTCTTCTCCACCTCTATAATGTGCGGGAATAATGAACCTGCTTTGTAAACCTAAATATCTTTACTAAAATGAGCCCTTCATCTGAAGCAAGGCTGATGCCCAGTGCTAGGCCTTTTTAAAGTGGCAGCTACTCATGTTAATGAGGTGATAAGACAGGGTGATATATTTTAAAATTAGGATAGAATAAGACATTGTTAAACTCGCTGAGAATATTTCTAACATTTTGTCAGTCTCCTTCATGTGAGTAAATGATGGTCCAAAAGGCAAAAGGTTCCATCTCAAATAGAGGGAAAACATACTTCAATTCCTTGAAATTTCTGTGCACAAATCACTGACTAACAGAAATGATATTTATGTAAATATTCACAGATCAAATAACTCAATTTTCCCAAGTAATGGATGATCCATGGTCATAAATAACATTATAGAGAAGGAGATGGCAGAACAAGAAGATTAAACAGGACCATTATCCATGCCATGTTGTCAGACTGCGGTACCTTATCCTCCTTCTATTTATTCTGCCAGTGGCCACAGACACTCTGTACTGCTCCTTGCTGATTCTCTTTCTTCACCTTCTATTTGCAGACTGGAGTTCTCTCAGGATCTCCAGTTCAAAAAATGTGGTCTGTTAGAAGCCCTTCTAGAAATGTGAAGGCTTTTCAGCCTAAATAATTGTTTGGTTCAAATCTCATTTCTTTGATATAGAGTAGGAGCAAATTATTGCAGATGCTGGAAACCGTACTGAAAACAAAAAATGCTGGAAATAACAATGGGTCAGTTAGCATCGTGGAACGAACTCTGATGGAGAGTCATCTAGGCTTGAAATGTTGGCTTGATCTCTCTCCGTAGATGCTGTCTGATCCGTTATAATTTCTAGCATTTTTTTTTCTCTGATATAGAAGTTGACACAGCGCTTTAGCTCACAGGCAACAAAAAAAAATTACTTCACATCCGCAAGGTAGCTGTTTTTGAATTACACTACGTTGATCAATTTGTCAGTTTTGAAGAACTCTCCTGGACAGTTAATGGCTATTTTCCTCATATATTTTTTGTTGATTGTATTTTTCTTCTCTATTTTAGTTTCATCTTATTACTTTGTTTTAGTTGTCCATCCTTTTCATTCTTTCTTTTCTAATACAGGAATTAGGAAGGAAATGATGAAAATACAGGCTAACCACTAAGTAAAACGCATTCGGTTCTTAAATTTAAAAAATCAATCCAACTTACGAAGGAATTACTTTTTTTTTGAAAATGTGTACATTATACATCTATCCCAAGATACGTTTGATTATTCATTTTGGTCATTTAACAAGAGTATGTTAAGGAAGTGCACGATGAAGAATGTGTTTGTTTTTGGAGTTCTTGGGTGGCAAGTTCATTACTATGCACTTACCTAGTGGTTTGACCTTGCAATAAAACTCATTTATAAAGAGGAGCAACAGTGACCAGCAGTCTTGGTACTGAATCTGCGCGGTGTAAATTGTAAGATGGTAATTTCATTGCTATATGCATAAATTACTTAGTTGTTTCTCAATTTTCACTGACCGATTTTACAAATAGTCACCGGACATAGATGTGATATGGTTGTGTTACTTCCATTATAAGTTTGTGTCCAACAAAGGAATCACTCAATTGGCAACAGCAAACTAAAATAGAAGTAGCTGGAAATATGAATCTAACAAAACTTGCAATTAGAGGATTGAATAAGTAGCCCTGGGGGAATGAGCATAAATATTTTTATAACAGTGAAACAGTTGAGGGGTTGGTCACAAGAAGGTATTGTGGTAACATAAGGGACAAGGGATTCAGAGGGGATTTGGAGATAAAACACTTTTTCACTCGGTGGGTGATGGGAATCTGGAATGTGCTTCCTGGGCTTAAAAAAATATTTGGATGAGCACTTAAAGTATCAAAATATTCACGGATATGGATCACGTGCAGGAAATTGGAATTAGTGCACTTTTAGTGCTAATTATGTTGGTGCAGACTCAATGGGTTGAAGGGCCTTTTCCGTGCTGTCTGACTCTTGAATCTGTGAATCTCTATGAATCTATGAGAGCTGACTTTTGAAACTGGAAATATGGACATGTCATTTTTCAGCATGCAGCATGAGAAGTGTGGGGTGTAGCGTGCATTCACTGGGTCAGAAAGATGAAAACCAGAGCTGATTATAATGGAGATGGCACAGCACAACTTCACACGAGCAAAGTTTAGTGAGAACTAGGGTCACTGCTTCAGGTAAGTGAAGCCAGAGTCAGGGATTATGAGATAACTCAATGGGTCCTATAATATGGGGTCAGGAGATGCACATCTGCCATTCAGGTAAGTTATTTAGCTCATTATTAGCCAGGGAAACCCTAGGGCTGATATCTATAAACAATCACTCTCTAAGCAGACTAAAAAAGAACTGTAATACTTGAAAATGAATACACTGGACCTCTGTTTTTCAGTGTGCAAGACTAGTCAAGTATGTCTCATTCACACATTTTACTGGCTTTTCTTTCTGTTTATATTTACTGATTTTATGAATGTAGTGCCTCTGGCAAAAGCATTCCTAGGGCAAGATATTGGCCCCTTAGCAATCTTAGAAAAAACTGGCTCTGTTCACATCAATTTTTAGTCCTATGAGTTCACAAGCTAAGGGTGTATATTGTCTATGCTGCCAGGAATGAAAAAGTTTTGAAATAGTTACAACATGGCCTGGATATTTATGCTTCTTTCTGCGTCAAAGTTGTCATGGTAGAAATTTAAATATGGCTAATAGGAGACACTTTCAGGATATCAACCTGCAATTCAATTTTCAAACATTTTTTTGTGAGCATGATACAACAGTGAATAGTGAGCCTGCACACAGTACCATTATCCTTATTGGATCATGGCAGGGATTGGGCATTTCAAACCACCCACTACTTGGATGGAGTCAGGCTTGCTTTTGCAAAAGACAATGTTCAAAGCTACACAATTGTATCAGGAACCTGAAGGAGCTATAGTCTGGAGTTAGAAAACAAAGAGATAAGACTCTATTCAACATTCCTTTTGAAAGATATTGTCAGTCCTATCTTTCTGTAACACCAGTAATCATACACCAGCATTGGAAGTTCCATTGAGAAAGTCTTTAATCCATTTCTTATCTCTAATACTTGCCCAATCAACCAGGTAGACATTGAAAAGATACTTCAAAGAGAAAAAAATATTACAAGCTTACAAGCATGTTAATCAATCAGAGCTATCACTCCCCTTTTGCAACTGAGCAAGCTGATTCCTGTTTAGTTAAATCCAAAAGGCATTCTTGGAGATCAGCTAAGCATTCAAAAATGCAGGCCACTTGGGAAAACCACACTGACCAATCCCCACCATTGCCTACCTGCACTCACCTATCACTACCCCACCTACCTTCCCCATTCCTGCCCATCCTTGCTCTACTTATTTCAGAACTCCCTTCCCCCTCCCCCATTTCTGAAGAAGGATCCCGACCGAAACGTCAACTTTCCTGCTCCTCTGGTTCTGCCTGGCCTGCTATGTTCCTCCAGCTCAACACCATCTGATTCCAGCATCAGCAGTTCTTGCTATCTCTGAGTGAGCTACACCTGGGAAAAGAGATGTCTGACCATCTATTCAACTTGTTTCTGATAATTAGTTAAGCTAATTATATATCTAATTTATGCTTGTTAGAAACAACATACATTCCTATGTAGGGACTCATCCTCTGCAAATAAAAAGAATATGCTTCAGTTTTATATTTTTTGAAATATTCAGCAGTTTTGGAACCCAATAACTCTTAGATGCTTCCACCATGGCAAGGCTTTAACAATCTGCACCCTTGTTGTCATATAGCATGAATTGTTGTGATCATCTGAAATTTATCATTCTTGCATTTTCCTCGAGGAGTGCAAAATGAAAAGCTTTGGCAACTTGTCTCTTTTTTCAGAAATATTCAAGATCCTAGCAACTGTTTGTATATCAGAAAAAAAAACCTACATAGTACTAGACACATAGGAATATCCAAATTATTTAAAACATAATATATAATATATTTATGGGAGCTATTAGGCCAAGCAATAGTGGAAACTATTCACTTGAAGAATAACATTTTTGTTTTGCATAAGGAGCATTGTGTTAATCTTTGCATGTGTGGTCTGTTCTGATTAAAAGAAAGGGAAACTAAAGGCATTACACTGTGGTGTGTTTCTTGTGTAGAAAAAAGATCACTTGTCTCGCTGCAAATTCAATATTTGATTGCTTCTTACTTTTAAATCATGATGGTTGAAAAACAATAGAAAGAGATGGCAAACGTTGATAACAGTGCAAGATCACAGTCCGTGTTGTGATGAGAAAGCAGGAGAATTGAAGCTGAATAGAACTCTTTTATGCTGAAGCTAATGATTCTTTTCAGGATCAAATCTCACACCGTTTAAATTGCTACTTCTGCTGATCTTGTTCCCTCATCATGCTCCACAAAGCAGACAATCCAGACAGATTCATCTGTGAAAAATCTCACTCCTTTTCCAGTTTGTGCCTACTGGGAAACAGCATCACCTGCATCTGAAATGTAAGTAAGCAGCATTTGGAATGATGTTTGTCCTCAGTGAACCAGATTTATTTGTTCCATTTCGTATTGTGGTAAATCCAATTTTTTGTTTGAATTTGTTTGGGAAGCCTGAGCTTATTTATAGCCAGAAATAAGCAGAGGATTTAGAGCTTCATTTGTCACAACGTGTAAATAATGACTAAATAGGGAAAGGTTCAAACGGTGGTCCTGCGACTGGTTCCGTTGTGCTGCATTTATTTATAGCATCACAAAATAAAGAGTCAAATATAAACATTAATAAAGAAGGCACAGAGCTAGCGACATTAAGATTTGGTTGATGTAGTCATGGTTTGAATAATCCATGTATTGTGATTTAAGTTGGCAATTTATTCATCCTTATGGGTCAATAATAAACATAATTTGCCAGAAACAAATGATTCAGAGAAGTGCAACATCCCATTTGTACCGCTGTCATGCACAGTTCACCTTGCTGCCCAAATACCAAAATGGTGCTTTTTTTAAAATGAAATCCCCAACATAGTAAAATTCATACTTCTGCATGTAGTTGAGCAATGCAAAATAATTTATCCCAGTAAATTCCATGACATGTATCAGCATGATAAAATGTGTATTATATGGAATGAATGCATACAATTCCATTAAAACTGCACAACCATGAAAACTGTCACTCTGGGAGAGGGGAAACTTACAGGTAAAGGCAGAAACGCTCAGCAAATCAGATGAAATCAGTGGAAAAGCAGCATTCAAAATTTTGAGCCATTGGACCAATGTAAACTACTGTGCTTCAGTGCATCAGGCTTTGTGTGTTTTTATTTATATATTTCCATTAGCTACCAGATATTGATTTCGACGATGGATCTAACAAAACTATTATTTTTCAATTGTTTCACCTGTAACAAAATCTTATCCTATGCATCAGAATGCCAATGAGCTCCATTATTTCATTGTCTAACATTTATCATCTTAAAGAAGAGGAAAATATTACTTTTGTGAAAGAAAAATGAATTCCAACAACTTCATCTTGGGGTTAATACAGGCTCAGGGACTGGCTGGAATAATACATAATTCACATTGGCTCATATGTATACAGGTAAAGAACAAGGCTCCAATCACTCATTACACTCCAGTTTAATCACTGTGCTTTTGCATTGCAACTTACTGGGGTTTGAAATTCATTTCAGTGCAGCCTCAACAAAATTGACTGGGAACCTGTCTCAACAAGACAAGCACAGTGCATCTTTCACTGATTAGACTGAAGAATCATATTGAGATGAGTGGTGAGAGAGGTTTTAATTTAAATGAGAAGGTGGGAACATGACCAGTCAGCTCCTTAAACCTAAACCTTGGGTTGGGCATACCAAATTCTTCATGCAAAACCAACATCTTCCAAACTTAAAAGGCTCCAATAGGATTTTGTGGAAGCAACACACCTGACATGGATGAATGGCCAGTTAAGCTTCTGAACAAACATGTGTTGATGTGTTCTTTAGGCTGTATTATGAACACTGAAACTGGGTCCATACTGAGAATATGTATGAGAAGATTTATTTACACAGCAACTCATCGCACTGCAACTCAATGACAGACATCGATACAAGCTGGGTTCTGTTACTTGATAGTGTGGTTGACTGACTGATTTTCCTGATGACTATGAAGTACAGTAGTCTTAGCAGTCACTAGCCAAGATGGAATTTATGCCTTTCCACATGAATATCGCATGGCATGTTGAAATAATTATCCAAACACATTTTTCCTTAATTCTTTCATGGGATATAGGATTCACTCTCTGTCCAGTATTTATAGCCCATCCCTAATGACCTTTGAGAAGGTAGAGGCGAGCTATCTTTTTGAACTGCTGCAGTCATTATGTATCGGTGATGGCCGTGTACTATTAGCACTAGAATATGAATCTAGAGGTCCAGCTAATGTCGTGGGGACCTGGGTTTGAATCCCGCCATGTCAGATGGTGGAATTTGAATTCAATAATCATTTGAAAATAAGAGTTTAGTGATGACCATGAAAACATTGCCAATCATTAGGAGAAACCCATCTGGTTCACATGTCTTTTCGGGAAGGAAATCTGCCATCCTTATCTGGTCTGGCCTGCATGTGACTGCATTGTGTTTGCCTCTTAACTGCCTTCTGGGCAATTAGGGATGGGCAATAAATGCTAGTCAAGCCAGTGACACTCACATCCCATGAAAAATGTCAATATGCTGTATGTATTCCCACAATACCATTTGGGAGAGAGATTGAGGATTTTGACCTAGCAACACTGAAGGAATGGCAATTTTATTAAGCCAGGTTGGTGAGTGTCTTATAGGGGTACTGGAGGGTTGTGGCATTCCCATTAATCTGCTGTCCTTGGCCTTCTAGGTGGAAATGGTTTGGAAGGTTCTCTCAAAGGATGAATTTCTACAGTGCATCTTGCATGTGGTACACCCTAATGCTACTGAGTATTGGCGGTGGAAGGAATCCCCCAAGCAACCAGTTTTAAAAAGTCAGGAGGATTATCTGTTGAATCTCTTCAATTTTGTTAAAGACATTTTCAAGGGACAGCTTAGGGGCTGATGGCATACAGATCTGAAGAAGGATCTAGGCCCGAAGCATCAGCCTTCCTGCTCCTCTGATGTTGCTTGGCCTGCTGTGTTCATCCAGCTCTACACCTTGTCATCTCAGATCCATGTGCTTGTGGGTTTGTGAGAGGGATATTCAGGAACACTACACATTCCAATTGACAGGGAGGAAGAACATAACAAGAAAAGGGATTAAGCTCCTCTGAGACAGAGTAGACTAGTTCTGAGCAGTAGCATCTGCAGAAGCAGAATTAGACCCCTCAGCAATAGAATGCATGGGTAGGTAAGAGAATGGTCAGACTGTAATGAAAACAATAATCTTATTAGAAGGTCTACTACCAAGGAAGAACACATGCAGGCAGGTGCTTTCAGATTTGGCTGACCTGTGTGCCAGTCACTTGGCATTCTGTAGGAACATTCATCATGGCCTCCCATGATTGTCAACCTCACAGCCAACATGCACAATCTGTCAACTAGTTTCTTCATGGAACAACAACGCAACCGTTGATGGCTTTTCATTGGCAGCAGCATATCATTTCCTCAGGGAGTATCTGGATGCTCTGTTCATGAGGGCAAGGGATTACATTGATTCAAGTTGGATCACAGCACATAAGCTCTAAAGTCAGTGGGCTTTGCCTTTACTGTTGAGATTCCTTTTGATGCAGAGGATCATTGTTTGCAGCTACGAGGTCATCAAGGCTCTGACTCACCTAGGGAAATTTCTCATCAGCAAGTACTTTATGCAGGCCTTGAAACATTTTGCCGGGAGCTGTCTTGATGCCGACAATTTCCAGCAATTGCAACTGCACAGCTCTTTATGAAGCTATCTGAGGATGGTTGTTAGTGGATAAGACTTATCCTGTGCGAAGATAGCTAAGGCTTTAGTGACATTACTGTCATAGAGATGTGGAGACTGTAAACAATTTTACCTGAGCCCAAGGATCATCAATCTGTGGCCTTCAGCCTCCTAAAGATGTGAGTCAGATATCTTGACCAGTTGGTGGTGCCTTCCAGTATACAGCCTTATAGGCTTGCCCATTATGATGATCTGCTGATCTCTCCATAACACGGCCATTCGGCCAGGTATTGACCTTGAGGAGCACTAAACATTGGGAAGGCACAAATCTGGACTAGCAGATAAAAATGCTTTGGCTGCTGCAGTCCTAGCCAAGTTAGCTCAATCTCAAACCATCTTCTAGTGGACATGATCACATAGTGCAACATTATTTGTAATTTGTCAGAAGATACACAAGCGTGGAAAACCATAAAAATGTTGAAGTTGCAAAAGAGTAAATTACTGCTGTTGAGACATATCTATGCATAGAATGATGGGGAGGACTTTACTGGGCATGGGGACATTTTGGTAACAGGTAATTACACCAACTCTACAATGTGGTAATCCTTTCATGCTGTTGACCAATAAATAGCTAAGGGTTTAGATTTACAATGCTATTTATTGAGAAAGAAAAGGGTTTTTAAATTCATTTGCAAACCATAGCTGATGTTTTGACTCATCTAATGTTGTTTATTTTGATGAAGGCTCCTTTGTTATATTTGATATGGATTGCTCAATTGTACACACAACTCAGAATAGTTACATTGTGCAAAGGAGCAAAGGTACCAGGGAAGACTGAATCCGTAGGGCGGCCACAACTGAACTACTCACATTAACTGCCAAAAATGAAAGAAATTAATGTATTGCCATAGTTATTAGTTGGTTACCACAATCTGGAGCAGCATTATCCTGGGGGTAGTCAAGGCAAAATGATCATTCAGGCCTAGAGAAAATACTACTTTTTTTCTGTATTTGATGAATTCTAGCTAAGATTTTCTACCTCTTAAGTAAAAGTTTGGATTGGAAACTAGCATGTTGAGTGGTTCATATCTGACAAAGCCGGGGGTTCATTATCTCATGTGATCACTTCCTTATCAGCTCATTATTTGTGGAAGCGAGGTGTTACGTGAGTTACTCAGTGTATCATAAGTGGTGAACCAACTAGAGGATCTTTCCACTGGTGGGGCCTTCTGATATCAACAGTTCTGGCACTATTTGTAAAGGTCAGTTGGACTTATTTCAAGGAAAATATTACCCTTCAGCCCATGTTAGATGCTCCTAGAAGCAGTTTAGGTGGATTGGCCGTAGTAAATTGCCTCACAGTGGCAGCCTGCTAAGCCAGAAGTTTTGGGAGATCCTCCAACTCCATAGATTTTCCTTTTAAACAGGCCTCCCTCTGCCTGTAGTCAGCTCCAATTTCGATGACAAGATCTACATGAGGACAATCTGCATGTGGAGGAGAAAACAGTGCCATTATATTGTGTCGAATATCTACTGAATCTGGAGGACTATTACATTGTTGTCATTCTTGATAAGCCCTAAAGCACCAGTGTACAGTCTGTCTAGCATCTCAGCATCTAATGGCTGCCTTCCACATCAAATCCTTAAAAATATTTGTAACAGAATCACTTCCTCCTGTCTCCTCATTCAATTTACAACATGTCAACTACTTTATAAAATCATCCCTTTATTCCTCTCTAAGCTTACCCAATGCATAGATCTTTTTGAAAATAAGATGATACCAGTGAAAAATTAATGCATTTGTCTAGAGTATATAGTGTCACTTCCTGGTGTTTATCTGTGATCCCGAATGTTCCAAATGACAAAGTTAAATATTCTCTGAAATCTATCAATATCCTTTAAGTACAAGAACCGTGTGTGACTCCATATTGTTGATACCCAAAACAAATTAGAGCTCAAAATTGCCATACAACCTAATATGCATAGGCCTGTTACAAAGCTTATGTTGCCGTTTTAAAATATGTGTATCTTTGCCTAAAAACCATGTCCACTTCAAAAATATTTTCATGCATGCTAGCCTAAATTTATATTAGCTTGAGCCACAAAGTAGCAATAAATACACCTACGCTCGGTTCGCATTAAACAACTGCACCTCCCAGTCATGAACCATTTCAACTCTCCCTCCCATTCCACAGACAACATGTCCATCTGGGTCTCCTGCAGTGCTGCAACGATGCTACCCGAAAGTTGCAGGAACAGCAACTCATATTCCACTTGGGAACTCTGCAGCCCAATGGTATCAATGTGGACTTCACAAGCTTCAAAATCTCCCCCCGCACCACCGCATCCCAAAACCAGCCCAGCTCGTCCCCGCCTCCCTAACCTGTCCTTCCTCCCACCTATCCCCTCCTCCCACCTCAAGCCCCACACCCATCTCCTACCGACTAACCTCATCCCGCCCCCTTGACCTGTCCATCCTCCCTGGACTGACCTATCTCCTCCCTACCTCCCCACCTACATTCACCTCTACTGGCTCCATGCCCGCTTCTTTGACCGGTCTGTCTCCTCTCCACCTATCTTCTCCTCTATCCATCTTCTATCTGCCTCCCCCTCTCTCCCTATTTATTTCAGAACCCCCTTCCACCGCACCCCCCATTTCTGAAGAAGGGTCCAGGCCCGAAACGTCAGCCTTCCTGCTGCTATGATGCTGCTTGGCCTGCTGTGTTCATCCAGCTCTACACCTTGTTATCTCTAATAAAAACATCAACCTAACTTTTGAGTTAGTCAGTTGGTTCCTTCCGTACAGAAAATGTTTCACAACTCAGCACAACTAAATAGAATATAATTTAATTTCTCCCTTGCTTAATCAAGTCAAAATTATCAATTATTGAAAAAAAAACTCAATTCTACAACAAGGCTATGGAGAAACATTTCATTGTAGTTGTAGAAACTGACTTCATTGGCTTTGGAAACAAGGTGTAGAGCTGGATGAACACAGCAGGCCAAGCAGCATCAGAGGAGCAGGAAAGCTGATATTTTGGGTCCAGACCCGAAAAGTCAGCTTTCCTGCTCCTCTGATTCTGCTTGGCGTGCTGTGTTCATCCAGGTCTACACCTTGTTATCTCAGATTCTCCAGCATCGGCAGGTCCTACTATCGCATTGGCTGTAGAGTATTTTGAGATGTCCTGAAGGTTTAAAAGTTGCTACAATAATTGTAAGTATTTTGTTTATCTTCTTTCCTCACTAAGATAATGTATGTCATGGTTCGACTGTTCTGAGATTCACTGTGTCCATAACAGCAGCTTCAGATATATCATGCAAGCATCTTCAACACTGAAACGTCTACTAAATCATAGGCAGCACACAATGGTAATCTGTCTTGCATTTACTATTGATGTAATTTTGCACATATGAAATATATTTTTGGGTGATAAAACTAAACATTAATAATTACCAGACAGATGACTTGCCTACACTTCAGAATATATGGTTTATAATATTTAAACCCATAAAGAGTCATGTTTAGAAGTTTTTAAAGGTACCCTGCATAGTGCATAATTTTTGTAAGTTACACATGTGCAAGTATTTATATTTTAAGATATTCTAAATTCAATTGTTGTGTCCTTATTTGTATGGCTTCATTACAAAGATATGTTGCTACTCAGGATTAATTTTATCATATATCTAAGAGGTGCTTATGGGTAAATCTAATTATTCAGAAACCTATTAATATAGCATATAAATATATCTAACAAATGGTATTTACAACTAATTCCCCTGTGCACTCCACTATATAATTTAAAAACAGTTTGGGCATTCAGCCATAGATGACAACAGTCTAAAATTTGCATTGAAATGAATAGTCAGAAGTGGTATCTGTGGAAGTAGAATTCAAATTCTGTAATTGCACAAAAAAAGCAGGAGCAGATCAGTCACCCAACGTATGCCCTCGCCAACTCTCTTTGCCATGGATGGTGCAGGCAACGAGTTAAATTCCTAATTTATTTCAATGGATGGAATAGTCAGGCAGGCTGTGTGATGATGGGCTAATTATCTCCCTTATATTTTGCACACATGCTTCAATTTAATTTTGCATCCTCCCCTTCTATTCCCCTTTTTGTAAAAAATAAATATTTACATATTAGAATTACTTACATGTAAAAATATATATTTGTTTACTAAGAATTCAAAGGGAATGTTTAATCAACATTGTTGCAATTTATTTAAAAGAGCAATTGCCATCTCACTAGGAAGAGAATTGGAGGACAGCATTAGTACTGGAAATAGAATAGAATATGACAGACATCTACCCAAAGAAATGACTGAAAATGATCATCATTTCATGATACAATTTGGAGCAGTTTCAATGGATCAGGCAGATAGGCAGTTAAGATCATCAAGGTCAATTGGTTATCCTGGAGTGAACTTCTTATTTCAGTCATAGGCAACAAACCGGCTGGTAGGGTTTTTCTAGCACATATGTATGTTGAGTCTTAATGACATTATTGGGACTCAACTACAATTCTTATTCACAGGTTGAATTGGAAATAGCGATGAATTTACTCCAAACAGGTAAGAAAATACAACTAAGTTTCTTTCCTTGTGGGAGCAGAAAGAGAAAAATTGGTCTTCCAAGGCCCACAAGAAAATTGACATCTCGCTTTGCCACAATTAAACCCTCACTTTTGTCACCCTCCCCATATCCCCACCACCCCTATCCCTTACACACAAAAAACAGTTGATGGTGTTAATTTGAGGTAACAAGGTCTAGAGGTGGATGAACACAGCAGGCCAAGCAGCATCAGAGGAGCAGGAAGGCTGATGTTTCGGGCCTAGACCCTTCTTCAGAAATGGGCCTGAAACGTCAGCCTCTCTGCTCCTCTGATTCTGCTTGGCCTGCTGTGTTCATTCAGCTCTACACCTTGTTATCTCAGGTTCTCCAGCATCTGCAGTTCCTACTATCTCTGATGGGGTTAACTTACTTGCTTTAGGTTGATAGTCTCTAAGCCATAAAAACAGCACAGACTTTGACTAAAATCTTCCCGGCAAATTCACTGTCCACTACAATGCTGTACACTGCTAAATGCATGTGTGAACTGAGACTATATCATTTGCTTCATAATCCAGTTATTGATTTCACTTCAGTCTTTTTTAAATTTTGAATTATTTGTTACATATTTCACATCCACAGCTAGCAGCAGGGATTTTCCACAATTCATTTCCCAGTTAAGAGCAGAGGCCAGTGCCTGTTTGTATGGCTTTACTAATTATGTAAGGTGATTTGTCCTTTAAGCACCACATTTTCATGCTGCTAAACTCAATTACTTTCCATTTGAGGCTTACCTTAAAGACTCAGTTGAGTCTTGACTTTCACTGTGTGAGACATTACAGCTGCAAAACCATTCCACAGTTGAAGATGTTTGCCATGCCAAGATGCCATGCAATCAAACTCCAAATCCCCGATATTAATGGTTGTATTTCTTGAGAACAGACAGGAAGGGTGTTTAAGTTATAAACTGTTATGAGCTGCTCAAATTCAGAAATACTAAATGATCCTGAAAATCATTCCAATGTGGATCAATTAGAATTCAGGATTAATGATCTAGCACAACTCTAGTGAGCAGCACATATGAATCCAATGAAATTTCTCATTTATTGGAGAAGCCAGGAATGTTCTGTAGATAAACAGAGTAATAGCAATTGATAGAATCAAGCTGACAGCCTGAAATTGCTTTGCAATTGCATTGCATTTTATATAAAAAAAGACATAGGGGTAGGTTTTAAATGTACCGACAGGGTGTAAAATTAAAATTGTGGATCAGCTTTTTTTATATAGAAAGTGTCCAATTTTTCATTTCTATTGCAGATAATGGAAATAAGAAATTGAATGGTTTCTGTAATGACTAGTCAATCCATAGTGCCAATTTTACGCCTGGCTGGCATGTTGAAAATCTATACCATAGATTTAAAGTACAATCTCCACAGTTACATTTTAGCATGACTGCACCTTCAGAATGTTTTCCTTTACACAAGTACATGTTTCCTACTACCTTTAAAATGGCAACATTAGAATTCAGAAAAGAAAGTTAGTGTCTTTAAAACTAGATCCTATTCCTTAAAATTCTTCATGAATTAAAGTAATTTAAGCCTTAAAAATATAATTGTTCCTCTCTGATATTTGTTGTTCAGCACCATCAAGGAGAAATGACTGAACCATGATAATCTTTTAAGCAAAAAAGCAAAATGTAATAGCTTGAATTCTCCAAGCAGTGGCAATGCAGTGTTTATTGCCCATAAAAATGTCCTCAATCCAACAATACTGCACAATTCTTTTGGGATCTTCTAATCCCAGCTGTTACAGAAACGTAGCGCTCTGCGCCTCTTAGCAACCTCATCAAAGCAGAGTAGAGCTAGGGAAACAGAGAACACATCCCTTTCTTTTGGAACTAGCTGTGGTATGGTGCCAAGTGTCTACAGGTCCATCCAATATGAGTAAGTGGGTGGGAAGTAAGTAGATGAATGATCAGTTGGGGTCATTGGTGAGTATATGAGGGGAGTAATGTGAGTCAGATAGCTTAGTAGGTGCATGTGTTGAATATGTGTGTGTAGGTGAGTGGATCACTGAGTGCGGTGGGCAGGTAGGATTGTTTAACTCTCACATTGCATCACTGGCAGTGATGGAATTTGTTGTCCATCATAATCACCTTTAAAATTATTGGCTTGCTTGCCATTTCAGAGGGCAGTTAGAAGTAAACTATGGTGCAACGGGTTTGGAGTCCCGTGTAAGGAAGATCACATGAAGACGGTAGATCTCCCTTCCTAAAGGGCGTTAGTGAACCAGAGATAACAAGCATGGGGCTGGATGAACACAGCAGGTCAAGCAGCATCATAGGAGCAGGAAAACTTGACGTTTCGGGCCTAAACCCTTCATCAGAAAATGAGAAAATCAGAAAACCAGATGAGTTTTCATGACAATTGAAAATGATTACGTGGTGGGTACTAGACTTGCTTTAAACTCCAGATTATTCTTATTGAATTCAAATTTCACCATCTGCCACGCTGGGATTGAAATCCATGTCACCTGAACATTAGCCTGGGCCTTTGGATTACTAGCCTAGTGACATTTCTGTGAAAATGTCCGAAGACTCCAACTCCAACCTGACCATCGAAACTTTAAGCTTCCCAGGAAAACCTCACAAAGGTCGATGTATTGAAAGTTCCACATAGTTCACCGAATGTCTGGTCACCAATGCTATGGAGGCTAATATATATGGACCAATACGTCATACTGAAATAGTGATCAGGTTCCCTTTTTCATTATTAACATGTCATTAGTTAATTTATTGTTGTTAAAAGAAGTATCTGTGAAACTCAATGTCATACAGTAAATTTATCGTTAAATTTATGGAAAGTTGTCATATTTAATCATTTTGGAAGTGATAAAGTTACTCCTTGTGCCAAAAACGTTACGAATATTGGCGAGGGTTTTCTCTTCCTCAGAATTTTCTCCTTACGTCCATGAAGAGCGTGAGGGACTACCTGTTAATGTTCTGATTATGTTCCTCTCAGCACAGTACATTTGCCACAGAGGAAATATACCAGATTTTATAGATGGGAAGCTTTGAAGCCTGCTGAGACTTTCCAGGTTCCAACACCTGAGCAAGGTATTCAGAAAGCACCCCAACAGCATTTCACTTTCTACTCACCACAAGTGAGATTCAAACTCTGCTCCCCACAAACACATACCCCAAGAGCTGTTAAAGTCCTGGCAAAAGGAGGCACCCCACTTTAGTGACACTTTTCCAGATGTCTTGGGGAGAAGGGAAATTTTTTTTTCCCAAGAGTGACAATATGAAGACATCCACATTGATGAAGGCAGTCTGGACAGGCATGGCTGTGGGGCCAGTGCCCACGGACAGCTTAGGACAACTGTGCTTCAAAAGGATGAAGGATCTGTTGCAGGGTGGGAACCATCATCTACTCAATGCCTTGTGGCTCTATTGTATGAGTTCACAACATAAGCTTGCTATTGCACACATCTACAAAATGTTGAACATCAAATATCTCCAATAGATTCCTCATGTGAAATCAATATCTGTCACTTCATTGCAGCCACCAAGGTAGCTTGACTGGCTCCACAGCAGTGCTGCCTCTCAAATATCTGCCATGGTTTGTACATAAAACTTAAAAGGAGCTATAACACTCAGCAGATCACCCACCATCAGTTCACTAACCCTTCACCGCAACTAGGGACACATACACATCTGATAGCTTCTCACGTGGGACAAGGAAACAGTTACAAAAGGTGGCATTTGAGTTCAGCCCTGCTTGTCTGCCCTGGTCAGGTTTGCTGGCATCAGCCTTACTTGGATAGGATTGTTGGCCCAGTCAAACTTCACTTCTAACACAGTAAGTGTTTAACAACAAGGAGGCAGACTGCATAGAACTGAGACTTCTCATGAGCTGATCAAAATGGAGAAGGTCACTTTTAACACTGTCAGGATGTTCTTCAATAAGTGGCTTGGTTATGAAGGAGTCAGTAACTGAAGAACGTTGTATCCACTGAAGCTTGACAGAGGATGTCAATCCCACCAGGTAAACACCTGTTATAGATAGTCATGTTTGTAAATAGATGTGTTTCTCATTTTTGGCTAACAGAATTGTGCCCAAGAATGTAATTCTAGAAAGTTGGAATTGTTAATGAGTATTCATGGGATTGTAATAAATTCAAAACATTTCAGGAAATCTAACCTGCCTGAAGCTTGTGGAAAACTAAATGGCAAAATCAAGCGGTGAAGGAGGATTTAAATGCGGGAGCAGGGATGTTTTTCTGCAATTGTGCAGGGCCTTGGTGAGATCACAGACCACTGTGTGCAGTTTTGGTCTCCTTATCTGAAGAAGAATGTACTGGCTGTGGAGGGAATGCAACAAAGGTTTACCAGACTAATTCCTGGGATGGCAGGACTAACATCTGAAGAGAGACTGGATCAGTTGGGATTATATTCACTGGAGTTTAGAAGAATGGGGGATGATCTCAAAGAAACCTATAAAATTCTAACAGGTCTAACACAGGAAAGATGTTCTTGATGACCAAGGGAGTCCAGAACCAGGGTCACATATCAAGGATATGGCATAGGCAATTTAGGACTGAGAGGAGGAGAAATATCTTCACCCAGAGAGTGGTAAGCCTGTGGAATTTATTTCCTTAGAATGTGTTTGAGCCCAAAACATTAAAAGTTTTCAAGGAAGTGTTAGATATAGTTCTTAGGGCTAAAGGAGTAAAGGGCATGGTGAGAAAGTGGGAACAGAGTACTGAGTTGGATCATCTGCCACAATCATACTGAATGGTGGAATATGCCTAAAGGTGGGAATAATCCCCTCCTGCCATTAATTTCTTTGTAATTATGTTTATAAAAGTTTGATCCACTATTAGGAAACTACATTTTGCTTTCCACCCAATTAAGATCCTGCATCTTCCCTTGTAAAACTTCAGGTAGGCATGGAAAATTCCACCCATCATTTGTTCTGGCAGCTGTGTATGCATGAGGGCTTCTCTGACATTTACAATGGTTACTAACATCTTCAGTTAGAAAGTATACATTCCAAAGAGAAAAAGTATTCACAGATATCAATTAAATAGATCATGTATAAAGCTTTCCATCAAAAGGATGCAATATTCTTAATCAGTTACTCGTCCTACAATTAACATCAACTTATATTATCTAATGTAACATTCCATGAACAAGTAAAGTGTAACAGATAGCAAGAATTATCTGTGGATGGAAGTGTTCATGTCATTGTCTTACATTAGAGAAGTAATGCGTGCAGTGTATGTGGACTTCTAAAATAAGGAATGGAATTCAGGAGATGCAGCAAAAATTCACCCCTAGGACAAAGAAGCATAGTACAGGGAGGATGAGGCAACCATGGATGACTAAGGAAGTCAGGGATAGCATAAAAGCAAAAGGGAAAGCATATAATTGGCAAAGGGAAGTGGGAAACCAGAGGATTGGGAAACTTACAAAGACCAACAGAGGGCAGCAAAAAAGGAAATAAGGAGGGAGAAGATTAAATATGCGGTTAAGCTAACCAGTAATATAAATGAAGACTGTAAGAGTTTCTTTAGGTATATAAAGGGCAAAATTGAAGCACTAGTGGACATTGGACCACTGGAAAATGATGTTGGAGAGATAGTAGTAGGAAACAAGGAAATGACTGTGGAACTGAATAATTACTTCACATCAGTCTTCACAAGTAATATCCCAAAAATTCAAGAGAGTCAGGGCCAGAGCTGAGTATGGTGGCCATCACCAAGGAAAAGGTGCTAGTAAAACTGATTGGCCTGAAGGTGGATAAATCACATCGACCAGATGGACTACACCCCAGAGTTCTAAAGGACATAGCTGAAGAGATAGTGGAGGCATTACTGGTGATCTTTCAGGAATCACTAGAATCAGGGAGGGTCCCAGAGGACTGGAAAATCGCTAATGTGACACCCCTGTTTAAAAAGGGAATAAGGCAAAAGACGAAAAATTACAGGCCGATTAGCTTAACCCCAGTTGTGGACAAGATTTTGGAATCCTTTGTAAGGGATGAGATTTCTGAATATTTACAAGTGTATAGTAAAGTAGGACAAAGTCAGCATGGTTTCATGCAGGGGAGGTCATGCCTGACAAATCTAGAATTCTTTGAGGAAGTAACCAACAGGGTAGACCAAGGAGACCCAATAGATGTTATCTACCTGGACTTCAAGAAGGCCTTTGATAAGGTGACACACAGGAGGCTGCTCAGTAAGAGAAGGGCCCACAGTGTTAGAGGCAAGGTGCTAGCTCGGATAGAAGATGGGCTGTCCGGCAGGAAGTAGAAAGTAGGGATAAAGGGGTCTTTCTCGGGATGGCAGCCAGTGATGAGTGGTGTTCCACAAGGGTTGTTGCTGGGACCACAACTCTTTCACTTTGTACATTAATGATCCAGATGAAAGAAGTGTTGGCATTCTGGCTAAGTTTGCATGCAAAGACAGGTAGAGGGACAAATAGTATTGAGGAGGTGGTGAGGCTGCAGAAGGACTTGGACAGGTTAGGAGAATGGGTAAAGAAGTGGTAGGTGCAGTACAATATGGGAAAGTGTAAGGTCATGCACTTTGGTAAGAAGAAGAAAAGCATGGACTATTTTCTCAATAGGGAGAAAATTCAGAAGTCTGAAGTGCAAAGAGACTTGGGAGTTCTCGTCCAGGATTCTCTCAAGATAAACTTGCAGGTTGAGTCAGTAGTCAGGAAGGCAAATGCAATGTTGGCTTTTATTTTGAGAGGACTTGAATATAAAAGCAGTGTTGTACTACTGAGGCTTTATAAGGCTCTGGTCAGGCTACATTTGGAGTATTGCATGCAGTTTTGGGCCCCATATCTCAGGAAGGGTGCACTGGCCCTGGAGTGGGTTCAGAGGAGGTTCACGAGAATGGTCCCAGGAATGGAAAGCTTAACATATGAGGAACGTTTGAGGACTCTGGGACTATACTCATTGGAGTTGAGAAGAAGGAGGGGTGATCTAATTGAAACTTTCAAAATACTAAATGTCTTGGACAAAGTGGGTGTTGGGAAGATGCTTCCATTGGTATGAGAGTCTAGGACCCAAGGGCACAGCCTTAGAGTAAAGGGAAGATGGAGATAAGGAGAAACTTCCTCAGCCAGAGAGTGGTCAATCCATGGAATTCACTGCCACAGAAGGCTGTGGAGGTCAGATCATTGAGTACATTTGAGACTGAGATAGATAGGTTCTTGATTATCAAGGGGATCAAGGGTAATGGGGAAAAAGCAGGAGAATCGGGTTGAGGAACTTATCAGTCATGATTGAATGGCGGACCAGGCTCGATGGGCCGAATGGCTTAATTTTTGCTCCTATGTCTTATGGCCTTATGGTCTTATCACGCTAAGCTTTTCAATAGTTATTGAGGAGTTTGAAATGATGTCCTTTATGCGATTTGGAATACATTTGTTTTACAGTGCCAAATCAGTTAACTGTTCCTTCAACATTTATTTACTTTTAGGATTGTGTAGAAGAGTCTTAGTGGACCTGAATCATTAAATCTATTTCTCTATTTACAGATGTTGCCAGATTTGTTGCTTTTCTCCAGAAATTTCTGTTTTTTTATTTAAATTACCCAGCATTTGCAATGCTTTGTTTTTAGCTTTTATTTTGTACTTATAGTCTGTAACATTTTAAAAGAAAACATTTTGCTCACGGAAATTGTATTTCTTTTGTATTCCTCTTACCCTTGAAACATCAACACTTGTATGCATCAAACCTCAAGTTAATTAAGGCAACAGATAGTTTTCTGGACATTTTGCATTCCCATTATATTTTGTAATGGGAGAATGAGGTTGGTTCTGTTCCATTACTGTCTCTACCATCGTAGATTAAATAAATTAAAATGCCATCATCATAATCAGAAAGAAGAGTATTATTTGGACAGCAATGAGGCTGCTATGCTTCCTAAACCACTTAAGATCCATACCCATTACTTTGAAGTTCATAGGAGATCTGATTTATTGGCTCTAGTTGTCAGGAATTTGTCAAGAAAATGACATATGCCGATAGCAATCACACCAGTATCACACTTCAATTAAGGTAATGAGCAAATGGATAATGATCTCATTGGAAACAAGATTAGAGAAGCTCTCAATGTCACTTTTACTGTGAACAGATATGCATAATTTACTACAAACAAATTGCTCTGCAAGTGCTAAATATTATACAATATATTATTAATTGAAGTGTTTCCTTTAATTAATAAGGAATCCTTTGAACAAATTAACAATAATAGATTTCAAAAACAGTTTGAGGCATTAAAGTCATTTATGACCAAAAATATGTATCTTAACTGATTGATAAGGTTGTTAGATTAAATTACATTGAGACCTTTCATTGATAAATCATGTGGCCTCAACATCTGCACTAGAAGCCAATTCATACTGATTTACTGTCTTTGTAAACAGTTTCTTTCCTCTAAAGAGTTAGGTAGTTACAATTGATCAGCATCACCAACACAACAATTTTGCTTTCAGATACTGGTGGATAATCAAAAGCCTTTTGTTCTACTGCCCTCTATTGTCATTCATAAAAATTAGTTCTCCTCTACTTGCAAAAAGCAACAGAAATAGAAGGCAGAATCTTCTACCTTCATCGCTGCTATAAAAACAGGTCCATCTTTAGATTTGGAGTTGGACTGTCTGCAAAGCACACCCAGTAATTTCTCTTTGCCAAAGCCAGTGAATGACATTGTCCCACAGGGTTCACTGACTAACTAAGGAGGAAGGATAGCATGTACCTGCCTGAGCTTCCTGAGGCATTGGTGCTCAGACGTATTGAGACAGGAATTAGTTATTTAAAAACTAATCATCTAATCAAATAAATAAATAATTTTACATTGAAATGGCAGCACAGTTGGTATGCCATAAGTGCAACAACGATATCAGAAAGCAGCACTTGCAGATTTCATCTCTCTGGGTACTGTGAAATATTCATTTTCCAACAATGGTCACCTTACAAACATACCTGTATAATAGCAATTCTGTGTAAATCATTTTGATGTATTTAGTCTATTAGTTAATCAAGAATGCTTCATGCATGTAGATAGAAATGGTTGCCTTCTTTCAAAAGAACTTAACATCTTTTGTAAGAAAACCCATAGCACAAAGTCAAACAATTATTAGAACAAATATCACTGAACGGGCAGTCCCCAGGTTATGAGCAGGTTAAGTTCTTGAGTGTGTTTTCAAGTCGATTCCTACACAAGTCAGAACACTAATGCAGGACAATATAAAATAATTGTTTTTAAGTTCGGGAAACATTCATTTGTTGCATCTTTAAAATTATAGTCCTGTGTGGGGTTGTGCTCCTATCTATGAGCATCTGTAAGCCCAATGTTTGTAAACCACGGTATGATGATATGTCATCTTTGGAAGAAGTGAATCAACCTTTCCTAGGTATAATAAGTAAACCATCTGAATCAGATATGACACAGATCACAAAAGTTAATGGTTGCCCAACTAGTTTTCAGCTTAACACTGGGGCAAGTGTTACTGGGAAAACAAAATCCATTGAGGAGAATAAAACCACAGTCTTTTCATAGATAACTGTACGGTGCAGCAGAGTACTGCTCAAAATAAGATGGATTCTACATGCTATTCTTAAAATATAGAGACCAATACTATGTGGAAAATAATGTGTACATCATGAAAATTCAACACTTGTCCCTTCCAAACAGAAAAGTGTGCTTTACTCCTAAAATAATAGTGTTGAAGAATTTCAACAAGCTCAGAAGTCAAATAGCAGTGATTGCTTTAACTTTAATCAATGAGATGAAGATTTCATAGGTCTCAGATGAACGTTCTCTGAACTAAAGTGTGAATATAAACGACCTGATTGATGCATGTTTGTATTTAACAACTCTGCAAGAATGAGAAGTCGGATGCTGCCCCAATTTTACTGTTTAGATACTATTTAATTGTCTTCCAATGACTGCAGAATCTTCAAAATTTGATCATAAAAAAAATTAGAGCCACCAGGGGTTAGTAGCAAGCTGTTGTTGCAGCCAATTGAACTGTTCAGAAGAAGCAGTACCAAAGCATTTCAGTAAGCTTTACTGTACATGATTGAACTTCATAAAATGATAAAGCCATCCAATGGAAATGAAGACATACCAGTCTAACTCATTACAACGTCAAAAGGAGATTACTTCTTTCAGAAACATAGCTATCTTCTGTCACATGATTTGAGGAAATTAACAATCCTCCAAGAATAGCACGGTTGCTCAGTGGTTAGCACTGCTGCCTCACAGCGCCAGGGACCTGGGATCAATTCTAGCCTCAGGCGACTGTCTGTGTGGAGTTTGCATGTTCTCCCATGTCTGCATGGGTTTCCTCCAGGTGTTCCACCCATAATCTAAAGATGTGCAAATTAGGTGGATTGGCCATATTAAATTGCCCATAGTGACCAGGGACGTGTAGGCTAGATGGATTAGCCATGGGAAATGCAAGTTTACAGGGATATGGTAGGCGAGTGAGTCTGACCGGGACTCTCTTCAGAGCGTTGGTGTGGACTTGTTGGGCTGAATGACCTGTTTCCACATTGTAGGGATTCTATGAAAACAAATATACAACATTGCAGAGGAGATTTAGGATATCAGAGTCACTAATATCCCAGGACAACAATGAATTGGAAGTGAATGGTTTGTTCACAAGCAGCAGCCTTCCAATCAAAACAGGTCATTGGTCACTTATAAAGTCAGAGACCTGGGTGGGTGTAGGAGATAGGGTTGTGGTAGACTTACTTTATTTACTAGAAAAAAGGTATAAAGAATTTAATATCAAGAGAAAAAAGCATGGATGGAGTGGGGTGGACTGTTGCATAAGACAGCTGGTATCGGAAAGGATTAATTGATATCATGAGATAAGCTCCAGCCAGTGGGATATATAATACTGATTGTGGGTGGATCTGGCCAGTTTTGTTCTGTTCTAGTAGTTGTACTAGTGTTACACTTATGTTGCCAGCAGCAATGCATATTTACTCCGATGTTAGAAACGATCATATATCTCAGATAAATTATTATTGTTGATTCATATTGAGCCTATCTTCCGCTGAAGATTTTATGTCGGGATCCTCTCCCACCTTCTACCTGCAATTCAGACTAATACCAAAAAGAAAGATTGGTGCCAATGAATCTACCCAAGGATTCTCCTGTGATTCCAGCAAACACCCCAACACTATGAGAATTTGTAGATCTGAGGATGGGTCACTGGACCCGAAACGTTAACTCTATTTTTTTCTTTCACAGACTCTGCTAGACTTGCTGAGCTTTTCCAGCAATTTTGTTTTTGTTCCTGTTTCACAGCATCCGCAGTTCTTTCGGGTTTTACCATGAGAATTTGGAATTCTTACCTGACTTTTGTATTTTAATTTGAGACTTAACATGGATATCCAAGTGCTTTCCTGTATCAAATTATACATATTCAAAATCAACTCATACATTGGCAAGGGAAGTGAGTAATCTAGCTCATGGAATTATAGAACTTGGAACGTAGAACATTGAGCAGAGAACAGTGCAGCACAGTACAGGCCCTTCGGCCCATGATGTTGTGACGAACTTTCACCCTAATCCTAAGGTCTATCTAACCTCTACCCCTACCTTATACTATCATCCATATGCCTATCTAATAGCCACTTAAATGCCCCTAATGAGGCCAACTCCACTACCCTCTCCGGCAATGCATTCCATGCCCCTACCACCTTAGGCTTAAAAACTAGGTAAGTTGGTTGATTTCCATAGATTTAAATCTTTTGGTCTTCAGCAACGTTACTTGTGTGGTCTCAACTATGTCTGCTTTTCCCATTTTAGATCTAAAAATCCATATTACCACTTTAATGAAAATTTGTTTTGAGTGCTGGTTCAACAATCACAACTGAATGGTATTATGTGAATGAAGCCTCGTTTTTGACATGGCTCTAATCCACTTACAATAACATTGGTTAGTTAACATGATTTCACAGCTTGCCCACAGTAAAAATTGGCTTTATTTATTAATATGAGTTACATTGCGTTACTGATTATTTAAGAAAGTAGTAATTTTTAAAATAATTTATATGTTCTACACCCTGTTCTTTCAGTATAGTTGTCATAAAAGTACATAGTTCAAAAATACATTGAGAATATAATCATATATGCTTATAATCTGTAGATATCTGCCTAGGTATTAACAGAGGATAAATCAGGTAAAAGAGAAAATATGCCTCAAGGAAAATTGTTTATCTTAATTATATTTTACCTGAAAAAGATTAAACTGATTTATGCCATAGAGAAAGTACAGCCTCAAGTCAAACAACAACCATATTATATTAAAGTTAGCAGTATCTCAGTCAGAATAGACTGTCCTTCAGAATGTCATGTTTGTTGATTATTTTGAGAGTAACATCTCCCTCGAACATGGGAATTAGTTTTTTATTCACACTTCTGCTTCAAAGTTTAAGAATGACACAGATTTAGGTATTGATGCCAGGTTTTCTGGAGATAAAAGAGCATAAAACAATGAGATAAAAGAGCAGAAGTAGGTCACTTGGCACATTAAGCCTGCTCTGTCATTCAGTTAGATTGTGGCCAATCTGATAATCGTCAACTCCACATTCCCCATAGATATTGACTCCTTTACTGAATAAAAATCTCTACGTCAATACAACTTCTTTAAAAAAAGAGTATCAAGAACTAATATACTATGTTTTCATCTTTTTACAAAAATAAAGTTAAATATTTGTTTTGTTTCACTATTTCTGACTGAGTTATTAAATCGTGGAAACATGGAGGCTTTAAATATACAACCTTATTAGCAGGAATAACAATTGACAACTAACCACTACATCTCAAAACAATAATCTTCCCTGAATTGAAGCCAAATATAAATGTTGTGGGCTTAATTCATCTCATTGTGAAATAAATCAAATTTATGGAGGATGAAATGTGAGAAAAGTCTGAAATGGAACATCATAAAATGTTTCTTGATAGGGCACAAAAGGCCAGAAAATATCATTTCTATAACACCAGAAAAAATTAGCATCGATCACCTCAGTAGGTTTGACCTGATCTGGGGAGGTGATGGCTTATTGGTATTATCGCTAGACTGTTAATCCAGAGACCCCGATAACATTCTGAGGACATGGGTTCAAACCCTGCCACAGCAGATGGTGAAATTTGAATTCAACAAAATATCTGGAGTTAAGAATCTAATGATGACCATGAATCCATTGTCGACTGTTGGAAAAACCCATCTGGTTCGTCAACATCCTTTAGGGAAGGAAACTGTCATCTTTACCTTGTCTGGCCTACATGTGACTCCAGACCCACAGTAATTTGGTTGATTCTCAACTGCCCTCTGGGCAATTAGGGATGGGCAATAAATGCTGCCTGGCCAGCAACACCCTCATCCATTAGTGAATAAAGGGAAAAAGAACCTCCAGAACGGATCAAAACAAAAACAGTAAACTAAGAAGTCTCAATGCAAAGCTGTGTCACAAGTCATCACAACTAATTGGAATTGCTGTGCGCAACTAGTTGGTGGGAGTTGCCTATGTGGTACCAGCAGCAAAGGCAAATGGAAGTCATGTTTCAGGCTGTCTTTCCAATTAGCGCAGACAGTCCATTGGAGAGGAATAGCTCGAGAACCAATGTAGAAGCATGGGACTTTGTGTCAGAATATGGGATAAGCCATTTAAGACAGAAATGAAGAAAAATTTCTTCAAGGAGGGCATGATGAATCTTTGGAATTCTCAGCCCCAGATGGTAGTGGTAGCTCAATCATTCAGCATGTTTCAGGCAAAATTGATAGATTTCTGGAAGCAAATGGCAACAAAGAATATTAACACAGCAAGGGAAAGTAATAGTGAGGAAAGTGGTTTTGAGGTAGGTGCTTTAACTCAACACCACAGCATGTTCAAGGGGTTGAATTGCCTACACCTACCCCTATGATCCAATGTTCATGTGTTCTTATAGAGGCTGAGAAAAGAGAGGTAAATATGGGGAATGAGGAAATGGCAGAAGCGTCAAACAAATACTTTTGGCCAACTTTTCATGTCTAATAATCCTGCCTCCATGACCCTGTCTATTTAGTGGGCAGAAGGGCACATAAATCCCCAGGGCCCGATGATATATACCCCAGGCTGTTATGAGAGGCTAGGTGGAGTTTGCCGAGGTCCTGGCAAATATATTTAATATTTTGTTGGTGAGAAGTAGAGTGCCAGATGACTGGAGAATAGCTAATATGATTCCTTTGTTCAAGAAGTGCAACAGGAAACGCAACATTTTCTGAAGAAGTGTCTAGGCCTGAAACGTCAGCCTTCCAGCTCCTCTGATGCTGTTTGGCCTGTTGTGTTCATTCAGCTCTACACCTTGTTATCTGCAACAGGGATGGGTCAGGTAATTACAGACCAGTTAGTCTAATATCAGTAGTAGTAAAATTATTGGAAAACTTCTGAAGGACAGGAATGTTCAATACTTGGAAAGGCAGATATTGATCAGGAATAGTCGATGTAGGTTTCGTTAAAAGAAGATCCTGTCTGACTAATTTAATTCAGTTTTTTGAAAATGCGACTAATACTTTGATAATGGTACTGCCTTTGATGTGGTTTCTAAGTACTTCAGCAAGGCCTTTGACATGGTTCCACACGGAAGGCTGGCCAGAAAGCTAAGAGCCCATGAGTCCAAGGCAAGTTGGCAAATTGAATCCAAAATTGGGTCACAAATAAGACACAAGTGATGATGATTGAAGGATTTTTTTATAATTGGATGTCTGTGACCAGTGGTGTACTACAGGGATTGGTGCCAGAACCCTTGCTGTTTGTCGTGCACCTTAATGAGTAGAATGTGAATGTAGAAGATTCAATTAGTAAGTTTTCAGATGACTGTATATGATGTGCTGAAGGGCTAAAATTGTTGATAATATTGCACAGCTGCATGACTTTGAATGATTTTTGCAGATTCCCATATGTGCCGAAGCCAGCGCAATCAATGTGTTTATTTCTGATGAAGGGTTTAGGCCCGAAACGTCAAGTTTTCCTGCTCCTATGATGCTGCTTGACCTGCTGTGTTCATCCAGCCCCATGCTTGTTATCTCGGATTCTCCAGCATCTGCAGTACCTTTTATTTCTGTACAGTAGTTGTTTTTCTGTGCGTTGCTGTTTGTTATACTGTATAAGAGAGAGAGTTTCATTCCAAGTTTCTGGAATTCACCACACACTGGGTTCATGAACAGTGC
Source organism: Ginglymostoma cirratum (assembly GCA_024137785.1). Classification (NCBI taxonomy): domain Eukaryota; kingdom Metazoa; phylum Chordata; class Chondrichthyes; order Orectolobiformes; family Ginglymostomatidae; genus Ginglymostoma; species Ginglymostoma cirratum. The sequence goes on from JAHRHZ010000144.1 coordinate 63,540,506, forward strand.
CAGGAACAAACCTATAAGCCTCCAGAGCATTCTTCAATCGAGGGGTCCCCGATGTGCAGGAGGGTGTGAGGTTCATTGTTTTCTTTTCCTTCCTTTTTCATCTTCTTTTATTACTTAATAAATGTTCATAGTTCAGTCTTTTATTTTCCCTTCTTTTTCCATCTTTTATCATTATTAAATAAAAATTCATATTTAAGCAAATTGCTGTTGTTGAGTCTTTTCTTAAGTACATTTAGCTGAATCCAGAAGAACCCTGTGATATACCCTGTGATTCAAGATATTTTTGGTAACAAAGATGGGATTTGGGAAAATGTCTAAGAGATGGGAAAAGCAACCTGATGCTCTGGAGGCCTTCTGTATTCCAGGGTGGAAGGCAGCAGACTCTGGATTCGAGTTTGTAGCTAATATGTTAGCACAATTAGGACCCCTGAAAGGATGGGAAATAGTTATAACTGGAAAAAAAGAGAACTGGAGCCTACGTTTCTGCGCTGTGCAAGTGCACTCAACCTTGTAGAAGTGATGAAGGGTCTAGGCCCGAAACGTCAAGCTTTCCTGCTCCTATGATGCTGCTTGGCCTGCTGTGTTCATCCAGCTCCACACCTTGTTATCTCGGATTCTCCAGCATCTGCAGTACCTATTATCTCTTGTAGAAGTGTTAACACTTTGTGGTCTGGTTTGAATACACATTTGTTTTCTGCTTGCTAAATGTTGTCTTGTACCATTTGTGTGTTTTTGTTCCCTGGAGCTCAAGATCTGGGAATAGACCATAGAATCCCTACAATGTGGAAACAGGCCCTTTGGCCCAATATGTCCACACCAACTCTGTTTTCTCCTTCACAGATGCTGCCAGACATGCTGAGCTTTTCCAGCAACTTTGCTTTTGTTCTTGATTTACAGCATCCACAGTTCTTTCGGTTTTTATGTCTACACCAACCACAGAGCACCCACCCAAACCCATCCTCCTATAACCCACCTAATCTACATGTCCCTGAAGCATAACGGGCAATTTAGCATGGCCAATCCACCTAGCCTGCACATCTTTTGGCTGTGGGAGGAAAAAGAGCACCTGGAGGAAACCCTCGCAGACACGGGGAGAATGTGCAAACTCCACATAGACAATCACCCAAGGGTGGAATTGAACACGAGTCTCTGGCACGGTGAGGCAGCAGTGCTAACCACTGTGCCACCATGCCGCCCTAAAAACTAAACTTTGAGTTTAGTTTGCATTCTGGGAATATATGGTGATCTGAAAGTGTATTGTGTGTCTGTCTCAGTGCAGAACAAGTATGGTTAATGCAATGTCCTTTTGAGAAACCATCGGTGGTTGTGTAAAGCTAAAATCTGCGAAACGTTGATTCAAAAATTTGGTTTGTGAAACTTAGTGAAAATTTGCCTTTTGGAATTAGTTCTGTATTGTGTTTGGACTTGGGTAAATTTTAGTTCCAGAAATTACCATGTTTGGAATTTCATTTTCTGGCCAGACTGAACTTCAATATACTGTTTTAAAACATGAGTGAATCTTTAATTCCTGATGATAAGATTGAACACAGTTATGATCCAAGATCAGGGACATTGGAATATTGAAAATGCAACTCTCTTTGAGCCAGGAATTTAGAAAAGGCAAATTTGACAAAAGGATGGGTTTTTACTTCCTTCAAGGAGGATGAGAGATGGATGACATAATTACATGCAAAAGTTTATGTCCCACCCTGTTTTTGAATTCGTAGTAGGATTTATACTTATCAACACATTCTTTTTGACATAAAATGGATGGAGCTCATTTTTTTTTTTAGAAATTGGAGACACTGAAGGCTGAACCTGATTGCAGATTTTCAACATCGCAACACAGTGATGGCTGAGGAACCCTCAACCCATCAAGCCATTCATCAATAACATATTTCAGAGTTGGGGTTGCACTATGGAGATATCATTGTAGTGAGTGTCAGGAATCTTGAAATTACTGAGCCTGGGTTCACTTAAGCACATAACGACAAAAATTATATTAAGACTCACATGCCCTGCTTTTCTAAAACATTTGAATTGGATATGTACTTGAAAATGTAAAGGGATTCTGGGAAATGACAAAGTGCATGTTCACAGTTGAGTGGTTTCAATGCATGAAAATTGTTAGTGACTTTTGGGGAGTAATCAGAATATTGACTTTGTACAGATTTACACAGCGATATCTCAAATAACTGGAATAAATTATCAAGTAATATTCAAAAAAATGTGGGTCATCTTAGAGAAAGAACAAAGCATGTCGTGCTTGAATCAAACAGAAATGTCTGACTTCTGTTTTAAAATACAAGATTATGTTGCATGGACCATAAATCTCTACAGATTTCGGGAATTAGATATGGTTGTAACAGTTAATTTATGAAATTGGATGAGGCGAAGCAATTAAGGGTGGAGACTAGTGGCAGAAAACAAAAAAAATTTAGAATAATTGGTTGAAGTGGCAATTCAGGTTAAAATCTTACAGTAGCAAAAAGGTGGATTAGATGAGAGCACGGAACTGACAGCTTTCCCTTGGAGAGATAAAAGGTACTGCAGATGCTGGAGAATCCGAGATAACAAGGTGCGGGGCTGGATGAACACAGCAGGCCAAGCAGCATCATAGGAGCAGGAAAGCTTGACGTTTCGGGCCTAGACCCTTCATCAGAAATGGGGGAGGGGAAGAGGGTTCTGAAATAAATAGGGAGAGAGGGGGAGGCGGATAGAAGATGGATAGAGGAGAGGATAGGTGGAGAGGAGGCAGACAAGTCGAAGAGGTGGGGATGGAGCCAGTAAAGGTGTGATTCCCTGAGGTTTCTCCAGAGGGAGGAGGGTAACTTCTTCAGGGTAGGCATCCTTAGAAGAGGCTTCGCAGTGGGGTTAAAATTGTATCAGAGATAAAAGGTACTGCAATGCTGGAAAATCCGAGATAACAAGGTGTGGGGCTGGATGAACACAGCAGGCCAAGCAGCATCATAGGAGCAGGAAAGCTTGACGTTTTGGGCCTAGACCCTTCATCTAGCTTTCCCTTGGAGATGTTTGTGTCCTTGTCTTCCCTTTTAAGAGAAATGATTTGGTGATCAAGCCACCACCCGAGGCATTGGGACCATGTGTGGAGAGTTAAGTAAAACCTCATGAATAGGAACTTAGAAACATAGAAGATAGGAGCAGGAGGAGGCCCTTCAAGCCTGATCCACCATTCTTCACAATTATGGCTGACCTTCCAACTTAATAGCCTAATCCTACTTTTTCCATACAACCTTTGATCCTATTCACTCTAAGTGCTATATCTAGTTGCCTCTTGAATACATTCAATGTTCTGGCATGAATTCTGGTAATGAATTCCACAGGACCAGCAGTCTTTGGGTGAATAAATGTATCCTTATCTCTGCCCTAAATCGTCTACCCTGAATCCTCATACTATGACCCCCTAGTTCTGGACACACCCACCATCAGCAACATTCTCCCTGCATCTACCCTGTCCAGTCCTGTTAGAGTTTTAGAAGTCTCTATGAGATCCTCCCTCATCCATTTGAACTCTAGTGAAAACAATCCTAACCTAATCAATCTCTCGTCATACATCAGACCCACTATCCCTGGAATCAGCCTGGTAAGCCTTCGCTGCGCCCCCTTGAGAGCAAGAACATCCTTCCTCAGAAAAGGAGATCAAAACTACACATAATATTCCAGATGTGGTCTCACCAAGGCCCTACAACTGCAACAACACATCCCTGCTCCCGTACTCGAAACCTCTTGCAATGAAGGCCAACATACTATTTGCTTTTTTTACTGCCTGCTGCACCTGCATACTTAACCTCAGCGACTGGTGCACAAGGATGTCCAGGTCCCACTGCACAGTCCCCTCTCCCAATTTACAGGCATTCAGGTAGTAATCTGCCTTCTATTTTTGCATCCGAATTGAATAACCTCACATTTATCCAAATTATTCTGCATCTGCCATTGATTTGTCCTTGGACCATTTGTTAAGATCATAATGGAGTCAAAAATTGCGTGACATAGTTTTGGAATACCAATGTCAGTGTAAAAAAGTGAATGTTACCTCAAAAGTTACAAACATGAGACAGTAAAAAGCATTCACTGAAAATTGGGTCTCAGTCATGTACACATACTCGACAAAAGAATTAGTGTGGCCTAAAAGAGCACAAAAACATAACTGAAATGATAAGACACTGACACATAATCCATAGAGAAACTGACTTTAAAACATTGAAAGTAGTATTAGTGAAAGAGCTGTAAGAAGAATTATGACCAAAATAAAATGTGTGATTGGTTAATGTGTCAAAATTTTATAGAAATGAAAGAATATGGACTCTAGGAGGAGTAATATTGGACTGAGTGAAAGGGCCCATCCAATGACATACAGATACAGCTTGAGCGTTTAAATGATGCATGTACTCTAGTGTTTAAAGCAGTGAGTGAAGTTGTAATGTGTTAGGACAGCTGGTGTATGTGAAAAAAGGTCGAGCTAAGACTGAGGGGGTGTCGGAGTCTGTGGTAAAAGGTGGGAAGCATAAGTTGAAGGTAAAAGCTGATAAACATTAGAGCTTTATTGTTTCATCCCCATGCATATTGTAGCTCAAATGAAGTACTTATATATGGAGGTAGTTAACACTCCACGATACAACCATTCGTAAAATTGGCAAGGAAGGAAATATATTGAAGAACTGTCCTCAAGATGGATACAGATGAAGAGAGCTGGAGAAACTTTGAATCTATATATGATGTTATTTTACTGTATTTGGGTGAAGTGATCTGTGGATAGGAAACCGGAGGATTAAAATAAAACACAAATTAAGGAATCCGAATCTGTAATATACTGAATTTTAAAGAAAATTATGTAAATAGACTAACAGAAATAAAAATGTAGATGATATTCTGATCACCTCAGGAGGTGGCATGGCTTGCAGTTTCCATCTCGGCCTTGACCGTACATCAATGGTGGGATATACATTTAAATGTTAGTCCTCAAAGGCCACTGCAATTGTTAATTTGATGATACTCCCTATTGTTGTTCATATTAGTGATGGTTATTTTAATTGTAATTTTGATCTTCGAGTATACGTTACATATCCTTATTACATGTTCTTGCACGGCTATCGCTGATTTGTGTCTGCACCTGCAATTGTAACATATGCTGTCAAATATCATTGGAGTGGATTGTAAAAGATGGGCTGAAGGGCTAAAATTGTTGATGATATTCGACAGCTGGATGATCTTGAATGTGTCCTGTGAACATTCAGGTACATGCTGAAACCAGCATACTCAACTTGTTTTTCCGTACAGTAGTTGTTTTTCTGTGCCTTGCTGTTTGTTACACTGTATAATAGAGAGTTTTGTTCCAAGTTGCTGGACTTCATCTCAGACTGGGATTGCGAACGGTGCCAAGAATAAACCTAAGCCTCCAGACCAGCCACCAATCGAGGGGTCCCTGATGTGCAGGAGGGTGTGAGTCTCATTGCTTTCTTTTCCTTCCTTTTTTCATCTTCATTTATTACTTAGTAAATGTTCATAGTTCAGTATTTTATTTTCCCTTCCTTTTCCATCTTTTATTATTACTCAAAAATTGTTCGTATTTAAGCAAATTGCTGTTGTTGAGTCTTATCTTAATAACATTTGACCAAATCCAAAAGAACCACTTGGATACACCCTGTGATCCAAGGTAAGACATGAAAGTTGATGGTGTTGTTGATTTTGAGGACAATGCTCTAAGGCTATAGTCTGATATTGATCAGCTGGTGCATTGGGCGGAACAATGGCAGATGGAATTTAGTCCCGGTAAATGCGAGGTGATGCATTTTGTGAGGTCCCAAAAGGAAAGGATATACATAATGATGGTTGGTCCCTGGGGAATACTGAAGAACAAAGGCACTTTGGTGTACAAGTCCATAGATCACTGAAGGTGTCAGCACAGATAGACAGAGTGGTAAAGAACGCATGAGGTATTATTGCCGAGATTAGTTGGAGTGTAGAATATAAAAGCAAGGAAATCTTGGTACAACTTTATAAAACATTGATTTGGCCACAAACGGAATATTACATGTAATTCTGGTTGCCACACTATCAGATGGATATCATTGCACTGGAAAGGATGCAGAGGAGATTGATCAGGATGTTGCCTGGGATGAAAAGGCTCATTTATGAGGTGACATTGGATAGGCTGATTTTCCTTGGAGCACAGGCAGCTGAGGTGGGATCAGATTAAGGTATACAAAATTATGAGAGGTATTGACAAAATAGATTGTGCGAATCTTTTCCCCTGCCAGACATGTCTAAGACCATAGGGTATAAGTATAAGGTGAAAGACCATGTGGTTCAGAGGAGATCTGAGGCAACTTTTTTTTTCACCCACAGGGTGAACGTGCTTCCTGAGAAGTTGGTGGAGGGAGGTATTCTCTCAACATCTAAGAGTACTTAAAATGCCAGTGTGTAGTAGGTTATGGAACAAATGCAGGTAAGTGGGATTAGTTTCATTTGATGTTTCTTAAATGTTGAGAGAATACCTGCCCCCACCACCTTCGTGGGGAGTGTGTTCCATATATCTACCACCGTCTGGGTGAAAAAAAGTTGTCTCAGATCTCATTTGAATCATGTGCTATTCACCTTAAACTTAAGCATAGACATAGTGGGCTGAAGGACCTGTTTCAATGCTATATGACTCTATGACTCTATTACCAGGTTGCTGAGATTCCAGATTTTCCTGCTGGAAGGCCCTATTTTGAGGCAAAGGTTGGTCTACCCAATCAATTAGCCAAAATGACATGGAAACCAAGGCAAGGTGGCCCAGGCCTGGGCCCACTGAAAGGCCTGCCTTGGCCACCATTTTTCTAGAGTTCATATGATTCTTCATAAATCCAACAATCTCAGTTGTAAACATGAGCCTTCTCCACCCACAGAGAGGGATAATCAAAATCAATGCCTGCCCAAATTTTGGACATTATCTGGAGTCCTCCCCCTACATCTTTCCCCAATTTTGTAACCTTCCACACCATCAAGTTACCTTCCATACCAATCTTAAGCCTCTGAACATCCACTACCTTGACTTTTATGAAGGTACCTAGCATCTGTTTCAGTTCCTTGGCTATTACCATTAATTCTATAGGTTGTAAAGGACTTCCACAGTCCACCTGCCTGATAATAAATCTACAATATCTGACATCGGGCCTTTCAATTAAGGTGACTGATCTTTACCTCACACTTTTCCCACAAATTGCCTGCTGACAGAAGCTGAAGCAAAACTCTTCCCCATGTGACTTGACCAAATTTTGCCAAGCCAGTTCCATTTGTTTCCGTTTGGGAGCACGAAACCTAACTCATTGTGTCCATCTTCATGATAACATACTCTTTATTTCTGATATGTAAATTTATCAGAGGGTCTAATAAGATTAAGGAACTTATGGAAATTAATATCTAATGTCCTTTAGGAAAGGAAATCTGCCATCCTTACCTGATCTGGCCTACTTGTGAGTCTAGACCCACAGCAATGTGATTGACTCTTAACTGCCTTCTGGGCAATTAGGGATGGGCAATAAATGCTGCCTCGCCAGTGATGCCCTCATCTTGTGAATGAATAAAGAAAAAAAAATCAGCAGAGAGAGAGCAAAGTAACAGATTTATTTTTCTCCAAACTTGGATTTTGTTGTTTGAAAATAAAGTTTGAAATAACTGAAATGTTTATTTTGTATTAGGTTTACAATACTTATACAAGTTTTAATTGAGCTATTTATGATCATTAACTAGAATGATCTTATTTAAACCATAATATTACACAACATGAAAGGGTATTAACATATTTCTTGTTTAAGTTGTATCTGCACTAGCACTACATTTACAAGTCTAATTAACGCTTTAGATTTCATCTATCAACATGTATGCCAAGTACAATCAAATTTACAAGAATGACTTCTTTCAAACTTCTGATAATTAAAAGTCAAAGGGTTAGAGCAAAGTGCCAAAAGGTAAAAGGTTAGCATCATTCATGATAATCTGGGGGTGAGCATTGAGAAATGGGAATTTATTGAAATTTGAATCCACTCGGGACATCTGACACTGACTCTGAACATTATCCAAGCAATTTCTATTTCCACCTTAGTAATGGATCTTTAATTCCAGAGATACACTCAACACTTCATCATATGGTGGAGGTGTAAGGGCTTTGTGGGTAATTGCACTGTCCAATGCAATTTGAGTCATGCTTTTCAGTTTGAGCCCAGATGCAATCTCATTCGCTGGTTTATGATGATTTGGGCACTCTTAAGTAAAAGAGAAAACAGCGGGCCATTACAATTACTAATACACTACAATATCAGTCAGCTGAAAATGCTTGCATGTTAACTCCAGGTGTAGAAAGGTGCTGGCTCCTGTCGAATGCCCTGTGGATGTGTAAAGCTGTTGACACTGAGTAGACATGATAATAATAAATGGCCAATCAATTAATTTAAAAGTATTTTAAGCACATTTGCTGCAAACCCCAGTAATTGTCAATGCCTTCAGGAAAGAAAGGGGAAATTGATTTGACAGTGACAGAAAAAAAAAATTTCATTTATATCTATCAGTTTTTTTTTCATTCTCTTAAAAAAATCCCCATAAATCATCAAGTATAAACAATGGCAAGATATCACGTAATCTCAAAGAGGTGAGGATGTCAGCGCAGTTAACATCTTGTTGCATAATTGCTTCCTTATCATTTTAACAGATTCATAAAACTAGAGATCATGATATAAACAATAATTGCCTTCATTTATTATTGTTACAAAACATTGATCTTAAAATCCATCCACCAAGCAATAGAAATCTGCCTTCCATATTTGGTGAGGTTAGATTGAAGTGGCTTCTCTAAGCCTGATCACATTATTTAGCCTTGAAGGTGGCAAAGATCTTCTTATGAAATACAACAAAATGGGTCTTTGCGTATTTTTTTTTAGGCTTAGTTTCATGCTTGATGCAACATTATCTGATTTTTCATGACCTTGACAGTTGTTTGAGAAGATTGTCAGATAGAAAATTGGAGCCTCGTGCCTTTCTCTGAGCCATTGCTTTGTTGCACAAAATCCTTGATGTGTGCTTTCTAACAACGTGCCTTTTCATATTGCAACAAACTCTTGTTTCAGACTCCCTACTGCTGTGATCAAAAACCTATAATCCAGACAACCTTAATAGTTCAATTATCTGCCAATTTATTTAATAATCCATATGTGCCTATCTTTATAGTAGCATGTGTTCACTCCTGCAATTTATCCTTTTAAAATGTTCCTTCTAAAAGGAACACTGAGGAGAAAAGCAATGTTTTTAAGAGCACAGTTTCAAACAATTCTGTAGAAATTACTGGTTTTTCTTTGTTTTGTATTAGAATAAAGTAAAAACATATCAATATTATTAAATATCTCAGCTTGTTTTATGAAATCACGTAGCATAAATAACTGTCACAGAACAATAAATCAGGATGAGATTATAAATCAAAAATTGTTTCATCAGGTACACAGGTGGAGAAAATGCCAATTGTTGATCAAAGGAATACACCTTACAACTTTACTGACTCGATATATTGAGCCATTTAGAATACTTGTCAAAGGATTGTGTTGTCAAGTAAATGCACTACTGCTAAGTGTTAGAAATGCTTGAGTAGTTCTGTAATAAATGCAAACATAATCCATCAGGGCTTTGCTGAAGCTTCTCTAATTTCCAACGTGCATGTAGCAGCATCAATCAAAGTTTAGGCAGTGTGTGTATTGTGTGAGTTCCAAATTGTAGCCTTGGTTCAAAGTTTACAAAGATAAAACATTATTCATCCTCACAACATTTAACTCAATTAACCTCCGAGTAAGCCGATATTCACTTATTATATCTGACAGGACAAATCTTCAAGCTATTGGAATACTCTCATTGTTTTACAGAACTTGCACTAAGCAATTTCAAAGGTACTTGAAATTTCTTGACATAATTTTTAAAAAAATTATTCTCATTTTAAAACTTGAGACTTATTTTATTCTTTGCTACAAAACTTTGCATATAAAATGCAATCCTTCTCATATGGCTGTGAAAAGTAACTTATGAAAAGATAACATACAAGTTATCTCAGATTCTCCAGCATCTGCAGTTCCTACTATCTCTGATACAAGATACACACAAGCTTTAGCATTGTGTGACTAGTTCTCATTAGCACAAGAGCTGACATGATGGGTTAGTCATTGATTTATTCTTGAGTTCAATATGGTTGAAGGTTTTCTTGTAATCCCAGTCCTTTCTGAAATATTTAAAAGTTTTTGTACACTTGAAGGTTCATACTTTTTAAAAATTATTTGTTGCTTGGATATTCTGGCAAGGCTAGCATTTATTGCCAATTCTAATTGTTTTATTCTCCCCCACTCCAACTCTTGTGACCTCCCCAGTTGCCAATCACTCCCAAATATTCCTGATCTTCCCTGACTCTTCCAATTGTTGTGTTGTGTCACATGGTTTATATGTCAGTAAATCTTTCAGAAACATGCTCATGCCATCATCATTGTATCATAGTAAATGACCTGAAGGTATAAAGATGCCATGCTCCATTTTAACTTGGATCACCTTGAAGCATTGCAGTCCACTGGAAGTATACTGTTGTCTTGTAACTAATAGCTATTTATTAGCCTCAACACTGGAGTGCATAAGGCACTAAATGTTTGTACATAATAATTAGTTATAATAAGTGTCTGCTATTTACTCAATACTACAATGCTCGCACCCAGTTTCTTATGTTACAGGGTATAACATAAGCATTGCCACCTCAGGTAAAAGTGCTCTATTGGAGGTAAACTCATAACCCAATTTTTCCCTCCAGTTCCACAGATCTCCCTTGGAACTCGTCTGATTTCCCTTGCCCATAGCTTTTGGGTTCTCCTCCAGCCCTTGATATGTGTTGAGTGTTCTGTCTGGTTCCAATCTGCGTTCTGGTTTCTGATGTGTGCTCACTCCCAACTTTTGACCAACTCTTTCCTCCATTTGATGCAGCTGGGAATCAAAGGTTTAAAACATTCTCATCTGGCTCTTCTACTAAATTTGGTAGGACTGACAGGAACCTCTTTAAACCTCATAGAGACTAGGCTAGTATCTAATCCAATTACTGTTTCTGTCTCTGCAGAAGCCATGGGAGATTTTGCACCATTTTTTAAACATTCTATTTTTATTTCTGATTCATGATGTCTTATTTCATATTATTGATAAGGCATTTTCCATGGATTAGATAGCCTTTTCAGGAAAGACATTAATATTCCGGCTATGTGTGTAGGGTGCGTTAGAATTGTTGATGACATTTGACAGCTGAATGACCTTGGATAAGTCCTGTGATGGGTGACTCACCTTCCAGTACGTGCCGAAGATGGCACTATCAACTTGTTTATTCCTGTACTTTAGGCTCATTACACTGTGTAAGAGAGAGAGAGAGAGATTTGTTCCGAATTGTGGGACTTCCCCTTTGACTGGTATCACGATTGGTGCCAGGAATGAACCTAAGCCTCCAGACCAGCCATTGATTGAGGAATCCCCAATGGGCAAAAGGGCATGAGACTTATTGTTTTTTTTCTCCTTTCTTTTTCATCTTTTTATTTACTTAATAAACATCCACATTTATGTAAATTTATGTTGCCAAGTCTTCTCTTAACTACATTTAACTGACCCTGAAGAACTGTTTGGACACACTTTGTGTTCCAAGACATTTTTGTTCTTGAGGGTGGGATTCAGGAAAATGTTTGAGAGAAGGGAAAAGCACTGAACTAAAAGTGGCAATTTGTGTGTTTTTGTTCCTTGATGCTCGAGATCTGGGGATGCTTTAAGTCAGTTTGCATTTTGGGAACCTATGGTGATTTAAAAGTGTTGTGTGTGCCTGTATCAGTGTGGAACATGTGTGGTTAAAGGAATGTCCTTTTAAGAAACCATTAGTAATTGTATAAAGCAAAAATCTGCAACAAATGTTTGATTTAAAACTTTACCTTTTGCAATTGGATCCATGTTCCTCGTTTGGCCTGAGGAAAGAATCTTGGGTAAATTTTAATTCCAGAGTTTGCCATGTTTGGAATTTCATTTTTGGCCAAAGTGAACTTCCAAATATTGTTTTAACATGAGTCAGAATCCCTACAGTGTGGAAACAGGCCTTTTGGCCCAACAAGTCCACACCAACCCTTGGAGCATCCCACCCAGACCCATCCCCCTATAACCCACACACCCCTGAACACTATGGGCAATTTAGCATGGCCAATCCACCTAACCTGCACATCTTTGGACTGTGGGAGGAAACCGGAGCACCCGGAGGAAACCCACGCAGACATGGGGAGAATGTGCAAACTCCACACAGACGGTCACTTGGGGCTGGAATTGAACCCGGGTCCCTGGCACTGTGAGGCTGCAGTACTAACCACTGAGCCACCGTGCCACCCCAATCTTTAATTTTGGTTGATAAGATTGGCTCATTGTAAATTTACTTTGGTGTAAAAATATTCAAGGGATAGGGATATTGGAATGTTGAAAACACAACTCTGTGGGTGAGGAGTTTAAAAAATGGAGAATTTAACCAACCATTTAACACACTAATTTCCTTGCAGGAGGAGGAGAGTGGAAAACATAACTATGTGCGAGAGCTTATGCCTCACCTTCTTTTTGAATCCATATGAAATTAATACTAATTAACCCATTCTGCATGACGTGGAATAGATGGAGTTTTTTTTTAGAAATTGGAAGCACTGAATGCTGAACCTATTTACAGACTTTCAACGTCGCAACAAAGTGATGGATGTGGCACCCTCAACCCATCAAGCCATTCATCAATAACATATTTCAGTGTTGGGGAAGTACTGTGGAAACATTAAATGAATTGGGCATTAGGAATTTTAAAGCGTAAACATTGTTAGTGACTTCGAGGGAATAAAACAGAACTTGCAATTTGGACAAATTTACATGGAGATATATCAAATATGTAGAATGAGTTATCAAGTAACTTTTTTTTAAAAAATGTGGGTCATCTTACAGAAAGAACAAACTAAGTATCTTTTGCCTGTGTCAAATTATTGTTTGACTTCTATTTTAAAATATTATGAGCTTATGTTACATGGGCTACAAATGTCTCCAAATCTCTGGGATTAAATAGGTGGTAATAATTAAATTGCAAAAATTAGATGATATGAAGTAATTAAGGATTAAGAGCAGAAGAAAAACAAATTAGAATAACGGGTTGAAGCGGCAATTGAAGTTAACATGCATTTTAGTGAAAAGGAACATTAGATGACATCACTAAACATTTTTTTATGGAATCCCTACTGTGTGAAAACAGGTCATTTGGCCCAACAAGCCCACACTGACTCTCCAAAGAGCATCCTGCCTAGCTTCACACCCCTATCCCTGTATTTCCCATGGCCAATCCACCTAACCTACACATCCCTGGACACAATGGGTAATTTAGCATGGCCAATCTACCGAAACTGCACATCTTTGGAGTGTGGAAGGAAACTAGAGCACCTGGAGTGAACCCACGCAGACATGGCGAAAATGTACAAACTCTCACAGAAGTCACCTGAGGTTGAAATTGAACCTGGGTCGATACACCGTGAGGCAGCAGTGCTAACCACTGAGCCACCATTCTGCACGCCCCCTTCCCAAAAGCTGATAGCTTTCTTTTTGTAATGTTTGTGTCCTTGTCTTTCTTTTTAAGAAAGACTGAATTTAATGATCAAGTCACTAACCAAGGCATCGGGACAAAACGTGAAGAGATAAGTAAAACCTCATAGATCATTTGGTAAGATCATATGGGAGTCAAAAATGTGTGACATGGTCTTGGGATACCAATGTAAATGCGCAAAAGTGAATGTTACCTTGGAGGTAACAAACATAAGGAAATGCATGGTAAAAGAAAAGGATGCAAAGAAGAATGGATCTCAGACATGTACATGTACTTGGCAAAAGGATTAGTGTGGCCTTGAAAGAGCACAAATACATAGTTTAAATGATAAGACACTGACACATAATCCATAGAGAAACTGACTTTAAAACAATGAAGTAGTATTAGTGAAAGGGATGCAAGAAGAATTACGACCAAAATAAAATGTATGATTGGTTAACATGCCAAAATTTTACAGAAATGAAAGAATATAGTCTCTGGGAGGATTAATATTGGACTGAGTGAAAGCCCATCCAATGCCATACAGATACCCCATTCTGAGCACTTGTATGATGCATGTACTCCAGTGTTTAAAGAAGTGGGTGGAGTTGTAATGTGTTCGGACAGCTGGTGTATGTGAAAGAAGGATGTGAGCTAAGACTCAGGTTGTGTAGGAGTTTGTGGTAAGGGAACACCAGGAAAAATAAAAGATGGGAAACATAAGCTGAAAGTAAAGGCTGATGAACATTGGAGAGGTATTGTTTGATGCCATGTAGCTCAAACGGAGTACTTATATATGGAGGTAGTTTTGACTCAATGATACAATCATTCATAAAATTGGCAAGAAAGGAAACATATTGAAGAAGTATCCTCAAGATGGATACAGACAAAAAGAGCTAGAGAAATTTTGAGTTCATGTATGATGTTAATTTATTGTTATTGGGTGAGGTGATCTGTGGAAAGAGAACTGGAGGGAAAAAAAAAACACAAGTTAAGGAACCTGAATCTGGAATATACTGAATTTTGGAGTAAATTATGTAAATAGGTTGACTGAAAAGAATGTCGATGATATTCTGGTTGTCTTAGTCAGGTGGTAGCAGTAATTAAAACTAAAGTGCACAGAAAAATCCAAACACCAGAACAGAAAAGAATCGACTAATGGCCAGCTAGTCTGGCAGTCTCTCTTCTCTTTCCATCTTACAGGTTTTAATGGCCTTCATCATGTGATCACCAACAAGCAGAAGGAATGGGATCCTCGACCCCAGCACGGGATCTGGAATAGATTAAGGTCGCATGTAAATATATGTGACGCGGTTGCGCGGTTACTGTAATTAAGAATAAGATATCAATGTAAGCATGAAAACGTTAATCCTCTGTGGGCTCCTATCAATTTTGATCCTATCAGAGGCAGACAGGCATGTGTCGAAATGGGAACTTAATGTTGACACGAAATGCTGATTCCATCAAGCCTTAACCGTATATCACTGATGGGATATTTTTAAGAGTTGGTCCCCAAAGGCCATTGCAACCATTGATTTGATGATATACTCTCTCATTGCATTGTTCATATTGAAGATGGTTATCTTAATGATAGTTTTAATTTTCTGGTATAAATATAATACACTTATTATATGTTCTCGTGCAGCTATTGCTGATTTGCATCTGCACCTGCAATTGTAACATGCTTTGTCAATTATTATCGGGGTAGGTTGTGTAGGGTGGTTTAGAATTGTTGATGATATTAGACAGCTACATGACCTTGAATAAGTCATGTGATGGGTGACTCATATTCATGTATGTGCCCAAGACGGCACAGTCAACTTGATCACGAATTGTGCCAGAAACAAGTTTAAGCCTCCAAACCAGCCATCAATCAAGGAATCCCTGGTGGGCAGAAGGGTGTGAGACTGATTGTTTATTTTTTTCCTTCCTTTTTCATCTTTTTGTTTACTTAATAAATGTTCATATTTAAGTAAATTTATGTTACCGAGTCTTCTCTTAACTACATTTAACCAAATCTGAAGAACCGTTTGGGTACACTTGGTGATCCAAGACGCTGTGGAATTAATTACATGTATAACATTCCAGGACAGTACAACATTAAGTTCCAGCGCTTCATTCAGGTACCATTGAAAATAAAGTAAATTGATTACTGTTGACGTGATTCTGTGATACAATAACTGACATAATTGAATAAAACAGCATTATGACAACATTATCACATAAATTGTGAACTTCACATCAGAATAAGCAACATTGCACAAACGTTTGCCTCAAGTTATAACACCAACCCAACTTAAAACAATTTACAATTCCTAATGAGTCTTCAAATCACTGTAGTTCTGACTTTTTTTCTGAATCTCACCCACTCCAGGATCTCTGTACTGCAGTGATAATTTTTCCTTAAGTGATGAAACATTTTGAAAACTTGCCATCATTCAGTCAGTTATTTTCTCCAAGAAAATTACCACCTCAGCGTGACAAACCTTCATGACTTTGAATGAAACAATTAATCATCGTAGTCAACAGAATCAATAATTTGTCAAGTGATTCAGATTTGCATTCTTAACTCACTGTCCGGAGCATCAGAAGGTCTCTAAGAGGTGTGTTTCTGCTTTCAACAGGTCTGACAAAGCATGCATGCAATATGATGCATTAACAATTCAAATAAAAATGAAAGGTACACTATGCATAATTTTTTCATAACTCCTAAAAATGATCCTTAACATTGAGTAAGTTATATATATATATATAACCTTGGCTGCAAAAGCATTTAAACTTTAAGACAAACTAATATTCCTCATAGCAAATTCATGATTTGTGAAATGCATCTTCTGTTATTTTGTACATATGTATGAAACAGACAATCTGCTGATAGCAGTGCCTCAATACAACAATGGTGGGTTTAGTTGAGAAGGAGTATTAGTTAAGAGTACAGAATACTGGGAATTTGTTTGTCCATTTACCATCTCAATTAAAAGGATCATGCCTCAGACAGTGCATTACATACGAAAGTGAGTTGGAATGGGATTATAACTTAAACAGTTCTGGATGGTACTTTAGAACCAAGTTAACATTGAGTAAATGGAGTTTTCCTAGCAGGACAGGATGGTAAACAGTGAATTTATCTCATATTTTTAAACAGAACATGTCAGTACCAGTTCTGAGGATGGTCGCTCAACCCGAAACATTAACTCTGATGCTCAGGCGCTGCTAGACTGGTGAGCTTTTCCAGCAATTTCTGTTTTTATGTCAGTACTATAGTTGCTTTCAACAAGATACTTGCAGACCTTTATTACAAACATCCTATTTGACAAGTTAGAAAGTAAATGAAAATATAATGACATATAATGCTAATGAAAATATAAACATTATTGTGGTGCTCAATACATTTACATCCATCCAGGACCACGTGAATATAACTAGAGCATAATGAATAAACTGCTAGAAATTACTGTCTGGGTTGTAATTTTGCTGCCATAGGATTTTAAATTTGATCATCATAATGTATTAAACACCACACACAGGTATATGACACATCTTGTATATTGCCGCATCAGCCCTAATTTAGAAATGGCACAAAGTCCATTTATTGAATCATATTGATAAGTATGACTAGCCATTTTTCTTTTATGCTTTCTTAATCCACTTAGAAATGCTGGTTTTTAGAGGTAAAAAAAAATCGAAATCACATTCAAAGTCATAGGGATCTAGACAGAGTAAATAAAGTGAAACTGCTTCCATTGGTAGAAGGATCGAGAACTAGACGACACAAATTTAAAGTGAATAAGGAAAGAGCTCCATAATATCCAGATTTTATAAATAATAGACGTCTTTTTCACAGAATATCCTGGAACTTTTCAAGGTTGTATATTTTATGCCTCAGATTTTAGAAGAGATAATGTCATTGGTAAAATCTTTCTGAGGTGTCAGGCGTCTCATTGGTGAACATGAAAACTGAGGACAGACCCACACTGCCTCATCCTATTGGAAAGCACATCAAACTATAAACCAATCAGGCAGTCGATAGGTCAGCAGTGGGCTTTCCCCTGGAATCAAGACGCAGAGTGAGAGACTATCTTGCCAAGAGTTGGCGATCAATTAGAGACAAAAACAGAAATTTCTGGATAAACACAGCAGGTCTGGCAGCATCTCTGGAGAGAGAAACAGAGTCAACATTTCAGGTCCAGAGATCCAACACCAATCGGAGGTTGGCAGCACGCTTAATCAGCAGCATTACCGGGAAAGCTATGGCTGCTTCTGGTGGGACAGGCACGAGTCTCCCAAGAATGCAGAGGGAGCCAGGTTATAGGTCGGCAATGTAGGGAGAAGAAAGTTTGTAGCAGAGAGGGAATGGGCAGAGGGGTAGAGGTGAGTCGGTAACAGTGTCGAGGTTGGCTCTCCTCATCATACCCCTTCCTGGTGTCAAATGAATCAGTCAGGCACTGTGCTTTTGATCAATAGACACTCTACCATCTCCTGCCCCCTGGCAACACATGCTGCAGTGCAATTTTAGCTGCTGTACACATGTATCATTGTATGCCCAACTGCAACTAGGCTAAGACTGGTGGCAGTGGGATGAGACACTTTCCTAGACATTGATTGGCCAATTAAGTGCCTCAATTGGTGGCTTATCTGGGCAGTTGAACAAGGCCCTACTGCCCACAACTTAATTCTGGTGAAGGAAGTAAAATATGCAAGGTTCAGCTCCCCCACAATTGTGCCTAATTAAATACTCTTATGGCCCCCAAGCAAAAAACCAGAGAGGACAGAAGATTTTGCATTGCATCTAAGAGGTTTCATTCACATTGATTTAAAATGTCTACTCCGCGCTTCAACTCTAATTTGCATTACTTTCTATAGCTTGTTTAAACATTGAACAGGCTCACATAATTAAATACAGAGCAATTGTATACAAACCCAACAAGAGAGGCAGAACAATGCATTGAGAAACAGAATTGATGTTTTAAGCCATTGTTCTTTTCTCAGACCTTCTGTTCTAATTTCAGATTTCCAGCAACTACATTATTTTGCTTTTGTAAATTTATTCAGCCATTTAGGGATGCTGCTCAATGTCTCATCTTCGTTAAAAAAATGTCATAATAGAGATGTGCACTGATTGTAAACTATTTTATTGTGTTCTCCTCCCAAACATATACACTTAATTAGGTCCATTATCTGATCTTGAGCAGCTCAGTTTACATGAGCTGCATGAAATGATTTTTACTAATGTTAAATTTGTTAATCAGAACTACATCAACATTATTAGAAACTGCAATGTTAAGGTCACGACAAGCTCCATGATAGCAAGACAATTTTACAGACTTTAGCATTTTCAACACAAATGACCACCTATGGCAAGGAGAATGATGTATATTAGTCTTGTTTATCATCTAAAGATGTCACAAGGTACCTGCTGGCCAGTTAAGTACTTTTGAAGTGTAGTTCGTTATCATGTCAGGAAGAATAGGTTAACAACCAGGAACAGAAAATTAGGCTTTTTAATGAATTGTTTATGCGACAGTAAATTAAGATATAAGCTGGAGAGCACTTCACTGATATGCATATTACTTTACTGCTGTCCTGAGTTTTGTATTTTGTTGAAAGAATGGTTAATAGGGAAGAAGTATTTATGAGATGAAACATGCAAGATAACCTTAAAATGGTTTAACAAAAATTGTCACATAAGTATCAAACACTAAGAGGGCGTTTAAAGTTGCTAGAAGGCTCCTTGAAAATCTTCAAAGCAGTGCTAGAAGTGAAAATGATTTCAAATAATGATCAAACTGAAGCCATAGGGTATGTGATCCAGATCTTTAAAATGTTCAAAGATATTGATAATATAAACGTCTGCAACTTTTTGACTTTGATCTTGAATACAGAAGAAAGGATTAATTGCTATAGGACATAGATGATTTATTAATTCCTGTGCTGTCATGGGGATGAAATGTTTTCTGAACAAGACCAGGACAGGGTTCAAAATGGAGATGTGAACACAGACAAATATTATGGATTTCTTTTTATTAGTTTTTTGAGGATCAGGGATTCTTTATGCAAAACAGACTCTTAGGGAATTAATGGCGTAGGTCAGAATCAATGACAGAGTGGATTGTAATGATTTGTAGGAGGAGCAGACTTGGATGATTGAAAGCCCTTTTTATTCTTAGTTGTTCCAATATCTAATTTCTAGAAACAATTTCCAGAGCATTCATCGCTTAAAAGAACAATGAGTCTCAGAAGGCAAAGACACTCATCAAGTTTGGGAACAATTGCGTGAATGTTTTTTTGTAAATCATTAGCTGACAAATTAATGTGCAAAAACAAAATGTGGGAGTGAAGATGCATGACTGGGTGCACTAATGACTTGTGCCTTCTGACAAGAATACAATGGTGAGCCTGGTCTACTGCAGTACAGTGTGAGGCAAGCTGCTCAGAGCGAGACAGTTTACATAAATAATTACAAATTACTTTGCTGCAGAGCAAAGTTTAATGTACACTCTGAAACCAAGAGATTCTAGCTTGCAACAAAATCAGACCAATCCACGGTGGATAACAGAGCTAATTCATTCCAAAAGTGAATTAGTGATTCCTATTTTCGCAAGTTTTCTTTCTCCTATCACATTCTCTGTGTGGGGTTTCCATGTGCAGTAGTGGGATTTCTTTTATGCTGCATAATCCGTTAATCTTTGTTTAGTCATTTTAATGTAAACAATATGAAATAAATTCCAACTCCAGCCAGAACTAATTGCCTTGGTGCTGTTTGATTTTCAGCCTGAAGGACAGCATCCCTTGACATTCATCAAAGAGCTAATTAATTCAGTTTTGCTAATGGATCTAATTGCCAACAGTGATGAATATCTTAGTACAATAGGGGTGTAAACAGGCTGGCAGAGGTGTAATAAATTTTTGAAATGCTTTATTTCATCTTTTTTCTCATCCATCCAACTTGCTTTTCATATGGGTACCCAGGAAGACCCTGTACAGAGCATGTTTTTCAGAAAGCACTCATCATTAGTGATTCAAATCTAACTTGACTGTTCAGAGTAAGACACATATTTGCAGACAATACCTTTATTGTATAAGGTAATGTTTATGAAGAGGTTGGTGTTCATGTTGCATTGGTGTCTGGCTCCATCCATTCTGCTAATGTCACACATAGTCTGAGTGGAGACTACTAGTTCCACACCAACTTTAGGAAGTAGCAGATGCAGCTGTACCGGCTCCCGAAGTTCTTAGTAATTATGCCTGACCAGATGTGATTGTACTTCTTGCTATTATGCAATATACTTTGTTATCTAGGAATGGTGCCTCTTCTATGGATGCTCTACAGTGGTTCATCCTCTCCCACTAATCACTGGATAGGTCTGAGACAAAGCAAAGGCAAAGGAAGATCAGTGGCAGCAAACTACCTCAAATAATTCTTACATCGTATCATATTTTGGTAAAGTTGGAAAATACTACAAGGTGTCAACAATGGTCATCCGTGAAAATACCACATACTAGCATCAGTGCAGATCTGATCTTAATCCTGAGGAGAAGACACAGAAAATGTAAGACATTTTAGTCAGGTGAGTTTGCCACTTTAAAACCAACATTGCTTTAAAGTAGTCAAAGGTGGTCAATCAACAGCAGAAACGGGATCACCAACAGAGAGAGAGAGATAGCAGCGGCATGGAAATAGTAAAAGGGCAAGCTCAGCACTCAAGCAATTGTGTTATGAAACTATTAACAAGCTGTGAGGCAAGAGTGTGGTCTAGGTAAAGATAGAAAACCCAGCCACACTTAGAAAATACAGGGTCCGTCACGAAGGTGGCTCTGTGATGTGCAAGTAAAGGTTAGAAGAGGTAAAGCTAGATGTACCTAAGGGAAATGGGAATAACTTTATGTAGAAATGCACAAAAACTAGAAAGGGAAGGCAAAGGAAGATCTCATCTCTCACAATGAGCAATGCTATCATTGACAAGCACAGTTGCAAGAAACAGTAAAAGGACAAGAAAATGAATGTACATTGGGGCTGTAGAATCAGGACGGTCTTGGAATTTATTTCAAGAGTAAATTTAGAGTAAAAAAAGAGGAAATTTAAAGAAATCAAACAGAAGAATATAGCAACAAAAGAAAAGTCAGGAAAGAGCAAGTACGACTCAGACATGATTTTGTTAGGAAGTTTTATAAACACCATAGCCAGAGAGCTTATTTTAGAAGTAGCATGGAAGAAGGCGCTTGGAATTGTAGACTATGAATGGTAAGAATGGTAATGAGGTGTAGCCTCAGTGTGGACTTCCAAGGTGATTCTCGAGTGGTCTCCAGGACTCAAGAGCCTCAACATGAATCCTGGAGTGGTCTGAAATCAAAGGCCTGGTGTGGACTGGAAGCTCGGGCTGTCTAATGTGCTTTATAGGAATTTAATTTAAAATTTTAAAATTTTGAATATAAAAATACAAGATTAAGGAACAGCGTATTAAATAAAAACAGAATTGTGATGATATAGGTTCAAACCATCTTCACAGTAATAATATTAATAATCATAGTAATACAAAATTGAAAAAAGATATAAAATGTTGTAGCATCTCCAAGGTAGGAGAACACAACATTGGACTTTGTGGTGACAGTTCTTAAGGTATAACATTGCCTCAACATTAGATATCAAGAGCAGAAGTAATACACAGGTATAGAGTTGCTAAAAAAGGAGAAGGCCACACCAAAAGACATTGATATTGGACAGCACTTTCCTTTAGAAAAGATAACTAAGGGTTTGAGAAAGGAAATTGATAATCACATTGTTTCTTTATTCATTTCGCTGGACATCCTATTGAATTTAGCTTGATATTGTGCTGGATTGCAAGCTGTAAAACAATCAGCCTTTATCTGCTATAGAATTATTTAATCTTTGAGGCTATTTGGGACAAATGGCATAGAGATCATATCAACTTAAAACAGATCTAAAGTAATAAAATTAAATACCCCATTATGTTGAAATGGCAAGGGAAATCATGCTTCCATCAAGATATAATGTCAGGAATGAACCTTAAAGGATATATGATTGGACTTCTTAGATGCAGAATTGCTTCAAAATTAAATACTAAATCTCAATCTGGACAAGTAAATGCACTATTGTAATTGGTAGGTCAACAGCAGATGAGATTATTAATTGCTAAGATCATAAATGAAGGCACAGATACATTTCAAAAAATTTTAACATGTTTGATCAGTACTTTAACCCAAGACCAAATGTAAATCTTAAGAGGGCAATGAAGGGTCTAGGCCCGAAACGTCAAGCTTTCCTGCTCCTATGATGCTGCTTGGCCTGCTGTGTTCATCCAGCTTCATACCTTGTTATCTTAGCCAAACAGTTCTGGGTTTACGAGAATCTTTATAATTCATTAATGGCTGCTACAGATTTCTGAAAAGTTGTTACTCTGGAGCTTTGAAATCATATTTCATAAGAGGTAGAATTGTTATTGGCTGGTTAATGTCCTTTAGAGAAGTGAACAATATCTGGTTAGAGCCCAAACAAACTTTTTTACTGCCCTTTCTACTCAGTTTAAGGAGCAGTTTGGGTTAGGTAACAAATGCTGACCGCACTAGTGGCAGTGACATCCCACGAAAGATTTTTTTTTTTTAAAAAGACCAAGGTGGACAGAATACTGGGACAGATAGCATTAAAGTCAGAAATAATAAGCTGGCTTCAGAGTAAGTGAGATAGTAACTATGTCTAAATTAGGGTAACAGTGCATGTGTGTGAATACATAGCATTTGGCAATAAGATTAGTGAGCTACAGGTGCAGATTACCACACACACATATGATGTTGCAGCTAAAACAGAGACCTAGCTTCAGGAGAGATAAGAAAGGAAGAAAGGGGGCGGTATTGATTAGGGAAAATATTATACCAGAGAGAAAGGATATCCCAGAGGGCTCAAGGACAGAATCTATTTGGCTAAAGTTGAGAAACTGAAATGTTTACATTGAATTGCTCTCAGAAATCTTAGGCCACAAACTAGTGGTGAGGATGTAGGAGAACAAATTTGCAAGAAAATTACAGAAAGGTGAAAAAATCATAAATTAGATATAATAGGGATTTTAATTATCTGAGATAACAGTAGTGTAAAGGGCAGTGGAGAACAAGAGTTCCTGGAGTGCATTCAGGAAATTTTTCAACTTTAATACTATATCAGTAAGTTTCCAGTTCAAAGAGATAGGAGGCACTACTGGACCTGGATCTTGAGAATAAGGTAGACCAAGTGAATCAAATGTATGTAGTAAAATGTTAAGGTGCCAGAGATCAATGTACCACAAGGATTTGATTGATTATAGAAAAGGAAAAGGAGCAATCCAGATTAATATTAATTCATTAGGTGAAAGCCACATTCAGTGAATTAGGAAGTTCACCAGACTTGTTCCTGGTTTGGTGTGACTGATGAAGAGAGAATGGGCAAACTAGGTCTCTTTTCCCCAGAGTTTTGAAGAACTGAAGGTGGTTGTATTAAACTTACAAATACTTAAAGGGATAGACAGGATAATAAGGTGCTTCCCCTAGCTGGGGAGTTTAGAACTGGCAGGTACAATTTAAAACAAAGGTAATGCTACTGAGGTCTGATATGAGGAGAACCATTTTTTTAATCAGATAGTTGTGAACCTTTGGAATACTCTACCACAAAGGGATGTGAAAGCTCTGTCTCTGTGTAAACTTAAGTTAGAGATTGACAGATTTCTAATTACTGTTGGCATACAGGGTTATGGGGATGTGTTAGGTAAAAGGCTATGAAGTGTTCATTTGGCTAAGATTGTACTGAATGTTGGAGAAGGCTCAATGGGCTGAATGACTTACTCTTGTCTCCATGTTCCTATCGATTTTCTTTTACTCACTAATGGGAAGTGGACAGTGCTGGCTGGGCCAGCATTTATTGCCCACACTTAGTTACTTATGAGAAAGTTATGGTGGATTGGCACCTTGAACTGCTGTGGTCCATGTGCTATTGCTAAACCAGCAATATTCTTAGGGAGGAAACTCCAAGATGTTGACCCAACAACACTAAAGGAATGGCGATATAGTTCCAAGTGTGGTTTGGAGGATAAGTTGTAAGTGATAGTATTCCCATGTATCTTCTGCACTTTGTCAAGATAAATTGGAATCAAAGATTGGCAGAAAATTATTGTAACTTTTTAAAAAATTATTAATTGGATCTGGGCATGACTGGCAAGGCCAGCATTTATTGTCCATCCCTAATTTCCCAGAGGAGAGACTCAGTATATTTCTGTGGTCTGGAATCACATTTAGGTCAGACCAGGTCGGGATTGCAGAGTTTCTTCACTGAAGGATATTAGTGAACCAGGTGGCCAACATTGTCACCATTAGACTAGCCTTTTCTTAATTCTAGATTTTTAAATATTGTGTTCAAATATCACCATCTACCATGGTGGGATTCAAACCCACATCCTCAGCACATTAATCTGGATTTTTGGAAAACTAGTGCAGTTACATTACATTACACTGCCACCTCCCCCACTGAGCAGTGAGCTGCTTTTATAGAAGAGATAGCTCAAATATAATACCATGAAGGGGTAACATTTGGGGAAACAATGATGCACAATGGACAATGAAAGGAATAGAGATAAAGGTGAAGAATGTGATGTTTGTTTATGACGGGTTAATGACAGGTAAATAACACAATTAAGAACCAGGCTAAAAGATAAAAATGTATCAGAGATAAAAGGTACTGCAGATGCTGGAGAACCCGAGATAACAAGCATGGGGCTGGATGAACACAGCAGGTCAAGCAGCATCATAGGAGCAGGAAAACTTGACGTTTCGGGCCTAGACCCTTCAAAACAATAGGTTCAGAGGAGGATTGAAAGAAAAAAGTAGAGAAGCTAAGAGACAGTAGCAAAAGGTAGACAACTAACATAAAAAGAAATTCAAAGTTTTCTACTGGTGCATAAAAACAAAGAGTTTGGTAAAATGAGGAATTAGGCTAGTTAGGGGCCAAAAAGTGGATTCAGACATGGCTGAGGTATTAAAACAATGCTTTTCATCTGGGCTATACCAAGGAAGAAGGTGTTATCCAGGAAGAGGAAGTAATTCAGACACTTGAAGACTTAACATATACCTGCCACAACCAGGCAGCTCTCATGTAACTTTTTTGAAGGTTAATCATTCTATGCCAGAATCTGACCTTTAATTGATATTTAAACTTGTGAAAGGCTTACCAGAACTTACCACTCCTATTGTAAGGCTGTGTCTTACTCAGGCATAGTCGACTGACAATGCACCCCTTGCTGACTTCCGACACAGTTAGCTCCTATGATGCTGCTTGGCCTGCTGTGTTCATCCAGCCCCACGCCTTGTTATCTCGGATTCTCCAGCATCTGCAGTACCTTTTATCTCAGACTTTTTTATTGCTCTTAGTTTCTCTAATGTAGCAGGAGCTCCTCCTGGTGTTTGCCAGATTCCACTGCACAGATGGACATGTATTTGCCTGTCTGGATTTTCAATGTGAAACAACAAGAAATAGCAGTGAAATTAAGAAGGTAAAGTAGGGACTGTGAGGATAGTAACAGATTTTAAAGGTGTATGTCAGCAGAAAGGAAGGAGAATATTTGCCGACTTAGGAGAGCAATGGGAAGCAGGAAAGGGAAGAACTGACAAATTCTCCCCAAAATAAGAGCTATACAGACAATATGGGATGTGAAGGGGACTCTCACTTTAACAGACTTGATAGGCTCATTGCAATTTTTTCTTGCACTGTGGCAAGATCCTAAGGACATTACTGGTGACGCTGAATATTTTCTAGCACATCTCTTGACTCTGTTGACTGATTTGATTGACATCCATTGAGTATTTATTAGGAAGAAGAAAGTTAATATATTCAACCAAGCACTGCTTCAAAGAACTTTGGATTTTGTTCAAAGTATTTTTCCAGCGGCTGATGGTGGTGTCCCATGATAAAACACATCTGTACTCTAAAGTGCCACTGCCAACCTTTAAGTACAGCCTGTTGCAGTACATTTCTCACCCTCTGAAATGACAAGCTGCCTATAGAGTGCAAATTTTCATTGGCAACTCATCAATTGTTTAAATTAGACCTCATTGTGAAAATTTGCCCAGCCTCTTCAAGTTGACACAGCTCAAAACCCTGCCCACCTCCTGCCAACCATGTTTACATCATATTTAAAAGTCACACCTGGTATGTTTACTGCACTAAACCAATAAACCAAATAGTGATGTCACATCAATTGGAAGCTGTTCAAATATTTTCTTTTATGAAATAAAGAAAAATTACATTCATACAGTACCCATTACAACTTCAGTATGCACCAAAGTGCTTGACATCCAATTAAACACTGTTGAAGAATAGCATTTGTTGTAATTCAGGAAGTATAGTAGTCAATTTATGCACAGCAAAAAACAACAAATAACTACATGATAAATTTAATAATCTGTTATATTTCAGTATCTTGGTTGATCATTAAGTGTTGGATAGGACAGGAGGAGAATCTCTGACCACCCCTTTAAATAGTGTCTTGACATCTTTTACGTTCAACTGAAAGAGCATATGAAACCACAGTTAAACATGCCAACTGGAAAACAATACTTGTAAAACCTAAGGAACTGACATCATTTATAATATAAGTTTAATAGTTTTGAAATTCTGAGTGAATTTCCAATAAATCAAGCACTTAAAATCGTCATGCAATTATGTGGATTCACCAACTAGAAATGGATGCTTGTTTATAATTTATTGGGATCTAGAGGCTGGAGAAAATGGAATTATCACTAAATTATAATTCATTATATTCACATGAAGAAAGAAAGAAAGAGAGAAAGGGAGAAAGAAAGAAAGGAAGAGAGAAATAAAGAAAGAAAGAGAGTTCCTTATATTTGTGAAAATACAGTAAAATGTATATATGTTGCCACAAAAACAGTGCCATTTAATTACATAAATTATATATATAAGAAAGAGACAAAGTTAAGACAAATATCATTTTTTGTTCATTCCGCAGCCTCTTGGTTTCATGAATTGGCCACTTCTGAAGACTGGAGCTTGCCTAACTGCTGAGGACCAGGCCCTGCTGAAACCGCCAAGGACTGGGGGCCTGCTGAAACCACCGAGGACTGGGGGCCTGTCGAAACCGCCGAGGACAGGGGGCCTGTCGCAACCGCTAAGGTCTGGGGGCCTGTCAAAACCACCAAGGACTGGGGGCCTGTCAAAACCA
>JAHRHZ010000144.1:63568361-63595389 GCA_024137785.1 Ginglymostoma cirratum
CTGGGGGCCTGTCAAAACCACCAAGGACTGGGGGCCTGTCAAAACCACCGAGGACTGGGGGCCTGTCAAAACCGCCGAGGACTGGGGGCCTGTCGAAACTGCCGAACACTGGGGGGCTGCTGAAACCGTCAAGGACTGGGGGCCTATTAAAACTGCTGAGGACTGGAGGCCTGTCGAAACCGCCGAGGACTGGGGGCCTGTGGAAACTGCTGAGGACTGGAGGCCTGTCAAAACCGCCAAGGTCTGGGGCACTGTTGAAACCGCCAAGGACTGGGGGCCTATTAAAACTGCTGAGGACAGTGGCCCACCATAACTGCCGAGGACCCAGGCCTATACACCCAAAACTGCTGCACCTCAGCCGCAGAAAGAAGAAAGGTAAATTTGATGCAAAAGTGAAATTAAGAAATAATAATAAGAAGAAATAACTAAAAGAAAAGAAAGATGCAAAACGTCAGCAGAAAGGAAGTGGATGGGCCAGGATCCCAAACACTAACCTGCCAAGTCCGCCATTTTGCTATGTCCTATCAGGCATTATCACTTTGACTCGAGGATTTAAACTTAATTCCTTTGTGAAGCCAAAGATCTTCTATACATTTGTTTTATTCATGCATGTTTACAAACAAAATCATTAGGTAATTCAGACAAATTGTACACATCTAAAACCCCCATGTCTAGACAAAGTTATCAGTTTATAATGCGTATTGATGTGTAGAGAAAACAGATATCCAGAGCAATAAGAACACAGCATTGTCATCAAGGGATTTAGATGATGATCTAAATCATGGTGAAAAGCTTAGTCAGTTTAGAAGTCAACAACATTTCAGTTTATAATTCCTAGAGTTTAATCACAGTCATGCAGATGTTAGAAAACATAGGTAAGTTTAACATAGTATAAATATTTTTTCCCTGTCCTATCTTCCTGATAGGGAATCTCATAGCGGACTTTAGCAAACAAAATGCACTTACGTATCTGATTCATAATGTTATCCATACTGAAGCATTACTTATCATTTTATTGTGTGTTACCAGTAGATAATTGCATACAACAATACATCACACTACACTTCTGATAATTTATTATTGCTTCCTAATGATAACTCAGTTTTGTTATGAGGTTGGGTATAATATTTGTGGATTGGAAGGCAAGATGTTAGAATTTGGTGTTTGTGCAATGTTGGTGTTTGAAAATACTATGGGAGCTATACGCTGTCCCTTTAAAAGATGATGTGCTTAGAGATTCAAAAAAGATGTCGGTGGGTTTGCAGGTGCACAGAGCACCTGAATTTAAACATTTGTATCAAAAGGCTTTACTGTTAGCAGGCAAAGCAGCATTTTTACCAAGACAACAGATTTTTGAATTTAGCTGATTAATTTAAACCAGGCCCTTAGAAACCAAAAACCAATTAGATATTAGTCTATGGTTTTGACAACATATGACCAATCCTATTGTAAGAAATTGATGTAACTTTAAGAGTATAAAAGATAAGGGCATTTGGAAAATTGGGGAGAACCAATTGTCATTTGCCAAGAGAACAGCTCTGAGCTCTAAAAGAAAGAATCACTGGCTCTTACAGAATTCTCTGAGCCTTAGAGTAAGCTCCATCTAAATTAAAGGTATCGATGGCACAAATAGTTAATGTTTCTGACAAAAGAATTTGATGGACAACACGCTCCTGGCAGAAGAATTCGCCGAGAAGGCTTTCCTGACAGAAGAATTTGTCGGAGAAGATACAGAACATTCTGGATGACGAAACCTGGCTGTAATTCCGAGAGACTAAATACTATTCTTTTTATTTTGGTTTATATAAATGGGACTTGTACTTTTTGAAACATGAGAATCTTGTTGTATTCAGGAATTGTTAGTAGTTAGAAAGGATTTATTCCATTTGTTAATAGTTTAGTTAATTTGTTCACTGTTTAAGTTAGATAAATAACTTGGTAGTTGTCTATTACAAAGTGAGTGTCAGAAGTTTATTTTCTTTAACCACTCCTTTATAACATACTGGGGACTCTTTTAACAGATTATAGGGCGAGGCATGCCTCTCTGGGTGTTTCAGTTTTAGTTATCAGAGGGGAGGGGGCGACCTTTATTTTATAACAGTATATTGCTACCATTATTGTTACTTCATGTTGATTTCTTATAAAATGATGGCCAGAGGGTTACACCATATTTTATCATGTGGTATGTTTTTGGATTAAGTTTAGTTGTTGAAGAAGTTACCAAAGAGAGATGTTGTGCCACCACCCGATTGGGAACAAATGAAAAGAATCACCTAGAAACATGCTTTCCTTTAATAAATTTCATTTCCAAGCAGTCGTATGCATTGAGAGAAGTTTGCTGCATGCAAATTGGGAGATTATTTTGGGTGAAAAATATTTGGTATGGATCAATATTAATTTCGCTGAAGGCCGGGAGCTATCAGTATAATTTTTCCCTCAGATGCTTACTAGTTTCAATGTGCAAGAATATACAATCCTTTTCTATGTGTAGGATTAATTGGTTAATTATGTAGCTAGGTCTAAAGTCTGTATTTAATCTTAAAGAATACCGTTTTAATCGACTATCCTACTCCCCAAACTTCACAACCTGTGAGGTTGTAGAGTTGTTCGCTGAGCCGGTGTGTTTGAGTGCAGAAATTTCTCCGCCCTGCTAGATAACATCATCAGTGCACCTCCGGTGAAGTGTTGGTGGTCTGTCCCGCTTTCCCACTTGTTATTTATAAGCCTCTGTTTGCTGGGGTATTTGGCATCACTTCTGGTTTTGTTTTTCGGTCATTTGTATATGAGGTCCAGTTCAATGTGTTTGTTGATGGAGTTCTGGTTGGAATGCTAGGCCTTCAGGAATTTTCTTGCATGTATCTGTTTGGCTTGTGCTATTATGGATGTGTTGACCCAGTCAAATTGGTCATGTCTCTTGGTGACTAGTTGGTGTTCATGTATCCTTATTGTCAGTTTTCTCCCAGTTTGGTCTATGTAATGTTACTCTCAGTCTTTGCACGGTATTTTGTATATTACATTCTGGGGAAGGGTCACCAGACCCGAAACGTTAACATCACAGATGCTGCCAGACCTGCTGAGCTTTTCCAGCAACTTCTATTTTTGTTCCTGATTTACAGCGTCCCTAGTTCTTTCAGTTTTTATTATGTATATTATGTTGGTTTTATTGGTTGTGGGTGTAGGACCGATTACATTCATAAGTAGCTGTTGGAGGGTGGTTGTTGGTTTGTGGGTTACCCTGATACCTAGGGGTCTGAGTAGTCTTGTGGTCATTTCTGATATGTCTCTGATGTACGGTAGGGTGACTAGTGTGTCTGGCCATGTCGTGTTATCTTGTTGTGGTCTGTCATGGAGGTATTGGTGGATTGTGCTTTTTGGGTATCCATTCCTTTTAAAAACTCCGTATAAGTGCTCCTGTTCTGTTTTGTGCAATTCCAGATTGCTGCAATGTGTTGGGTCCATTTGAATAATGTTCTCATGCATCAAGATCATTAGATTATAGATTATTGGTGAGCCTTACAATGAGCCTCCTCAGTTGGAAAGATCTAATGGAAACCAGTAGTAAAGCAAAGAAAACCAAAGGACCTACTCTTCCTCTGGCAGTACACAACAGTTTTTGTGCCTCCAAGTGCTTCTTTAACAGCAGGCAGAGTGCCCTCAGACTGCTATGCTGAGTTCTGATCTTGAATCCTCGTGCGAGATCCTGTTCTAGACAATTTTTTTTCTCTATAAATCATAAAACCATCAAATAGTAACCCAATAAATTTCATCATGCCATGGGCTAGATTTCAAAATTCTCATTCTGCTTTCAAATCTGACTATAAACCTCTTTCATTCTATCTCTGTAATTTCCTCTAGACTTACTGGAGATCTCTGGGCTCCTCCAATTCTGGCCTAATGCATATTCCAGATTCCAACCATATCACCATTGGTGGCGTTTCCTTCATGCACCTTATCACAAGCTTTGGACATGTCATTCTTTCTGTCTCTCCCTACTTTGAGGTGCTTTATAAAAAATTACCTCTTTCACATTATGTTTGGTTATCTATCTTAATACTTTCTTGTTTGCCCCTGTAAAATGCCTTCTCAGATTTAAATACAAAGAAATAGTGAAAATAGGAGCAAAAGTAGACCATTCAGCCCATTAGTTCCACACCAATATTCAGCATGATCATAGGTGATCCTCAATCTTGAAGTCATGCCCAGATCCTCTTCCGATATCCTTGAGACATTTAGCTTATATAAATGTATCTACTTTTTTCTTAAACATATTGTGTGACTTCACATGTAGAGAATTTTACAGGTTCATCACTCCCAGAGTGGAAAATTTCATCTCATCTCAGTATAAAATGGGCTATTTTGAGACTGTGATTCCTGGCCCTGAACTTCCCAGCCAGGGGAAACATTGTCTCAACACCCAGTCTGTTCAGTTCTATCAGAATGTTATGCATTTCATTGAGATTTGCTTTTACTCTTCGAAACTCTAGAGAATACAGGACTGGTCAACCAAATCTTTCCTCTTCTGGCAAAGCCAATATCCCAGGAATCAGTCTGGTGAACGTTTGCTGTACTTCTTTTAAGTATTTGTTTCCTTTGGTAAGGAGGCCAAATGTTTACAATACTTCAGGTTTGGTCTTATCAAGACTCTGTACAGCTGCAGTAAAATGTCCCTGCTCCTGTACTCAGGCTCTGTTGCAATGCCAGTGAACAATAATGCCAAGATCGCTTTGTATATCAACATTTCCCCATCAATTGGATGTTTAATAATTCGCTGGCATTCTGTTTTCCCTTCCAAAGTGGACTAATTCACATTTATGCACATTAAATGGCATCTGCCAAATCATTCAAATTATTTGTTTGTTTTTATTTATTTATGGGATGTGGGCATTGCTGGCTGAGCTAGCATTTGTTGCCTATCTCTAGTTGGTTTGAGAAGATGGTGGTGAGCTGCCTTTTCGAATGAATGCATCCATTTTGTGTAGGTAAACCCGCAATGACTTTAGGCAGGGAGTTCCAGGATTTTGAGCCAGTGGCACTGAAAGAAGAGTGATATATTTTTCTAGACAGGTTGGTAAGTGACTTGGAGGAGAACTTGCAGGTGGTGATGTTCCTATGTATTTGCCGCTTTTGTCATTCTGGATGGTAGTGGTTGTGTGCTTGGAAGGTGCAGTTTAAGGAGCTCTGATGAATTTATGAAGTCTGATGCTACTAAGTATTGTTGATGGAGGGAATGAATATTAGTGGATGTGGTGCCAATCAGGTGGGCTCTGTTGTGATGGCAAGCTTCCTGAGTATTGTTGGAACTGTACTCACTCAATTAATTAGGAAGTACTTCATCACAATATTGACTTGTGATTTACAAATGTGGAGTCAAGAGGTGAGTTATGTGCTACCGGATTCCTCACCTCTGACCTGCTCTTGTAGCCATTGCATTTATATGGTTAGTACAGTTCAATTTCTGGTCAGTGGAAATACCAAGGATGTTGATAGTGGGGGATTTAGTGATGGTCATGTCATTGAACCTCAAATAGTCCTTTAGCCTCTTTATATCCTTGTCATCATTCAAACTTTCCACCTAGTTTTATGTTGTCATTAAACTTGGAAATATCATGTTCATCCAAATTGTTGATATATATTGTGAACAGCTGATGCCCAAACACTGATCCCTACAGTTCACCACTGATCAGCACCATTCACTCTGATTATGATCCATTTATTCCTACTCTGTTTCCTGTCTGCTAACCAATTCTCAATCCATGTCAGTATATTACCACCAATCCCATGTGCTTTAATTTTGCACAATCATTTCTCTTACAGATTTTTATCAGAAAATTATAAAAAAATTAAATACACCACATCCAATGGTTTTCCTTCATCTATTCTATTGCTTATAGGTGGGTTTGTCAAACATGCTTTCCCTTTTATAAATCCATGTTTACTTTGTGTAATATAGTTGGTATTTTATAAATGTCCTGTTATCACATTCTGTTTATTAGATTCCGATATTTTTCCCACAACTGATGTTAGGCTATAACTGATCTGTAACTCACTGATTTCTCTTGTTTTCTTTTAAACAGTGGGGTTTTATTTTGCAACGCTTTGATCTGGCAGGACTATTCCAGAATCTACAAAATTATGGAAGATAATAGACAATGCATCCACTCTTTTCATGACCACCTCCTATGTACCTGGGATGTATGAATATTAAGCTCTGGGAATTTATCAGCTTTCAGTCCCATTAATTTTTCCAGTACTATTTTTTTTTCTAAACAATACTGACTTTGTTTCTGAAGAAGGGTCCTGACCCGAAACATTGATGTTTCTGCTCCTCTGATGCTGTCTGGCCTGCTGTTTTGCTCCAGCTCCACATTGTGTTATCTCTAGCTTTGATCAAATCCCCTTTCTCAAACTTCCCTTGCTTCCCTAGCATATCTTGTAAGTTTTTTTTTGTGTGCCTTCTTTTGTGACATCAGAGCAAAAGTAATTATTTGAATGCTTTGCCATTTCCTTGTTCTCCATTATCAATTCTCCCAAACCTGTAAGCGGCTTTCCTTTATCTTCACCCATCTTGTTCTTTTTTTACATATTAATAAAGGGTAGTACAGTTTACATTGATGTACTTTGCAAGTTGTCCATTTAACCAACTTTTTTATTATCCTTTGCTGAACTCTAAACTATTCTTATCAACTTCTTATTAAGATCTTATTGATCTTATTAAGATCAACTTCGATCTTATCATTTTTTTGAACAATTTTATATGGCTCCTCTTTGGATTTCATACCACCATTAATTCCTTTAATTAGCCATAATTAAGCCACTCATGTTCTTTCTCCCAAAAAGAATGCATAACATCAGCAATACATGGACTTGTTCTTTAAATATTAGCCATTCCATATCCACTCTCATGCCCTTCAATGAAGTTATGCTTTCTGCAGCAGCCAACTCACCCTTTATTCCTTCACAATTTCCTTTATTTAAAATTAAGATCCTAGTTTTGGATTGGACTTCTTCATTTTCATTCCCATTATAGTATTCCACCATGGTCACTTTTCCTAAGGGCCTCTCAAAACAAGATGATTAATTCACCCCTTCTGATTGCATAAAAACAAACCTGGGATATCTTGCCTCTATTTTGATTATAGAGTCATAGTCATACAACATGGAAAAAGACCCTCTGGTCCAACCAGTCCACACTGACAAAGTCTCCAAATTAAACTAGTCCCACCTGCCTGTGCTTTGCCCATATCCCTCCAGACTGTTCTTATTTATGAACTTATCAAATGTTTTTTAAACATTGTAACTATACCTGTATCCATCACTTTCTCTGGCAGTTCATTCCACACACAAACTGCACTGTGTGTAAACAAAGTTCCTCCTCATGTCCACACAGTACTGGTCTAATCTAAAACTCCATTTTATGCACACGCAAGAATTCATTCTCTATTATTATTCTAAATGTGTTTCTTCTAGTCAAAATACAGATTGGAATCAAACATTATTGTAACATGTTGCATGCACCTGTAATTTCCTGTTGAATGCAACCCCACAGCTCACCACCAATGTCTGGAGGCATATAAACTACTCCCGCTATTTTTTTCCACCCCCTTTTGCTTTATCATTCCATTTAACCTGGTTTCACTTTTAAACTGTACCAATATCCTTTATCATTATTACATTAATGTCATATTTTACTTACAATACCACCACATTTTCTTTTACATTTTGCTCAGCATTCCTAAATATTAAATAGACTTGGGTGTTCAGTTCCCAGAAATGGTCAGCCAGCAGACTCATCGCATTAATGTTGCTACACAAATGCAAATTATTCCTAGATTTGCTAATGGACATATGTGCTTTGTGTCTTTTGCTTCCTCAACTGGGGTTCTTAACAAGGAACACATTTTAGGAAATTTAATTACATGACTTTCCACCTCTAACCATCCATCTCTCCATGACACTGCCATTGACCACCCCACATCTCCACTCTCCTGATATCTAGTGTTCCCATGATGATTGGAAAGTGAGCAATCATTTTGCCTCTCTCTTCTCTAAGTTGTTGAATCTTGACTGTCAGTCAAACAGCTATTTTTTCTTTTGTCCCCAACTCCAAGATTTTCATAGTCATTAACCAAATTTGTTCAATTTAGATTAATGTCACTGTAATTTATTCTACCAGATGGCCTGTGACAGATTTCCAGAGATTTATTCTATTTCTGGAAACTCCAGGTTAAACTGGAAGATTGACAACCACATGTGAGACACTGGGAAGGGAAACAAAATCAGAACCTTGAAAGCTAGAGTAGAATAATCACAAAATATTTAGAAGGTCAGGCAGTATCTATGAAGAAAGAGCAGTTAGTGAATCAATGGTCATTTGGTATCTAAAATCTGAAGTATTGATTGACTTAAGTTTGTATCTATACAGTAGCAGCCTGACCTGTTGAGCATAATGGCGTTTTCATCTTTTTTTTGATGTAATTGTCTAGTCTATCTGCGTGCAATGCTAAACATCTATTGACATCAATGGCACTGTAATCTTAAAAGGGTTTCCGTCCGCTCAAAGGTTATTAAAGGAATACACATAATTATTGTGACCAAAAACATTTCTTTCACAAACTATATATTCTATCATTCTAGTGAAATTAATCAACTATTGATTCAAAAATTGGCAACTGGAGTTAAGAGAATACGACTAAATTCAAAGAGAACTTCAAGGGTCTGTAAATCTCACAAAATCTGATCTTTTACTTCTTGTTTATAAAGCTGAACCAGGTTGTGTCATTAAGAATGGAATTACTTACAGGCAGTTAGGTAATCCACTGACAGCCTAGACAGTGCTGTTAATGAGAAGGGACTCTTGGTGTCAGAGGTATTTATAACTCACCAACTGAACCCTGACAATTAAATTCAATCACGTAACTTGCACTGCTGTCACAATTAAATGAATTGGCATGCCATTACGCTAACAATACTGAAACACGGAAGGGATTTAATCTAGCTCATCACAAAGCAACTGGAAGTGCATAACAATTTTCTAGGTGAATACTTTATAACATGCATAATTAAAAGTAAAAAGGTTTGGACCATTTTACCACAGGTAATTGCATTTCAATGTTTCACATATGTGTATGTAATTCATTGCCAAATACATAGATCTCATTACTTAAGAAAAGATGCATCAGTATTATTTTCATGTTGACAGGTCAGATTATACAATGAATTCACACTTTAAAATATTTCAGTTAGGGCTACCAATCTTTGTTGCCTTGTATCCATGCATTAAATTAGTCACTTGTGCATTTTATCGTATGAACCTACTAGAAACAGACTATTATTATTGTTGTCATGCATTTTTGACTTTTGCAGGAAAGCCAATAGGTATTGGTGCTGAACCCAGCCTGGATCCAGCTTTGTGGTGATCCCATGTAACCTGGGGAAAAGTTCAAAAAGGAAGAGAAAAAGAGAGTACACACCAATGCTATATACAGATGTTATGGATCTTTGGGATGTCTATGAGAGACATATACAGTCTAACCCACAACAATGATGATGACCAGAAAATTGGACAAAGTACACCAGGCTGCATTCTTCAAAGCCGTTCCTAATCTAACAGTAAACACAGCTTCTTAAATCACCATTTTTGTACAGGTATGTATCTCATTATGACCCTTTTTCCCTTGCTGTTTGGATGACACTCAAAGGGACTGAGGCCATGTCACCTCAAACAGTCCATTATATATAGCACAAATAGCAAAGACACCAACACTGACCCTGCAGATCCCCACCACACTTAGACTTCCAGGCACAAATACACCCTCTTCAACCACTCTGCTCTCTGCCACTCAGCCAATTCTAGATCCAATTAGCCAATTCACATGGATCTCATAGGTTTTTACCTGTACAATCAGGCTTCTATGTGGGACATTATCAAGAAACTTGCTCAAGTCTGGTAGACTACATACCTGGTCTCCTCTTTGAAAAATTAAATCAAGTTGGTCAGACATGACCTCACCTTAACAAAACTAGGCTGACTATTCCTGACTAATTCTTACCTCACTAAATGTAGATTAAATCTATCCCTTGGAATCACTTCAAGTAGTTTCCCTACCACTGAGGTTAGACTTACTAGCCTACGGTTTCCTGATTTATTCCTTTCTCCCTTCTTGAATAATGAAAGTGCATCAGCTGTGCTCCAGTCCTTTGATAGCTTTCTTGTGGCCAGAGAGGAATTGAAAATAATTGCCCGTGCACCTGTGATTTCCTCCCTTGCCTCGCTCAACAACTTGGGATAACATTTCATCAGGGTCTTGAGATCTATGTAATTTTAAGCCTGCCAGATGACTCTGAACCTCCTCTCTGTCTATGCTAATTTCTTTATTTATATCACAGTCCTTCTCCCTGATTTTTATATCAGTTCATCCCTCTTACTATTGAATACCAATGCAAAGTATTAATTTAGAACCCTGCCTACATCCTCCATCTTAACACACAAATTGCCACTTCCTAGTGGCCCTACATTTTCCATAATTATCCTTTTACTCCTAACATACTTGTAAAATAACTTACAATTTTCATGTATTGTATATGCCATTATCCTTTCATGTACCTTCCTGCTCTCCTAATTTTCTTTTTAATTTCCCCTTACACATTTTACACTTCTTCAGGTCTTCTGCTGCTTTGAGGCCCTTGGTATCTGCCATAAGAGCTACATGTTCTCCTTTTCCTGCACATATCCCTTGATATCCAGGGTTCACTGGATTTGTTGATCCCACCCTTTCTATTTATTGGAACATGTTGCCCTATACTTTCTCTATTTCTTTCTTGAATGTATCCCTCTAATATGACATAGATTTATCTCAAAGTGTCTGCTTGCAGTCTATTCTGGTCAAATCATATCTGATCCTTTAAAATCAGCCTGCCCTAGTTTAGAACTTTGATTTCAGGCTCATTCATGTTCTTTCCCAGAATAACTGAGAATCTAACAGTTATGATTTTTGTTTGCAAAATGGTCCTCCACTGATACTTCAACCAGTAGTTAGGTTTCCTTACGTACGATTACATACAATTGTCCCCTCTCCTGGACGGCCTTCTGTGTATTGGTATAAATAGCTCTCTTTGATACATTTTAAGAATTCCACTTGCTCTAAACCTTTCCTGCTATGAATACTACAGTTAATGTCGTGGATGTTGAAAATCCCTATCAGTATCCTATTACATTTACATTTCTGGAATTTGTCTAATATCTCCTGTCCTATTTCTTTCTGACTGTTAAGTGGCTTATTGTATACTCCCAACAATGTTCTACCCATATGGCTTCATTCACGGAGCCTGCTAAGATGCCATCTCTCTGTTCTGATGAAGAGTCATTGGCCTTGAAATGTTAACTCTACTTTTCCTGACAGATGCAACTCAACCGGCTGACTTTCTCCAGCAGTTTCTGTTTTTGCCATCCCTCGTTACTCCTGTAATTATTCCCTGGTCAATATTCTGACACCCCATCATCTTTACATCCTTCACCATCTTGCCTTAAGACCATGTGTCCTGGAATATTGAGCTGCCAATCCTGCCCTGCTCTCAATCTTGTCTCAGTGGCAGCAAAGACATTATACACTATGTTCTTACTTGTGCCCTCAACTCATCTGCCTTAAAACTCAGGCTCCTTGCATTAAAATAAATACCATCCAACCTTACCAGCCACTTTGTCCCTTAACTGGCTTGTAATTTCTCTGCCTTCCTCACTCACTTGGTGTTTCTTCTAATTTTGAATGTACTTCCCCTAGTGAACTTGTCTCAGGATAACACCACCCCAAGCCAAGTTAGTTTAAACTCTTCCCAACAACATTGGCATACCTCCCCACAAGAATGTTGGTCCCATTCTGGTTCAGGTGCAAGGTGA
The DNA here is from genome assembly GCA_024137785.1 of Ginglymostoma cirratum. NCBI lineage: Eukaryota > Metazoa > Chordata > Chondrichthyes > Orectolobiformes > Ginglymostomatidae > Ginglymostoma > Ginglymostoma cirratum. The sequence continues at coordinate 63,580,255 of JAHRHZ010000144.1, forward strand.
AAAGCATTCTTCTAACCTACTGTTTACAATAAGACTCTTAAAGAGTCATATTGCTCATGTACACATGCAGTCATAGAGTCATACAGCATGGAAACAGATCCTTCAGTCCTACTCGTCCACATCAACCATGTTCCTAAACTAAACTAATCCCACCTGCATGCATTTGGCCTATATCCCTCCAAATCATTCCAATTCATGTACTCACCAAATGTCTTTTAAACATTGTAACTGTAACTGCATCCACCATTTTATCTGGCAGTTCATTCTACACACTAACTACTCTCTGTGTAAAAAACGTTGCCCCTCATGTCCTTTTTAAATCTTTCTCCTCTCACATTAAAAACATGCCCACCAGTGTTGAATTCCACCACCTTAGGGGAAAGACCTTTACTATTAATCTTATCTACGCCCCTCATGATTTTATAAATTTTTATAAGGTCACCTCTCAACTTCCTATGCTCCAGTGAAAAAAAGTCCCAGCCTATCCAGCCTGGTCAGGGGTTTCCATCTGAAATTCAGAGTTGTCATCTCACTGACCCTTATCATCAGTTTATAATAGTGAGCTCACTTAGAAATTAATCAGGCTGAGTAAAAAATGGCAAGTTGTGAGAAACCAGTGACTGAGTGAATTTTTCAACAGTAATCCACATAATCATAAGATATAGGAGCAGAATTAGGCAACTTCGCCCATCAAGTCCAACAATTCAATCATGACTGATATGTTCCTCAACTCCATTCTCCAGTCTTCTCCCCATAATCTTGGAACCCCTTACTGATCAAAACCTCTCTATCTTTCTCTTAAATACACTCTATGGTCTTCTGCAGCAATTCATTCCACAGATTCCCAATCTTTGATTGATTGAAGAAATTCCTCCTCATCTCAGTTCCAAAAGATCATCCCTTCACACCAAGGCTGTGCCCTCGGGTCCTAATTTCTCCCACACATGGAAACATCTTCTCCAGGTCCACTCTAACAAGGTCTCTAGTATTCTGTAAGTTTCTATCAGATCCTCCCTCATCCATCAGAAATGGTTTTCATATTGCATCTTGCATATGTTCTGTGTTCACATTGAAAAATTCCAAAGAAGTGGGACCTTATGAGGTAAAAATGGTATATTTCCCTCCTCTACAGCAATGACAAATGCAGCAGTAATATAGAAACATGATCACAACCCAATTAGGCAATCCTGCTTTTTACATATTTCATTTCTTCTTCATTGTCATTGGATCAATACTTCTGTTTTACGTACGCCTAGGAGTACCATCACCAGAAGGATTTTGGTGACTTGAGAAGCTCCACCCGTAAGAAGAAGGTGAATTACTGATAGATAATAAGTATGCATTACCAGCATTACTTTCAACCTGACAACAAGCTTTTTCTACACGTTGGAATGTCTCAGCATCTTCCAAAGCAAAATTTGCTTATTAAGCTATTCTCTAAATATTAAAGTTTTCAAAATTAACAAAAACAGCTAAGAGTGGTCTATATTGATAATGGAATATCTACTTAAAGATTTGATTGCAATGCCAGCCTTACTAATGTTAAGCAAAAAAAAGTCAATAGAATTGGCAGTTCTCAAAGCAAAATTATATTGATTCAGCTAAAGGTTAATCATTAGAGGTCAGGACATCAAATCACTGAAGTTTCACTGATTTTTTATCAGAGTAAACAATTATTTTAAATCCCCTGACAATTGATTTTTTGAGCATTATGTAACTAGGAATCTGAAATCTTAATTAGAGCAAGTGGAGAGGAATTTGGAAGGGGGGAGCAGGAAAATACGATTATCATGGTTCATGTTGGATTCGCTGCCATTGAGAAGAGAAAAGAGGAGATCCCTTGAAGGAAGTATGAGAAGAAGGGAACTCAAGGGTGGTAATCCCAATGTTATTACCTGAATTACATTCTAATTAGCATACAGACAGGCAGATCAAAAAGGAGGATGCATTGAGGAAGGACTGGTAGAGAGGATGAATGGCATCATTTCAGGGGAAATATATCATTACAGAGAAAGAAAGAATGCACTGCATTTGAATTGGTATGGGATTCATTTCCCAACAGAAGGGATAAACAGGATGCCAAAAAAGTCTTAAATGAGATGGGAGCAAGGATCTAGTGAAAATAACTGAAATCTGAAGATAGAAAGATGGAAAATTACAGTAAAGGTCAGATGGTCATTGTGAATGAAGGCAACATAAGTGGCCAGGGTTCAAATGCAGTGGAGTAGCATAAGTGATAAAAGTCCTGTTAAAAGTATAGTAAAAGAAGCAGAGTGAATTTAAGGTGAATTAAAAAGCCTGTACAACAGTGTACACAACATCCAAAATATGACAAGGAGATAGGGGGTAAAAATCTACAGCAAGTAACCAGTTATGAAAATAATTGTAAGAGGCCATAATAATAGTGCAGATATGATGACAGAAACCACAGAACTACGAATGAAATATTGTGGGTTATTAGATAAACAGAAAAGAGTAGGATAGGAAATCAAGAAGCAGACGCATTAATTTGAAATAATATAACAACAATCGAAAAAGAGGGGAGAACAAGCAGAAGCAAAAACCATGTAGATTGAAATCAAAGATGAGATTAATCATGTTCTTATGGGATACACCACAGAAACCTAATTGAGGGAATAGGGTGAGGAAGAAATATAATGATAATAATAATTATGGGAGAATTTTAACTCTTCTCAAGAAACTGGCATGAATTATTAGCAACAGTGTCTAGATATTAACTTTTATACTAAAGAACTCTTCTTACGTTGTGCGCAAAAAGTACTGAATCTAATAATGAGAGCAAATGTTGCTGCCAGATACTGGCTAAATTCCACCAGAGTCAACCAGGGGTTTCGAAAATGTAGATTTTGGTGAGAACTTATGCCTGGTGAGCAGAATTGGATGCAGGCATAGCCGTGTTGGTGTGGCAATGCCCAGAGTGCCAACAAGGAGATAAATTACCACCAGCAGCTCTGCCACATGCGTGCGAATGGCTGGGTCAATCTTAGACTTGGTTACACATCGACTAGGCAGATCCTTTCATGGGGTCAATGTTCTTAGTCATTCTAGACACCCACTCAAAGTGATTGGACGTGTATAAAGTTCATTCATCAAACACGGGGACGATGATAGAAAAGCTGCGCTCATTTTTTGCAATACAGGGACTCTGGAAAGTGTTGGTCACAGATAATGGGCCATCATTTACCAGCAGAGAAGTTCAGTATTTCCTATAGTTGAATGGGATTCAACATATAAAGACAGCTCCATACCATCTATCATCCAATGGTCTGGCAGAAAGAGCAGTCCAAACTTTGAAGGCAGGCTTGAAGAAACAGCCTACAGCTTCGCTCGATAACAAATTGTCCTGGGTAATGTTTGGTTATGGGACCACCCCTCATGCAACTAGAGGGATAGCTCCAGCAAAGCTGCTAACGAGGAGAAGACTCAGCACTAGGTTAACACTGATTTCCCCAGTCCCGGTGTGTGTGTGTGTGTGTGTGTGTGTGTGTGTTTGTGAGAAACAGCCTTTGGAATGCTGGTCATCAGACTCTGTCAAGTGAGAGAGACAAGTTACTCCAGCGGTCGAGGGTTGGTGTAGAAACCATGGGAATGGCTCTGTATAGGTAAGAGGCTTGATCAACACAAGATTAGGACAAGTGACATATAAAGTTCAGGCAGCAGCAACGGTCCTGAACAAGCACGTGCACCAAAAGGAAGGCACAAAATCGCAAATTGAGTAGGAGCAAAGCGTGCTCTGCTCCTCGGAGCAGTCAGAAAGGCTGTTGGAACCCATAGAGACTCCATCTTCATCAAGCATAAAAAGACCTCTGAATCTGTGATAGACATAATGGATCTCCCCGCATCGATGCCTGATGCTGGATAAAAGAATTAACTTCTCCCAACATGCTCCAGAAGCAAGAAGTGAGCTCCTATGCATTACACCCTGTCCATAGTCAATGCAGAGTTGGAGGAACCTGACCCAATGCTAAAATGCCATAGGAGTCGCTTCAAGAATAAAAGGACTGGCCTACGTCCTCAGACTCAGAGGGGGAGGGATGTAATGATTGTAAAGAGTTCAGCCAGGTGGACCTCATAGTACACGAGTTCCCTAATTGGGGCTGTTAACCCACTGCAATCAGGGATCCCTGACTGTCAGATAGAAATGGGAGTATCAGACTTTCTGACACTGAGAGCTGGTTCTGAGGGAGCTGGACCAGTGTCAAGGACTATCCACATGTGAATAAAGGGTGACTTGGTGACAGGATACCAGCCTCTGTGGAGTTAACTCACCATTGGTTCCCTATTTTAATGTCAAAGATTGTATGGCACTTATCAAGGAAGAGCAGAGGAGTTATCCCCATTTTCCAGGACAATACATATTGAACACTTCCAGATTTAAAAAGTCTCTTTGTTCATTACCATATTGTTGTTTATGGCAACTCGCTGTATGAAAATTGGCTTCTGTATTTGTCACATTACAACAATGATTACAATTCAAAAGAGGATTCTTCATTGCTGTACATCACCTTCATCATCTGGTGGTCCTGAAAAATGCTGCTTACATGTGAGTCTTTTTTTCCTGTTGTACTTGTCTTGGTGACCAAGGTCTTCGGGTCGAGATTAATTTCTTGGTTAAAATCCCTATTTAGATCAGATTGCTGTGGTACTGAGGTTGCTCAAACACTTTTGAATGTTTAAATCGCAACCTTGATTCAGAGATTGAGCACACTTATTAGTAATTATATTTAACTGCCTTACTGTGATTAAGTGAACAATGAACTTTTCTGCAGACTAGTCTGTATATTAAATTATTCAGTATTTCAGCAATGTTGAACTTTATCATTAATTAATCTCTTTTGTGCCGGGCACACTGATGATTCTTGCTTCAATGTCTGGAATGAGTCAATTTATATAAAACCGAATTATATTTCTTCCTTGTTAAAATGAAAGATAATTTAAAAAATTGAATTTTACTCAGGTAAAATGTAGCAGAATTGATGCCATTGCATCATTAGCAATTTGCTTTAGATTTTTCTATTTTCACTTTTAATTTGCTAAATCCACATTTCCCATTGATTTATCTATTGTTGCTCCATATTCAGGGTTTTAGTCGTTATACTGTTGATGTTGAGATGACTGTTTTACAGAGTCCGAATCACAAATAACTCATGTTCCCGTTATTTTTGAAACTGTATAAGCCTGTATCGAATGGTTAAAAAATTGATTTATACAATTTGAAATATTAATTGTGATAAATAATTTCAATGTAAAAAATGAAATTTCAAAATGTTTAGGCATATGTTTTTTCATCTTTGTGCCAGAGGGGATGGAGGGCACAATTAAACCTTTCCAAGGATTTGAAAGTGAAAGGTATAATTGCTTTAGAAGCAGTTCAGGAAAGGTTCATCTGACTCATTTCTGAGAAGAAAGGCATACCTTCAAAAGAAATGTTGAACAGATTGAGCTGATACACATTGGATTTTGGAATGAGATTTAACCTATTTGAATGTATAAGATTCTGACGAGAGTTGATAAGAATGGATGTTTTGAGGATGTTCATTCCTGTGGGGAAGACGAGAACTAGGAGACATAGTTTAAGAGGAGCAGGCCTCTCTTTTAAGATGAAGATGAGATTATATTTTTCTATCAGATGGTATAGAATGTGCTTACACAGAAAGCAATGGAGACTACGTTATTGAATTTATTCAAGGCAAGTTAGATAAATTTCTAATCAGCAAAGGAGTTCAAGAGCAGATAGGAAACTTGAATTGAGACCACAACTAGATGACCATCTTAGTGAATCGTGGAGCATGCTCAAGGGCCAAATAGCCTATTCCTGGTCTCAAGTTTTGTTTGTCTGGACACACATTCACAGCAGTTGTACTTGTTAGATGTTAGGAGTAGTGACATTTGCAAATTTTCTTTTCCAAAACCATAATTTCAGTTAAGTTAGGATAGAGATTGAATGAAGCTAAATAGTTATCTTCTAATTTTTAAGTAGCTGGCTGTGCTGGAAGGCACATCATCATCAATTGCTAATGTGTACCCTTTTGCAAAAAGCATGTGAATGAAAAAACACAGAAATATCTTGAACAAATGTATTGTTATGCAAAATGCATCAATAAGTAATTAACAGGCATGTCAGCTCGTGAAAATTAAAATTGTGATGACTAGAATGATTGAAAACACAAGGTTAAGGCAGAGTGAATATATTGAAATAGGCTCATTATAATTAAGAGAAAAAATATCCCATGATTTGGATCATGTCCTGTTATAGTGATATATTCAGTCATTTACAGGCATATTTGAATGCAATGTTGTGTGAAAAGAAAATTCCAGGCTAAACAGTTGTATCTAACTACATAGCTCTTTAGTGCAATGCAATCCAAATCCAAATGTCAAGGCCAATATAGATATGAGAGTGAGTATTGCTGCCAGTGGACACAATTTTACACTAGCAGAATTGCGTGAAAAGTCCAGTGAGGCCCTATCCCAATATCAGGAGCAACTAGCTACATTTTCTAAATATGTTACGGATGTTGAGACAAGATTTTCACTCGGTAGAAAGAAGTTGCTTGTTAATGGGAATTATCATCGGCCTCATTAACTGCACATTTCACCTCGTTAATATGCAGCTTCCTATCCTGCCATGAGGAACACAGATGCTGTGAATTCACAATGTGAAAGTCAGAAAGAGTGCCTGACTCCAGCTTGTGTTTGTTCTTCCGGACTGCCATTTTGAACACCTGCATGAGGATCTCTGGGCAAGTTCCAGACCACTGGCAGCACCCAACCCTCATCCCCAATTCCCCATCTGCCACTACCCATGGATATGGCACTTTGAAATGCATCAACAACTAGAAAAATTGATGTGCTGTTGCAAGGATGCTTTGCACATGTGGATAGGCACACAGTTCAGGCTGTATCTTAGGACTGCTCTCTTGTTCTGTCACTATTGTAACCTTCAGCCAACCATTATGTCAAAGCATCCCTGCCTGGCCTTTTCTTGACATTTTTTGCCCTGTGCTACTTCCCTCAGACAATGCTACCAGCCTCACACTACTCTGTCTTGCCTTTCCATTCATTGCAGTCAGAAAGCCAGAAAGCTTGTCCTGGTTATCAGCAGTCCTCAATAAAATCAAGGAAGACACCTTCAGTGATGGGGTCCCAAGCACAGAAACACTTAGCAGCCTCCAATCTCGTTTCAGAGGCTTGGACACAGTCAGTCTCCTCAGTGTATGGTGAGAAACTGAATGTCGGTGATACCACCACTCATCTTGACTCTTTCTGCCTCTAATGTGGACCATTTTCTCCTAAAATGTGAGAAAAGGAGGGACTAAGCGAGATGAAAGTGTGTGCCTCAGCTGTTCTTGCTGGCGCTAGTGCTGGAATGATAGTAAGTTGTCCCAAATGAGTGCAGAGATGATACAAGGTTAGGAAGTTTGTGGGTTGTGATGGCTGAGAGTGAGTGAGGGAAGGTGTTGCTGAAAGGGGTTCACCTGCACATCTGCCAATGTGGTATACTGCATCCGCTGTACCCGTTGTGGCTTCCTCTACATCGGGGAAACCAAGCGGAGGCTTGGGGACCGCTTTGCAGAACACCTGCGCTCAGTTCGCAACAAACAACTGCACCTCCCAGTCGCGAACCATTTCAACTCCCCCTCCCATTCCTCAGATGACATGTCCATCCTTGGCCTCCTACAATGCCACAGTGATGCCACCCGAAGGCTGCAGGAACAGCAAATCATATTCAGCCTGGGAACCCTGCAGCCCAATGGCATCAATGTGGATTTCACAAGTTTCAAAATCTCCCCTCCCCCATTTCTGATGAAGGGTTTAGGCCCGAAACGTCAAGTTTTCCTGCTCCTATGATGCTGCTTGACCTGCTGTGTTCATCCAGCCCCATGCTTGTTATCTCGGATTCTCCAGCATCTGCAGTACCTTTTATCTCAGAACAAGAAACTTGTTGGGCAGTGGGTGCAGTACCAAAGATAAAATGAGTATGAGGGGTAGCAGAGAAATTGGTGCCATTTACCCTGGCCAATCCGAAGAGATCTTCTGCTGCTGCTAGGCATTCCTCCAGATGTCTGAGACCACAATGACCCAGGTGGTAAACTCAGACCAGCTTGGCAGAATTGTAGGGCATGACCTTCTTTGATATCTCATTTCTGCACCTGCCTGTCCACCAAGACATTCAGGTGTTTGTTTGCAAAGTGGGACACCAATTTCCCCTGATCAGTCACATCCGACACAAATGTCATAAGCCATCCAGGATCCCCACACACTGCCAGAGTTTGTCCAGCTTCACAATGACCTTTTAAGATGGTACAGGGGCCAGGAAACAGCTCTGTATTGGCATGTACTGGCATTATTTGTTTCTTCTGGGTAAAGCATGTGATAGAATCAGGCTAGCTTGGGACATGAGGGGCACCATAGAGGCTCGGTAGATAGATAAAGAGGTGAGTTTGTAATGCTAGTGGGCGAAACTCTACTGTGCCTCAATGAGAGAAACCTTCAATGAAAATAGACAGAAGTGACACTTAGTGTAAAAAAACAGTAAGATCCAGCCCCCTGTAAAAACAGGGCTATTTCTCCAGTAAAATATAATGTGTGGAGCATAGTTATATAATACAAATTGATTGTTTCTCCTACAAAATACATTGTGAGAAGAAACCAGGACGTAAAACAAATTATGTGTGTAAAATCAATCCCAATCACTTACAGCAATCAGGTCTCTACGTGTGATTGACAGAGGAATTACCTAATTACCTCTATTCTGTCTGGAAATTGCAGTGCCATTATATTCAGACCGTAGACTTTAACTCCACACACAGCAAAAATTAGTTTCTGCTACACTTGAGAGTCTGGTGTGTTGTAGTTATTCTCAGTGGCACAATCGGTCCTCGGGACATTCTTATTAATAAGACAATTGGGAGATAGATGACTATTAGTTCCATAGTTTATCACCATAGCAATGAAGCATGGTGCTGAAACAAATATATATCCTCAAGCACGTAGGGAACCCTGGAATATTTTCTTCATCATTTCGTTAGTTTTCAGTTGGTAGTGGCTCTCTTCTCTGATTCAGAAGGTCAGAACTGCACAAATAATTTACAATGATTTTCCAATATAACATTAAATGACTGGTGGCGATATCTTTCAAATGAAATGTTAATGCTGATCCTTGTCTGTCTGCTGACTAACCTAGAAGTCCAGTGACTTATCATGATATTCAAAACCTGACTAATATTCCTCCCTCAACTTGTATGACCAAAAACAGGTTTAATATTAATCACCTTATTGTATGTAAGGGCTTGGTATATTTATTTATCTGTACATTATCTGTTACTGCTCTTCATAGCAATTCGTTGTTGAGTCATAAAAGTCTACAGCATTTCAGCTCATTAAGTCTGCACCAGTCAAAAACAACCATTTCACTGTTCTACTCCCATTTTCCAACACTTGGGCTTTCTCAGCCTTGACATTGCAAATACACATCTCAATACTTCATATACAATGAGTTTAGAAAAAATCATACCTCGGTACGTCTGCTGTTGTTTCTTTGCTGTTAGATTGATCACGTGAACATTCATGGACTATGACAATATATTCCTTTCATTTCTCACACTAACCTTCACCTTAATGTTACCTTCATTCATTCATGTGTGCTCTGACTGAAGGTAGGCCCTTAGCTTAGTATGTACTTACACAAAAGCAACTAGGAATGGGCAATAAATGCTGGCTAGCCAGCGATGCCCGTGTTCCATGAGTGAATAATAAAAAAAAGTTTCAATTTTTGCCTGGTAATCTTTGCCAGTGATTGTTTGACTTTGCCTTTCCGCTTTCAGGAGAAGGATGAAAAGGCACTTACTAAGTCTGTCTTGGGCAGAATAATAAGCACATATGTGAATTTGATGTGAATCTGAGTGACATGCTAGCTATCTAGCCAACCGCACCCTAGCTGCCTTAGTAATCTCGTTCTATAAAGAAATCAGTGCATTTGCTTGTAAGGGAGATTTACACACAGAATTTGTGTAATTTATTTTCAGCAAACCCTATCGATTGGTCCCTATTCCTGTGCAATACAGTACAATGGAAAATGTATGACTTAATTCTGTGGTCCTGGTTTCAACCTCTGCTTTACATTTCATGTATTAAAATTATTTTTGCTCTCTCTTTGAAATGAGACTGGCAGTACAAGAATCTTATGGCCAATATTCATTTATAAACCATGGGTCTCCTGTTATCAGCACTGAAGTGTGAGTGATGCTGCATTATTTTAAATTTCATGTGAGCAGACCAAGATCATTTTTATGGAATCAGATTTTATAACAACACAGATGCTGTTGAACCCGAAACAGAAATGTTGCAACTCAGACGTATAAAAAACATCTTAGTGCATGTTTTTTAATATATTTTCTAAATTAAAACATAATATTGCAAAAATACTCAGCTGATCAAGCAGCATCTGTGGGGAGAGAAACAATGCGAACAGGTGGATTTTATGCCACGCTGTTCCAACTGGATTTAAACTTCAAATCTGTCAGGAAAGTGGAGTGAGACTTCCTTTTCCAGGGAGTACCATTCCTCCTTATTCCAATGTTAAGTTGCGACATGACTCTGAATTCAGAGAGTTGTATTATCACTATAACTGCAGTATCAGTGCCAAGATTAAAAAAAACACACTTCACAGTCATGCTGCAATTATTGTGTCAATGTAAATTGAATGCCATAATCGATTTACTGGGGACAGTGCAAGCAATTTTACGTGGACATACCAGCTGGATCTATGTCTCAGTCACTAGATGGTATCCTCAGTTGCGATTTTACAACATCATTACCTGAGACAATATCTTCATTGTCCTCTCAACAAGAACTAGCTGAGTTACATGCATAATGAGTCTTCAAGCGATAAAGCTAATTTTTATTTAGTGTTACTTTTTCCTTCCTAGTCTACTTTGCATCACCCCACACTATTGTTTGAATGTCACATCAGACTGGATTTTAATGCATGTTTGGCATGAATGCTTTTAACATCACCATGTTAACAAAAATTATTCAATGGCTCAACACTGAATTATACATCACTTGATGAGTATGTCACTCATGTTTCAGACTGCCACAGAAATATCTCCAACTGTATTCTATAGAGCCATGTTAATAAAACAAAATCACACAAATTCTGATGATTGGATCTTTTATTTTACTTTGTTTCCATTTTATGTACAATAGTTTTCAGCCTCGTTGTAGATATAAGAACAATATGTCGATGACTCATGTTATTAGACAGGATGCAATCATTCCAGAGTATCATTAAGACAATATTGTCAATATAACAGTATTCTACAATTAAAGCATTAGAGCAGGAGGAAACATGCCCACACAACATGTTAGTATTTAACATTAGATAATAAATAAACTAAAAAATTAAAACAGCAAACGTCTCACTGATACATAGTGGGTTTTGTTCCTTTCCTTTGCTTAACATAGGAAACTCATTGCTCATTATGCTGTGACAATGTCACACTTAAACCTGGATCTATATCCTTGTCGGAACTAGTGAGAGTAGGTGCTAAGACATATGACAAATTGCTGCTTGTTATGTTTCCTATTCGCTTGCTTATGATTTGTTGCTACTCTATGAATATGAAATTGCAGTCAATTAGCTCAGCATCTGATATATACTCTGCAAAACAGAGAAGATTCCTAAGCATGGTGCAGGAAATATAATGAACAAAAGGTGCACTAGAAGTTTATAAATATTTATTTCATTAAGTTGCACTGATGAAGAGACTGCTGCAGCAAGGGAATGTGTGGCTGTTTACATGGAAACAGTAAAGATATATAAAGAGATTTCTTAAAGATTAATAAGAGATTTGAGAGAGTTGAGCTCAGAAGCAGTGAAGTACTTTTGATTGGTTAATGGAGCCTTTAAGCCAACTTTGACTTTTTCATGACTATCAAACGCTAGACTTAAAGGAGCCAGTTAATGGTTCAGATCATACCTTCCACCTCTGGTGCCAAAGTGAAATTTTGTTGTAATAAAATTGGCAGCTGCCAATGCTGCCAGATGTTTTGTTGATGAGGAATGGATAAGTAATTCAACCACTCTTTGATGAGTAGAACCAGCAGGGATACTCATAGGAACAAGTGACAAGCAATACATGTAGACCCCAGGCTGCGAACAGGTTCTGTTCTTGAGCCTGTTCACAAATCAATTTGTACGCAAGTCAGAAACAATACAGGACAATATAAAATAGCTATCCGTAAGTACAAGAAAATATTTGGATACTAATATTAATACGCACTTGTATAGGATCACATTCATTAGTATGAGTGTTCTTAAGTCAGAAGTTTGTAAATTGGGGATGCCTACAATGGAATGTAACCTTGACCATTTTTTGTGAAGTCAGGAGGAGCCTAAATCAAGGTCTACTTGAAAATCTCTGCTTCTTTTTTGTCTTGGGTTACTGTTCATTTACATTGAAAAACTGAAGGATTGTGAGATGAAAATCTTTTGTACTTATTTACAGCAAATGGTGAGTGATAAGTTACATTGTTAGCATGAGGATCCTGGATAGCAAGAAGAGAAGGAAGGTGAACAATTTGATAAAAGTCTCTTTGGAAAGAAGGTAAGAAGGAAATTCTCTGGAAACTTGACACATTTTTGCTTAGTTCAAATGAAAGAGGAGACAAACGCAAATGGAAGTTGCTGGCGATCTCAGCAGGTCTGGCATCATCTGTCAAGGCAAAGAAGTGTCAATGTTTTGGGTCATGTAACTCTTCATCAGAACTTGATGAAGGACCATTAGACCTGAAACATTGCCTGTGCTTTCTCTTCACAGATGCTGCTATACCTGCCGAGTTTCCCAAGCAGTTTCTGTTTTTGTTTTAGATTTCTAGTTTCCACAGTTCTTGGTTTTATTTTCTGAAATTGGAGAGAATTGACATATATGTCTCTAAAATGAAGTCACTAGTCTCACGGAATTCTAGATTAATGCTAATCAAACCTTGAAGGCTATGCTCTTCCACATGTGTCACCAATGGATTAAATTTAAATTAAATATACACATAACCATAGTCCAATCTTTACAAGATGTTAGTTTAATTCTAACTCTCTTAGTTGTTCCCAGTGTAGTGTTTGTAGTAGAAACTGCGCAGATTTTTGTCTTAAATTTATAAAATCAACTGCAGTGTTTTCCAAAGCTATAAGCCAGCGGGTTCAGATACAATTAACAGCATAGAAGGTGAATTTACCCAGGACAGCAATGCATTGTCCTGATATCTCTAATGTAAATGACATTCTCATACAGAACAGCAAGGAATCTAATTCAGCTATGCCATCTCATAAATGATATGCTGTGAGCACATACCAGAATTCACCAGAAGTTTGAGGATCCAGGATTCAACAGCATAAATATGGTGAATTGTAGGCATGGGTTGGGCATCCAGAGATTCAATGAAGATGTAGTTGGCCCTGTTGCTTCTCCTGTATCAGCCTTCAGGTAGGATTTGGGAGGAGACATAAGTTAGTAAGGAGGGAGAGGCACTAATTCTAGGCTAATCTTGCTGATTTATCTGAATATCAGACCCTAAAGTCAACTTGAATATATAATTAGTAAAAAGCCAATTTGGAACTACTTTGGCAGAATTGAAGAGTATTTGCAACTCCATTATTTTATAATGGTTATTAATTCTATCAGTTATTTGCAAATATGTTTGTGTGTCTAACTATGTTTAACTAAAACAAACCTTGTCTAAAATCCTCTTTTATTATTGACAGGAAAGAGTTCAGTTGTTCACTCAATAGTATGTATAAATCCTAAAGGAAAGTCAGTAGTTCAAACTGTAATGGAAACCGAGCAAGTTTATGTAAGACAGCTCAGAGGTCCAAATATAGGCATCATTAATTCTCAGGCATAAATTGAATGGTAAACCACAGATGGTTGTTGACAAAAAGTTAAGATGATTGGTTAAGGATTCATATGGTGCCCTTGATGAATATTCTTGTCAGGATATTGATCCCACAGTCCTTGCAGTGCATAATTATCACAGCTGCATGAAAAAATATCTGCATATAACATAGTGAGTGGTACATTTTTGCTGTCACTATGCATTCAAAATTACCCCTAAAAAAGTCAGAGTTGATATTTTATCTAGGATTACATAACATCTCTGACTCTCTCTAGAGCTCATTCTATCTCTTTCTGTAAAGTAAACTCATGAAAATACTTATTTTCTCTAAAAGAAGTTAAAGTTGATGACAACCTGTTTGCAAATCTACAGGAAAAAAAACTCAGATCTGTAGCAGAGAATATTACCAATGTGTGTTGAACGAGTTGAGTGTATTGCATATTCTCAGGGTACAGCTGTGGGAGCAATCCTCCCATGTTGTTCAGCCTGTACATCTCTGACACTTGATCAGTTCCCTCATTCTAGGCATCTCTGATGATTGATACCACAGCCCACACACAGTCCCTTATCATGCATACATTGATCAACACATTGCTGCATTCCAAAAGCCAGGAGCTGAAGAAAAATTCATGCTGTTGACAGGCTTTTCCAGCTTGTTGCATTGTGTTTTAGTGGACTATCATTGCAGGGTTAATTAAGTGTTATGGCAATACAAACAGGTGAATTGTGGAGCCTGCATGTTACAGCACTAGAAACATAGAAAGCTGTCCAGCCCTTCATGTTCACGTGAACTCTGCAAGAGCAGCTTAGCAAGTTCTGCTGCTTTGCCCATTCTCTGTAGATCTGGAGATGTGTTTCTTCAATGGTGTATCTAATAGATTCATGTAGGATGAAGACAAATTATGGGAATTCTGCTATGCCACACATACAATAACTGAGCAATACAAGCCAATCAGGGGCCCCTGGAACAAATTTCAATGACTGAAATGACCTCTGGTACCTCTGCATTTGAAAGCAGCTAGCAACATCCCAGAGCCAGGGATTCAGAGGTCTACCTGTAGTGTGACAGGAGAGTGATATCACAAACTGCTAGAATAAACAATAATGATCAATGATGAGACATAACAAGGTGCAGAGCTGGATGTACACAGCAGGCCAAGCAGCACCAGAAGAGCAGGAAGGCTGACGTTTTGGGCCTAGACCCTTCTTCAGATGAAGGGT
>JAHRHZ010000144.1:63595789-63609868 GCA_024137785.1 Ginglymostoma cirratum
TTCAGATGAAGGGTCTAGGCCCGAAACGTCAGCCTTCCTGCTCCTCTGATGCTGCTTGGCCTGCTGTGTTATCCAGCTCTACACATTGTTATCTCAGATTCTTCAGCATATGCAGTTCCTACTATATCATGATCAATGATGAACCTGGACAATCCAAAAAGAAACATAAAATGAACAATTTGTGAAAAATATCTGTTCACAAATGTAAATGATAAGAATGTTTACAATTCTCTGATGTTCACCAAATTTAAATGCTGAATACTAACAACTAGTCTTTGTTTTAACCAAATACACGTCATTCCAATAGGAAATATGATTTAGTGAAAAGGTCGTATAAAAATTATACAGAATTACTGACTTTGATAAGATAGACATTTAATATAGCTCCTCTTTCAAATATCAGGATTAACTGTTAGAAATTGAGACCCCTCTTAAAACCCAAATTATTGTAACATTTTCCACTATGTTCTGAGTAGCATAAGATTTTCTAAAACTGCTGCTACAGTAGTTATCTTCTTTGTCCAAGCATAAGCAACATCTAACAAAGAATAAAAAGAAGATGACTGGAGAGACTACAAAGCCAACATGTTCGATGTCACCAGTATGAGAAATGAAGTCTGTCATCATATGTACCCTATTACCAATGCAGTGTTTAGGAAAGTGAAAGTTTTAACTCAAAAATAATAAAAACTAACCTCATGATGAAGGTGGTCAAGGAAGTGATGGCTATTCTGATGTCATGAATAGTTGCACTGCGCCAATTGGCCAAATGGATTCAGACATGTGATTGACATAGCATAAACTACCAGCCCATAAAATAGGGTATGTGAACAAGTTCTCAGAGTCAGTAGGCAGTCGTTATCAGTTGTCAATGCTCACCAAGCAGCTGTCTACTTCAGATGGAAGATAGACAAAAAGAGAAGGAAGAAGGCCCAGGGAAGAGTTTGCTAAAACTAGAGAGCTAGAGAGCAGGACGCTGCCTTCACAACTTTAATGGGATAGACCCTCTCTGCACCAACTGTACACTCATCTTCCAGCATCAATGAACTATCTTTAGTTGACATACATTGTTTAACTAAACAAATAAATACAATGTATCATATCTAAACTGCTGCTTCTGGACAAATTTAATACGCAATTGGAAAATTCATTACGAATGGTTGAGTGTCTCCATTAAGCAATTGCTGAATCATGAAATCCTACATGGTCTAGTGGTTACCAGATTATTTAAGTCATTGATTCTGAATTGCCTTCCAAATCAGAAAGGAAAGATATTAGTAATGCAACACATACTCCATTTTTTTGAATGTCATATGATAAAAAAAAAGATTGTTTGTGTTTCAGAATTGAAACCGTGATGAACAGATATCACATATGGGTAATATTTACCAGTCATCATTTTCCACCATGAATGCAGCTTGTACTTGGCAACAATATCACTCATACATCTACCACACTAATGCAAATTGATGCTTCCAGATATACCACAATCAATATTACAAAGATACACTGAGTCCATAAAAATATGATAATTTAAAGAGCTGCTGTTTTAGGATGTTCAAGCTCAGTTAGCTATTTGGAGTTTTCAATAACAATTACGTACTTATGTGAAAGTCAAGACTTTGAGACGAAACTTCTCAACAAAAAATAGGTGCAGGTATTAATGAGTGCAGTACTTTCGAGGCAGTGAAATCCATGCTAGGTTATTAGAACCATCTGCTGATCACGACATTGAACTCTGACATTTGATCTGAAAAGAATAATTGGGAGGACAACACATTAGTCTATGCCAATTAACCGTACATTGAAATTAAAGCAAGGTACACGAAAAATGAAAGATTTTGTGGCTCAACATGAAAGGTTTGTTTTAGCTGTTTATAATAAAAGGAGAAACCGTTTAGAGGCATTGTGAACACGACGAGAATGTTTTATAAAACTCTTAGATATTTGTGTTATACGTGCACCTACATTTATTCTTCGTGTTATTATTTATCTGAAGTTTAACAAAGCCAATTACATCAACATGAATGGATAAATGGGCCAAAAGATACATTGACGAATAAATAGTGGAAAATAGTTAACAAAACAATTGAAAATATTCACAATAAAAAGATTTAAAAACTAAAAACTCAGCCAGAAAGGCCCATCTGTACCATACTAAGGGAGGTAGGGATTGTCATAGATTAAAAGAAGAGGTTTCTGATGTTGCAACAAATGGCAGTAAGATGGAGAGTCTGGAACATTTTAGAAACCAATCTGGGCCGTCAAAATATTGATGAAAGGAAAGAAAAGATTGAATATTCCAAAAAATAGTGTATTTAACTAGCAAGGAAAATAAAATCAGATTGCGACACGAATTAAACTTAGGTAAAAACAAGAGCGTTTAAAGAAAACACTGGTTTCTTAGAGGCAAAGAAAGGAGAGGTTACCAAAAATGTAAGGAAATGACAGAGACACTGAACTGTCCATCTTCACAATTAAGCTTTTGAATGGCAGGCTAGTCAGTTTGATACAAAAGATCAAAGGACAGGCTTGAGGCAGCAGATGGTCTACTCCTGCTCCTATTTGTTCTTGTGTTTATCCAGTCCTCAACATAAAATAAATATTTTGTAAAAGACTACAAAAAACACCAAAAACAAATGTCTACATAAATTTTAAAAATGTGAAAAAAAATCTTGTTAGCATGCTTGACATTGCTATCATGTAACAGTTTTTACATTACATTACAACAACATTTTTCTCTTTTCAGCTGGATGAATGGGGTAAACTATATGATTGGTTATGTTAGAACTAGCCAGGGCTGGGCAGGAGAAATATTAATCAACTGACAGATCTTAGTTCTATTTCTTAACTAATTAACTGAATGTAATTCTATCATCATTAAAGATTTTAGGAATTTGGGATTAAACGTGGATCCCAGCCAAACTGATGTTGCCTGGCCAGCAGCCTTTACAATGCGAGATAACAAGCATGGGGCTGGATGAACACAGCAGGTCAAGCAGCATCATAGGAGCAGGAAAACTTGACGTTTCGGGCCTAAACCCTTCATCTCTGATACAGCCTTTACAATGCGACTGGAGGCTGCAAAGAAAGCATCCATCTTTGGGACTGTTGAACAATTAAGGACGGCTAAGCTTGACCTGTAGATGTGGCTATGCAGTTAAGGTGTTGATTTGGAAACCTGTTCAGGTCTTCCTGTTCAGGTTCACATCCTAGCAATTACAATTCTCATCCTGTCTGATCTTAGACAAATGCCTGAAAATTTCAGTTTCAAGATAATAGTAGTAGGGCAGTTGTAGAGCCCTACCTCTGGGCCAGAAGGCCTGGATTTGGGTCCCACTTAATCCAGATGTGCATCATTAAGGGTCTGAACAGGTGAATTAAGAATATCTACGGGCTTGTTGCACAGTGTTAGTGTCCTTACCTCTGAGTGAGAAGTCTTGGTTCAAGTCCCACCTTTCCCAGAGAGACAGTACAGAGAAGATTCACTAGCATTATACCATGTATGCGGGGAATTGTCTTATGAGTAGATTGGTCCTGTACTTATCGGAATATAAAGAATGAGAAATATACAAGATTCTTAGGGAGCTTGACAGGGTAGGTGCAGAAAAGTTGTTTCCCCTTGTGGCAAAGTCTAGGCATAATTTCAGAATAAGGGGAATAAGACAGAGATGAGGAGGAACAAAAACAAAGTTGCTGGAAAAGCTCAGCAGGTCTGGCAGCATCTGTGGAGGAGAAAACAGAGTTAATGTTTTGGATCTGGTGACCCTTCCTCAGAGCAGAGATGAGGAAGAACTTCTTCTTTCAGAAGGGAGTGAATCCATGGAATTCTTTACTGCAAAGTTCTGTTGAGGCTCAGTCATTAAATATATTCAAAGCTAAATAGATTTTTAATCAGTCAGGGAATCAATGGTTGTGGGGAAAATGCAAGAAAGTGAAGTAGAGGATTATCAAATCTGCCATGATCTCACTGAATGGCAGAGCAGACTTGATCGGCTGGATGTCCTACTTCTGCCCCAGTGTCTCCAAGGTTTCAGAGTGTCATAGTATATCTGAATAAGTTGACTATAATAACTACAAAATGGCACTTGGCTTGTCAGCAGCCCTACTGAGAGAGAGGCATGCTGCTCCATAAAGGTGACCATTGATGGAGGCAATCGCAAAATATTTGTTAAAATGTTGAAAATATTACGTTCACGTAGCTGCCAGGCCATCTTTGTGGAGGATAACTCCATTGCATGGTACACTGCTGTGGCTGTGGCCATATGGAAGTGGCTCTGGTGGGGTTTTGAGGTGGCGTAAGGATAGAAGTCATGGCATACCTTCTCTCTCCAGCTAGCAAAACATTACAAGGTATTTGCTGCATAGCATTCCTTTGAGGATGTTAGAAACTCATTGTCAACTATAATAAAGCAAATAAGAGGTCTTAGAAAAAATGTGTTGTAGCTAGGGAAGAGAAAAAGAAAGTGTTGTAACCTGAAAGGATTTGATTCAAAATTGAAGTAGCTAAGAAAGCAAACCTACCATGATGTTCCTTTGATAATTAATTAAGTTATTGTGACATGTAAAAGTAGTAAGACAATGGATTAGTAAAATAACAATGCACCGACATCTATTTGTTCAAACTTAAGACGTGTCCGTATGCTGCAATTGCAGCATCTGTATATTCAATGTGTTATAATGGTCCAATTAAACTGACACAGCAAGCTTCTATTGCTCACTCAGTGTTACATTAGCATTTAAAAATTAATGCCCTGTGGTTTTGTAACATTAATTAAGTAGTAAAAGTCATTATGAAAGTGAAGTAGAATGTCAGGCAATAAAAGATGACTGCAGTGGTTAAATGCCAAGGTTTTTATATTGTCGCATAAATGGCCATTATGTTGAGTACATTGACTCATTATGCAGTACACTGAAATGATTTCATACCAGCAAAAGACACATTAAAGCAGCATGGTCAATGGCTCTTGATTCTATTTGTTTTACTTGCAATTATCACTCAATCTTTTTTCTGCCTGTTACTAGGATGAAGAAAATCTGTATTGGCGCAATAACCATCAAATTGAGCTATATATCAAGGACAAGTTGAAGTAGATATGTCAGGCATTTTATTTCACATTGTCTTGTCTGTGAGGCTTCATGTTGATACAGGGATGGGTGTAGTGATTTTAATGAGGTTGGTCAGGTGGAACTCACAGAATATGAGTTCCCTGATTAGGGCTGCTAACCTGGTGCAGTCAGGGAGCCCTGGCTGACAGATCTAAACAAGAGTGTCAGAGATTCTGTTCACTCAGACCTGGCTCTGAGGAAAGTGGACCAGTGTCAAGTACTAGGTGCATGTATGAAGAGTAACTTGGTGACAGGATACTGCCCTTTGTGGTGTTATTTCGATGGGTGATACAAAAATGGCACCAAGAGCCTACAGGCAGTGTGCTGTATCATTGTCTGATTCCAGTAACTTTCATGGGGGTTGTGGAAATGGATTTCATCTGTATGGGCCCATTTACATAATTACATGTCATCCTGAGATTTTTGTAGGAGCATGGGCCATTGGGAGCTAAGTGAAGCTGATCAATTCTGTCAAGAGCTGAGCCAAAAGCATTGAAAAAGATGTATATGATTTTACATGGCGGAAGCTTTAATGAAAATCTATAACATTGCGATAACATTTTTAATTACACTAACATTCCCTTACCATAACCCAGAATCTAGCTATCCCTATGTTTTGGCCAATTTGAAAATGCAAATCTTTTCCTTTCTTTCTAAATCATTCACACATGGCAGCACATACAGTGCCAATGCCAAATTGTGCCTGAACATGACCCATACACTTCCTTGGTATTCCAACTTCCTTCCCAACTCCCCCAACCAATAACTAATTGGTGACCAGTTAGGCTTCACCTCAAAACAATTCCAATCAGACCCTAGATTGAATCAGGGGTGCGGTTGAGCTCAGAAATGAACCTGCAACCTAATTCCTATCTCCTCCAAGCAAATCAGTCCCTGAGTTTGTCAAAGGAAAGTGAAAGCTGCAGCTTTCATTCTGCAATCTTGGAACTCATACAAAAATACTCTTTCAAAAAAGCGTAATAATCATAAAAATTTTTCAAAGCAAATGCTATATTCACAAGCTGTCACACATAGGAATTATGACTGAGATTCTCTTCAGTGCTGCTGTATGAGGTAACAGTTCTGAAAGAGGTAAGACTGAAGACTGCATTAAGCTCTACTCAATCTGATGATGTTATAAGGACTTGGGTGAGGAAGACCCACAGCTATTTTCCTCATAGTCTCTGTAACAATGTCTTTCACACCAATGCATCTTGTACCTGACTGCCATAATTCAGTGCAATACATGTTTAAGACTTTTTATTAGACCATTTAGTGGAGTTCTTCCACCATAGTCACCCTGTAGACACCAATCTAAAAGCAGAATGTTTGCAGCTAACTCGTACAACAGGACACTGGGTGGGGGGTCATCTTAAGATTTAAATTGGCACCACAATTACAACATCAGAAGCAGCACAGTTGAAGATTGGATTTCACTTTAGCTATATCCAGACCACTTTTTTTCAGACTTCCATGGACTGTTGGTTCAGCAATACTCTCCTTTTAACTGCTTATCCTTGTTTTCAATTCCTTCCATTCACCCATCTGCACAAATCTGTGCAACATCATCCAACCTTACAAACCTCTGAAATATCTGCAAAGCAGAATTCAGTTACAGAGCAACAACAGTTAAGTGGCTGCTCATACAAGATTTCCACAACGTAGAGAAAGCTATGCTAGGAGAGTGGGGCAGCACAGTGACTCTGTGGTAACCATTGCTGCTTCACAGTGCCAGGAATCTGGGTACGATTCCAGCCCAGGCTGACTGTCTGTGTGGAGTTTGTACATTCTCCCTGTGTCTGTGTGGCTTTCCTGTGGATGCTCTGGTTTCACCACACAGTCAAAAAATGTGCAGGTTAGGTGGATTAGCCATGGGAAACACAGGGTTATAGGGGTGAGTCTGGCTAGGATACTTTTCGGAGTGTTGGTGTGGACCTGACGGGCCAAATGGCCTGCTTCTGCACTGTAAGGATTCTGTGAATAGTCAAATGCATTAGTCAAGAAATCAGCAAAAAGCAAATTATTTTAGCAAAAGGATGTACATGTTAAAGGGAATCTCGCTAATTTTAAACTTGATGAAGGTGCAGCTATCATTATATTGTCAGATCGAGTACCATGGGTAATAAAAGATTGCCTACAGCCTACAATAGTGAAACTGCATGGTTCAGATAGTATATCACTTAAAATCGAACATATGCTGGAAACATCTTGTGACAGAAGCCAAAAAGGACTGAACTCAGTTCTGATGAAGTGTCACTGAACTCGAAAAATTAACTCTTTTCTCTGCCAGACCTACTGAGTTCCTCCCGCAATTTGTATTTTATTTTCAGACATTCATGCGCTATTGGTTGAGCAATACTCTCCTTTTAACTTCTTATCCTTATTTTCAAATCTTTCCATTCACCCATCTGCACAAATTTGCACATCATCCAGCCTGATAAACCTCTGAAATATCTGTGTTTTTTTCAATTCCAGATTCTTTCACACCTTTGATTTTATTTGATCCACCATTGCTGACAATTCGTTCAATTGCCTAGGCTCCTATCTGTGGAATTTCCACCCAAAACCTCTATATTACTTTGTCTCTTGCTTTCTCCCACTGAGATCCACAGTCTCGCTCTTTTCTTGACCAAACTTTTGGTTCATCTGTCCTGATATTGCTTTATATAGCTCAATGTCAAATTTGTTTGTTTGAATATAACTGCATGAGGCACCTTTTGATGTTACAACAAATGTAACTGAAGTTGTTGTTATGATACGAGTATTATGCATAGGAGCAGAAGTAGACCATTCAACCCATTCGGATTGCCCTGCCATTTAACTATTGATCTGATAATCCTCAATTCCATTTTGCTGTCTTTTCCCCCATAACCCTTGAGTTCCTTACTGATTAAAACTCAGTTTATCTCAGCCTTAAACATACTAAACTGCCATGCCTCCACAACCTTCTGTGGGAAAGATTTCCACAGGTTCACTACCCTCTGAAAGAAGAAATTTCTCATTTGTGTCCTAAATATGTGACATCTTCCTCTGAAATTATGATCTCCGGCCATAACTTTGCCTCAAGGGGAAACAATCTCTCTGCCTCAATCCTTTTAAGTCCCTTAAGCATCTTACATGTTTCAATAATGTCACCTTCCATTCTTTGAAGGGGGCCCAACCTACTTAACCTCTCCTCATGAGAAAATTCCTCCACAACTTGTATCAGCCTTGTAAATCCTCTCTGTACTGCCTCCTTAGATAAGGAGACAAAAACTGTTCACAGCTTTCCAGGTATGGTCTGATTAGTGTCTTGTATAGTTCTAGCAAAGTTTCTTACTCCCATTTCCTTTCAAATAAAGGCTAAATCTCCCCATTACCCTTTGAACGTGTATGTTAGCTTTTTGTGATACATGTGTGAGGATCTCTCAAATCCCCCAGCTTTCTGCAGTCATTCTCCATTTAAGCAATATTCAAGATTTCCATTCTTCCTGCAAAAGTACATAATCTCACATTTCTTCAAATTATATTTCATTTGCTGGATTTTTGCCCACTTCATCAACCTGTCTATATCCCACTGTGGACTGTTTGTGTCATCCTCACCAATAGCTTTTCCAAAAATGTTTGTTTCATTTGCAAATGTGGTTACAGGAGATTCAAGTCATTATTCAAGTTATTATTATTTACTGTAAATAATTGTGACCCAGCAATTCCTCCAAACATTAAGACAACTTAGACCAGAGATACTGTGCAATTTATTGTAATATTTTGTGACCTTATATTGATACTATAATGGTCCTGTGCCTTATTTTCAATAAGGGCTTAGAAATAAAAAAGACTTGTTTCAGCAACTAGCTTGATATCAATAATTCATCTGCAACTACTTCCCTTGAATTCGGAAATGGAGCTTTCATAGTAAACAACATCTTTTGCCCATTAAAAACCAATAACACAATGACTTATTAGCTCAGCCTTAAAATTCTTGATCTTTGAATGAAATCTTTCATTCCCTTAGTCTTAACCAAAATATCCTGTCAACCCAATCAAATTCAAAATAATTTGGACATTTTAACCTGAATTTGTGACAAATTTACCAAAAAGCATTTTAACAAACAATATTCTGTACCATTCATTATCAAAAGGAGATTGTGATTTTATTGTGCATTGCTTGTCTAATAACATTTCGAAGAATTGATTTTTGTATTCTACATTGAGGAAAGCTGCAATTTTCAGCAGTTTGAGTTAAAAAAAGGACCAAATCCATTTTTGGAATTCCTTTGTTTTGTATGCTTCGTTAGATAACCATTGCACAAAAGTACGTACTGGCAGCCTCTACTATATCATTCATTTAACTTGAATAGTTTTGACATTGAAAGCATAATTCCTGACAAGCTGTGTTACCTTCTCTGCTATTGACACTAAAGTTCTACATTGACAGAGTAATATGGATTTTCTGTGGGTAAACTGAAGCTTTTCATTAAAAATAAAGACCTAACTTATATAATGAGACCCACTGTATAGCTCCTTTTACAAAGTAACAGCATGGGAAGGTAATTAAAATCAATTTCGAACAGATAACTCTGTATGTAAAGGAAACGATTGCCCTAATCATTTTCTATTAAAACTGCTTTCAAAGCACCAAAATTACTCTAAAAATAACATATTTATAGAAACATACAATAAAAGGTCATTTCAATTGAAGTAGGTTTCTGTGCTACAAGTGTTAGAGATGATAACGGAGCAAACTTCTCTGATAATTACTTGTTAATGCTGATGTGTAACTTAGATGAATAAATTACCACAGGCTCATGTACTTCAGATAAAAGCCAAGCCTTAGTTTTTCAGGTATTAAAAACCAAAAGAATCAAAACCAGAAAATGATATCTGCAATCACATCAAAACTGGAACTCAGATTTAATTTGAAAAGGGATAATACTGTATTTCTTTGAGTTAATACTTGAAGAACATAGAACATTTTTGATTTTTGAGTAAGAAATTAGCTATCAGAGAAAAAGACACAGGCAGTGCACTTGTAAAAAGATGTTGACTTCCCTGATTTACCTTTCCAAAATGCAGCACCTCATATTTATTTAAATTAAACTCCATCTACCACTCCTTGGACCATTAGCTCATGTGAGGTACCTCTAATTTTAGTGTTATCTGCAAACTTACTAACCATACCTCCTATGCTCATGTCCAAATCATTTATATAAATGACAAAAAGCAGTTGACTCAGCACCGATTCACGTGACGCACTGCTGGTCATAGGCCACCAGTCTGAAAAACAATATTCCAGAGAGAACATTACAAAAAGACACACTTTGCATCCTCAACAATAATCCTCAACTTTGGAGAGGGCAGTCTTGGAGCTTGCAAATTGGAGCATCATTGGTTTAATGCAATTCAGTGCAAATCCCCAGACCTAAATCCTAGGTCAAGGGCTGAGGGTCATCAGTGGAACATTTCCTAATGCAACAGTCCTTTCCTATCTTTTACATCCCTTACATAGCCCCTGAGGCACAGGCCCAGCCAACTCTACTGCTTCCTCTCTCAGATGCGGAACATGTTTTGGGGATGGGGAGATTAAATTGGCACATGCTCAGGAGGTTTTTTTTCCTCTAGCATTGCACTCTGTAGTGGGCTGAGACCCCGACACGCTGGGATCTGCATCCTTTCACAACACTAGTGGTGGTGGCCAGGGAGGAAACAGTCTGGCAATTAATCTACCATGTAGGGAGGGGGAGGATGGGGGAGGATGGGGCAGGAGGTGTGGAAGGTTGATATTTATCATCCGCTTATAATTTGCCTCATAACTGTGAGCATCGTGACTCCCAATATTTGGGCAACACTCCACTTGCAGTCCTGCCATCGATTAAATTCTACCCAATATTTTAGAAAATGTACTGAATTGGAACTTGATCCAAGACTGCAACTTTTCTTCCATGCTGCAGTGAGGTGGTAGTTCTTCCATCGCATGGGTGCAATATCTTTTAACTATGATCCATTACTTTGTTTATTAAAGGAAACATAGGATGCCTAGAACATATTATCAATCAGAAATGTGTGTAACATATCATAATTAGATTACTTTGTAAAATAAAAACAGATTATCCTTCATACAATGTCTTTCACAACCTCAGGGAACTTCAAAATACTTCATTACTAATGAGGCATGTTTAAAGTAACTGTTTCAGTCTTGAAAATACGACAACCAAAGCAAGCACCTACAAACAGGATATGATGATAAAAACATGCTATTGTTACTGATTAATTTACAAATAAATTTTATATAAATGTAAAATAGTTCAGCGCAATCAACATTACTTCCAAGAAGGTTAACAGTTTTAAAGAAAGATTTGCAGATTTTTCAGTTTATCTAGTAAATTGGTGGCTATGTATGCATGTATTTCTTACTTAACCTTGTCCATAAGAGTGCAGGGCAAACAACTGAGACTGGGTAACATGAGGAGATAAGATTATTTTTCTTCGATGTTATAATAAATTCTGTGAAGTTAATGCCATTCATTCCAATTAAATAAAAAAAAGTCAAATCAACCATAGTCACTCGCTTATAACAATGGCACCATCCTAATTAACGTTAACAATGTGGATCTATTCATTCAGACAATCAACAGAACTCTGACAAATCAAAGCAAAGAATATTGGGATTAAACAAAGAACTCTGGACGCTGGAGATCTGAAACAAACAAAAGTGGAAATTGTTGGGGAAACGTAATTGGTCTGGCAGCATCCGTGCCAGACCCGGAAGTTGCCACAGATGCTGAGTTTCTCCAGCAATTTTGTTTGTTTCATCAAAGGTTGAGAATACTCAGCAGGTTTGAAAGCATTGATCAAGAGAGGGGAAATCAAGAATATTCCTAGACCTACTCAGCCTTTTCAGCATTAACTGTTTTTATTTCTGATTTGCAGCATCTGCTTTATTTTGCTTTTGGATCAAGGACGCCATTTGCTTCTAACAACCGAATTGCTAATGTTGACAATGTATTTTTACGTGGAGTATTCTCATTAAGGGTTGATCACAGAATCAGTGTGTAAAATATCCTTTTGTCCGACAAAGATATGTCATTTGATTCAATAAATTCTCACCCTAAACTCTTTGGAATCCAAATGCAGAGAGTATCTTCTGTGAGGCATCCATAATATTTTGGGTTATATCATCAGCATGCACAGTCTAATATGGCATCAATGCTGTTAGTTCAGAAAAATGCTTTTTTCTTTTATCCAAGTGTAGAGTTCCAACTGACCAAAGCAGGTCCTTTCTCATCTGTTTGTTTAAGCGTTAACTTGCACCATTTAAATCTTTGAAAAATGATTAAAGCATGAAGTATTCCCAAATTTAATCAATTAATTTAAAATTAATTTCTAATATCTTAATGTATTAGGCTAATAGGGCTGTGGTTACTGAGGCTGCTTTGTCTCCCATAATTGTATTCATCTGTAAGTGACCATGTGTTTTTTTCATCAAAGAATACCATTACATTCCAGATTTTAGCCATTGTTGCACAGTTATTTCCCCTTAGCATTCTCTAGGATTGCTGGATAGCAACATCTGTTCAGTGAATTTACTAGTCTTCAATTCCTAAAACTTACACTATGGCACTGCCTTCTAGGATATTTGATTACAGAGTAAATATTTTGAGACTAATCGTCACAGAATGGAATCTCATACAACACAAAATATTCTATAAAAGTCAGATGATATAACCTTACAAATACTCTCTTTAGCAAATGTACTTGAGGTGTAATAACTTTTCAACTCTATTGTTTTATGGCACAGGCTGATGGTAATACAAGCTAGAAAGAAGGTTGGTTTGGTAGTTTGTACAATTAATTGTTGCAGTTAGTTATCATGATGGTTATTCATTGAAATATGAGGCTCGTGTTCTTTAACAAAAGAATATAAATGTATACGTATACAAATATTGAGAAAGAACTTAACATAAACAGCTAAACTAAGTTTCAAATAGTTTCCCAACACTATCTTATTACAGATATTTAATCCCAAAAAGTATCCCTCCTATCACAAATCTTTAATTTTTTACTTAACTGACTCTGTATAGTTCATTTTCCATTGACTGCTGAGAAGTTTTAGAATTCCTTTCAGAGTCTACTGAAATGGCTTTTTTAAAAAAAAATTCTGTCTGGCTAACCTTCTTTTCAGTTCAGATAGTTAGATCATTTCTATAACCGTTCACAACCTGGATGTTTCATAGAATAAAATCAGTTCTGTGATATGACTGGTTCCCCTGAACTAAAACCATGAAACACCTCTGCTAAGTCAAAACTAAACTAGTAGCCCGTATCTGTTGTCTCCACCTGTCATAAACTCTGCAGTATAAACATTTCATCCTTTAACATCACAGCACCTCAACCAGACACTTAGCTGAAGTCCCATTTTTTTTCAGAATCATGTATTCAGGTTACAATTTTGAACGACTTTCTCATTTTTTTAACAAAAATTACTTTGCCACAACTGACCAATATCTATCTACCTCTACTTTAAGATCCAAATCCCAAATTTATTTATATATGTCTATTTGTACATTTTAATCCCCTTAATACAATTAACTGGTATTAAAAGAATACATTTTTCATGTTTGTTTCATTGACCATTTTTCAGACTAATCCAGTCATATAGTGCAGGAAAGACCCTTCAGCCCATCGAGTCAGCAGTGACATAACTACCACTAAAGGCATGCTAATCCAAATTTCTTGTACTTGTCAAATATCTTTGAATATTATAATATTTCAAGCATTCATCCAAATACTTTATAAAGTTTGCAAAGTTTCCAACCTCCACCACTTACTCAAGCAGTGCATTCCAGATTCCCACCACCTGCTGAGTGAAAAAGATATTTTCTCAAATCTAGAGATAAAAGGTACTGCAGATGCTGGAGAATCCGAGATAACAAGCGTGGGGCTGGATGAACACAGCAGGTCAAGCAGCATCATAGGAGCAGGAAAACTTGA
>JAHRHZ010000144.1:63619868-63690835 GCA_024137785.1 Ginglymostoma cirratum
GAAAGTCTTCTTGGGGCCTGGGATTGGGGTGAGGGAGGAGGTGTGGGGGCAGGTGTAGCACTTCCTGCGGTTACAAGGAAAAGTGCCGAGTGTGGTGGGGCTGGAGGGGAGTGTGGAGTGGACAAGGGAGTCGCGGAGGGAGTGGTCCCTCCGGAAGGCAGATAAGGGTGGGGAGGGAAAGATGTCTTTGGTGGTGGGGTCTGACTGCAGATGGCGGAAGTGTCGGAGGATGATGCGTTGGATCCGGAGGTTGGTGGGGTGGTATGTGAGGACGAGGGGTATTCTTTTTTGGTTATTGTTGCGGGGACGGGGCGTGAGGGATGTGTTCCGGGAAATGCGGGAGACACGGTCGAGGGCGTTCTCGACCACTGTAGGGGGGAAGTTGCGGTCCTTGAAGAATGAGGACATTTGAGATGTGCGGGATTGGAATGTCTCATCCTGGGAGCAGATGCGGCGGAGGCGAAGGAATTGGGAATTGGGAAATTATTTTATGCTTCTCTAGGATATATTGTTATGACCACTTCCTTAAACTAAACATTTAGTGACAAGAAAAATCACTCATTGATTCTGAATATGAACGGTCATTTGGCAGTAGAAAGCTTGAGCAAAGCTGAACAAAGACACGTTTTGTCTAATATTTTGGTTTGCATTCCTAAGTACAATTTTTAAGGATCCCAATCTAAGGGAAAAAAACAACATTTATACCACATGAGAAGAGAGTGTTCTCAACCAATGAAAGACTGCCACCTATTTGTTGACTGCTGAACTTGCATAAGAGCAATGAGCTGTTGGGTGATATATATGACACAATACAAACTCATAGTTCGTTGCTTCTGTGTATGCTAGGACTGCCCATGATATATAAAGATGATGTCCCTTTTCCTCCTATTTTATCTATCACTGATTCTGGACTATATGAATTGGTCGAATGATTGGGTGAATTGCTCCAACCATTTTGACCAAATTTTCCATGGACACAGTGAAGGATTCCTTCACATTTGTGAAGATCATGTCAGACTTGAATATCAATGACAATGCTGAGTCCTTGTGCTAATTTGACTTTGCCACCTTATTCACCAATGTACCTCTGAAAGAAGCAATAGATATCTCCACTGCAGCACTAAATAAGGACAATCTAGACCTGCCAACTTTGCATGAATCAGTATGTATTGATCATATGATCTCAGTTTTATTTTAATGACTCTGTGCATGCCCTAATAGATGTTGTTATTACGGGATTTTCACCTGGTCTAGCTCTTGCAAACACCTTTGTTGGATTCAATGCAAAATCAATCTTTATTGGAATGACACCTAAACCCAACCACTTGTATATTCACAAAATGCTGACAATCTATTTATTATATTTGTATTCAAAGGTGCATGTAAACATTTCCTTACATGTCTAAATGGGCTCATTCTGCACACAAATTCATGTTTGAAATGCAACAGTCAAATCATATCCTTTTCCTCTATGTCTTAGTTGAGACATCAGTTAGGAGTTCTCTACTACAGATTACCACAAACCAACTACACTGGTCAGTATTCATGTTAGGATTGCCACTACAAGATTGGCCTTCTCAGTAAACATGTAAATAGGAACTGGGTCATTTGTTCATTCTGGAAAACCTGATGCTCAATAAGGTGCATCAAAGAAATCCTATGGGATTATGGCTGAACTGATCATATCAGTTCTCCGATTAACCTGAGCAAAAACACAAGCCAGTCAGTCAGGTTGGCTTCCATTTGGGGAAATATCAATAAACCTCCACAGCTTGCTTGGAAATCCCAATTTCTGAATCCCTTGTGTTATCCTGTCTCCCCCTCCCCACAGGCCAGGTTGTAGTTAAATTGAGGGCTTGTTTTATGCAGTAAATGATCCCTTTCCCTAGTGGCATTAGTGAAACCTTTCACTCAGGGGTGGCATGGTGGCTCACAGCACCAGGGACCCAGGTTCAATTCCAGCCTCAGGTGACTGTCTGTGTGGAGTTTGCACATTCTCCCTGTGTCTGTGTGGGTTTCCTCTGGGTGCTCCAGTTTCCTCACACAGTCCAAAGATGTGCAGGTTAGGTGGATTGGCCATGCTAAATTGCCTGTAGGTGGGTTACAAGGGGATAGGTGTGGTTGGGATACTCTGAGGTTTGGTGTGGACTTGTTGGGCCAAAGGGCCTGTTTCCACACTGTAGGGATTTGAGAATTATGATGAGAAGACCTATATCACTGAACCCAAGCCATGTCATAATTGATTTTCTCAAAGGTAATAAGCAACAATTTGAAGTAAAAAAATACATTTGGTGGATTAGTTCCACACTAACTGAGGAGGTAGTCACATCATCTAAGGATGTAGTCATTTAGAATTTCATGATTTCCACGGAGATTTTAGGTTGACAGCCCAGAATTTTTGTTCATTTGCTTTTTTGGAGAAGGCTGAAAGTCAAAGAGAAATTTGTATTTTCCTATTCCTCAATGTGTTAACTGCAATAATGAATCTTCTTTAGGAATTACAACATACTTAAAAATGACAGAGTATAATACAACCAATTTTTGATACAGTTTCAACCAATATTACATTAGACTCCCAATTATAATGCTAGACATGTGAGACACAAGGGTAAGCAATAAGACATGCAATCTCTCAAGCTTTTTTAATCATTCACATAGTAAATGGTCCATGCTCCATTTCCACATTTGCTTCACATTCCTACATTCCCTAAATTAGCAAAAAATACTTTCAATGTACTCAGCATCCACAACATTTTTGTCGAAGTTGGTTCCAGATTTTCATTACCCTTTGTGTGGAAATGGTTTCTGAACTTGGGTGGCACAATGGCTCAGTGGTTAGCATTGCTACCTCACAACACCAGGGACTTGGGTTCAATTCCACCCTCAGGCAACTGTCTGTATAAGTTTGCACGTTCTCCCTGTGTCTGGAGTGGGTTTCTTCTGGGTGCTCTGGTTTCCTTCCACAGTCTAAAAATGTGCAGGCTAGGTGAATTGGCCATGCTAAATTGCCCAGTGTGTTTCAGAGATGTGTAGATTAGGGGGATGGGTCCGAGTGGGATGCTGTGTGTGTCAATGTTGACTTGTTGGGCTGAAGGGCCTGTTTCCACACTGCAGGGATTCAATGACAACTTCACCCCAGAACAGATTATGCCTTAATGCTCCAGGTTATCCCAGCAAATAAATTATTGCTCTGCATCAATTGAACTAAACTTGTTAAAGATAGGAACATGAAAATAATTTTAAATACCTCAATTAGATCATTCTTGTATTGTATGGTCCTCTTTTTTTTCATTTTGGTCCAGCCTCAACAGCCCTCTGCAGTGAAGAGTTCCACAGATTCACTACCCTCCGAGAGAAGAAATTCCTCCTCATGTGGGACCTCTTAAATGTGCAACCCCTTCTCCTGAGATTATACACTCTGATCCTAGACTTTTCTACAAGGGGAAATAATCTTTCCACACCCAGCCTGTCAAGTCCCTTAAGAATCGTGTATGTTTCTATAAGGTCACCTTTCATTTTTCTCATTCGAATGAGAACAGGCCTGATTTACACAATGTCACCTAATAAGACAATATCTCTATACCTGGTAACAGCCAAATGACATTCTCTGGACTGTCTTTAATCCCAGTATATTTTTTTTAGATAAGTGGTCCAAAACTATTTATAAAATTCCAGTTGTGGTCAGACTAATACCTTGTATAGTTTTAGCAAAACCTCCTCACTTTTCTACTCCAGTCCCTTTGAAATAAAGGCCAACATTCTATTCTCCTTCTCTATAACCCACTGAGCTTGGATGCTTTGTGATTTATGGACAATGTTGGCAATTTGTTAGAAACATACCAAATCATGTGAAAACTAAAAGCTGCCATTTAATATGATTGCATTTATGATTTATTTTGTTCATCCTATATTGAATTGCTAAATTTTATGTCTCTTTGTGAGGCCTTTTCATTACTGAAAATTATAATAAACGTAAAAATAAATTGGTAGAATGATCCACTTCTGTCCACAATGCGGGAAGTGTCTCTCTCTCTCTCGCTCTCTCCTTCTCTAGTATCAGCTGTGGGGGAGAATATCTTAGAAAAGAAATGATATTGAGAAGAGTATTATCTCAAAGATGTGAATATCACATAAGCTGTTATTAGCAATTGCTGACCAGCAAACCGGGCTGCAAATCCCACTGTCTTCCCATTCCACTCTCCCAGACTTTGTTTAGCTTCCAAGAGCAGATAAATGCAGTCGCTTCCTAAGTTGTGATGTTGAAGGCGTAAAACAATTAAGTTGTTTTTGTCAGTACGGGTTGGTCAGCTCATTTTCGGTTCAAGTAGTATTGTTAATATCTTTGAAATCTATTTAAAGAGGAGAGGCGAATGCTGTCCGATTCAAAGTCACCTGCAAAAATTCAGCACTCAGTAATGCATGAAGAAATGTTAACCTGGATTAAATGACATTTAAATCCAAGAAGTCGTGGCCAATCCAGCCTTGTAATTTAGCAGTAAATGTACTTCCAATTGCACTATGGGAATACCTTTTGAAAAAAAATGCAGTTCTCACTTAATATTTGTCATAATCAAGTTTGATTCTTTATTGTGGATTTGTAATGACTGATTTCTTGTCCCTAGTCCTCAAATAACCCTGAGGTTTCAATGTTAAAAGGTGCCCTGTTTGCTTTGTAGAAAGACGGTGGACAATTCCAGATCTGAATTGACCGGGGGAATATGATCAGATTCAGCCTCATCAGTGAAAGCATCCAACAACTCCAAAATCATTTTGGAGGTCAAAGATAACTAAAGCTCCTTTTAACCATGTCTAATCTCCCCAAGCTCCTTATACCTAATCTCTCCCCTCCAAATCTCAAATCTCACATCTAATGATTTTTTTTGCCACTGTATGCATCATAGAAGTAATATAACACGTTGAAAGAAGTAAGACTGATTTCCAAAATGATGAAACTTGTTCCATCTTTTGTTTATAGTTTGCAACATTTAAAGATAAGCATGTAAGCAATTTATTTTGGTTCTCATTCAAATTTCCACCTCAGTTCTCATTCCTTCATGAAAATTACCTTAACAAAACAACCATATATGTAGTTTATTAAAGTTATACTTTATAATGAATGTATTCTGGTTAACAGGAGGGAGTGGTTAGCTCAGTTGGCTGGAAGACTGGTTTGCAATGAGGAGTAGGGACAGTACTCATGGGTTGAACTTCCACACTGGCTGAAGTTGCCACGAAGGATTCTCCTTCTCAACCTCTCCCTTTGCCTGAGGCGTGGTGACTCTCTAGTTAAACAACTACCAGTCATCTCTCTCCCTCTCTCTAATGAGAGAGCAGCCCTATGATCTAGAACAACTGCGGTGAATTTATTCAGTTCAATTAGAAGTAAAAATTGACTTGTGTTGTATTCATTTTGTATTATTTAAAATTTCAACAAAGTTGCAAGAAAGCAATTCTATAATTATAATACCCTCTGATTAGAATATTAATTGTTTAGGGACTTTCTGTAATTTAGAATTAGATACTGTCAGAAATAAACAAATAGAAATATCATTGCTCCCACGGACAAATTTCAAACACTAAGACTCTGATTTTTACAATGAATGATTTTTACAATTTCTGGCAGTGAAAATGCCAGAAATTGGATATTGTGTGTCCTGCCTCCAAACCTGAAATTTCTCATTTTCGCAAGGCTATATTGGGACAGGAGGGGTGAGGAGTGTTCAGTTAAGGTGAGGTGCTGCAGTTCATGCATGTAAAATTCTTGACATCAGCTGACCACTTAAACTCTAATCTGCCTCCACTGAAATATGATTTTGCTATCCCTGGTGCCTGGAACCTGGGAATGTGGAGGTTAGACCATGTAGAAGCAAGGCTGTTCTCTATGCATTCTTTTGGATAGTTTGGGAACCTCATTAGACATGCATCTACGGATATGGTCCCAGGACATTTTGGGAGTGGGGGATCAGAGATCCTTTAGGGGAAGGAATGTTGCTATGTAACCTTTAGGGATATGGGTCAGGAATCCTTTAGGTGGGGTGTCAGGTGTCCTTTGACACTGCAAACCTGGAGAAGATTGTACTTAAAATGTTCATAAATACCTTGAAATTGCCGAACTTATCAAGACCTGTCAAGAACAAATAAGAACTGTCAACAATTGTTAACCTGTCAAGTTGAGTCAAATAGTGTTAACTTGTTAAGAATAAATCATGTGGAGTTTTACAAAAAGTACAAGGTTTATCAGAATGCTTGTTTGCAAAAGGAACTTATAAAATTGTGCTGCATGATTGATTCCCCAAACTGTCACTTTCACATTGGGATGTGTATTAAATGACAACTTTGATAAACATCTCCAACTGCTTATAGAATGGAAATAGGACATCGAGCACTTGCATGAAATGTTTGTTTTCATAAAAGATTACTTGAAGCAAGTTCAATGTATTGGACATTATCTATGAATCAATGAAAGGGTAGTCTTTTAAAATAATACATCATCAATACAGTGATAACTTTATTTTCTGTCAAGGTGTATCCTGAGTTATACCCATGCCGAACAAAAGGTGAGCTGATGTGGAGAATGAAGGGTAAAGGATGGTAGATCAGGGGTATGAGTTTAGCGTTGTGTTGGCATAAGGTTTTTAAAGAGTCATGAGGATAATTGGCAGTATATGGGAGAATAGGGGCTAGCGGTGGGGAATCAGTAGATGAGCATAGAATGACATGGGTAGGAGGGCTCATGGGGCTGAATAAGGACTGTGGGTTTGAATGGATAGGGTGTGGAGATTGAGAGGAATAAAGAGGTGAGACTGGGTGAGATGTTCTAAACTT
The DNA here is from genome assembly GCA_024137785.1 of Ginglymostoma cirratum. Lineage (NCBI taxonomy): Eukaryota > Metazoa > Chordata > Chondrichthyes > Orectolobiformes > Ginglymostomatidae > Ginglymostoma > Ginglymostoma cirratum. The sequence goes on from JAHRHZ010000144.1 coordinate 63,626,694, forward strand.
TATTTTTAAACTTTTGACAGACTGCTGGAGTTCCCAGACAAGATTTCCCCTGGATCTGCCTTAGGAACCAAGCACCTCCACCAAGCTTCCCTGGTGGTTCCCTGTTTAGCCTGACAACCCCCACGTCTGGACAGAAAATAAGAAGTGCCGGTGGGATTTCTGCCACCTCCGCAGCCCCAACCCAGAATAAAAATCCAGACCTGATTATTTATGTAAATAGTACTAGCCCCATTTCTTCATCAACTTGACACCAAAGAGGAATATTTGATACATATACAACAACATCAAATGTGGACTATTTCTCTATTTAAAAAAAAAGATTTAATTTGATTTGTGTCAGATTATCATTCCTCACCCAGCTCTCAGGCTAGTATTGAGCCTGATTCCTTTATCCTGAGGGTAGACTCTTGGGCCTAAATTTACTATGGAATTGAAACTTGACATTGTTTCAAGAGGTGACCAAACATGTGGATGAAGGTAGAGCAGTGGATGTGGTATACATGGATTTAAGTAAGGCATTTGATAAGGTTCCCCATGGTAGGCTCATGCAGAAGATTAGGATGCATGGGATAGGGGGAAATGTGGCAGTTTGGATTCAGAATTGGCTGACTCTTAGAAGACAAAGGGTGGTAGTGGATGCAGTATATTCAACATAGTGCTCGGTTACGAGTGATGTACCACAAGGATCTGTTCTGGGTCCTCTTCTATTTGTGATTTTTGTAAGTGATTTGGATGAAGGAATGGAAGGGTGGATTAGAAAGTTTGCGGACGATATGAAAGTGGGTTGCATTGTGGACAGTGCGGAAGGCTGTTCTAGGTTACAAAGGGACATTGATAGGATGCAGAGCTGGGCTGAGAAGTGGCAGATGGAGTTTAACCCTAAAAAGTGTGAGATGATTCATTTTGGAAGGACAAATTTGAAAGCAGAATACAAGGTTAATGGAAAGATTCTTGGCAGTGTGGAGGAGCAGCGGGATCTTGGGATTCATGCTCACAGTTCCCTGAAAGCTGCCACCCAGGTGGACAGAGTTGTTAAGAAGGCGTATGGTGTGTTAGCTTTCATTCATAGAGGGATTGAGTTCAAGAACCATGAAGTTATACAAAAGCCTGGTTCGGCCACATCTGGAGTATTGCATCCAGTTCTGGTTGCCTCATTACAGGAAAGATATGGAGGCATTGGAAAAGGTGCAGAGGAGATTTACCAGGATGTTGCCTGGAATGGAGGGAAGGTCTTACGAGGAAAGGTTGAGAAGGCTTTTCTCTTTAGAACGACAAAGGATGAGAGGTGACTTGACAGAGGTGTACAAAATGATCAGAGGTATAGATAGAGTAGACAACCAGAGACTTTTTCCTAGGGTGGAGGTAGCTATTAAAAGGGGGCATAGTCTTAAAGTGAGTGGAGGTAGATATAGGGGAGACGTCAGAGGTAGGTTCTTTACTCAGAGAGCGGTCGGGGCGTGGAATGCTTTGCAGGAGAAGACGGTGGAGTCGGCCTCATTAGGGGCATTTAAGCGGCTATTAGATAGGAATATGGATGATAGTATAAGGTAGGTGTGGAGGTTAGATAGACTTTAGGATTAGGGTAAAAGTTCAGCACAACATCGTAGGCTGAAGGTCCTGTACTGAGCTGTACTGTTCTATGGTCTATGTTCTATTGTTTGAAAAGTTTTATGGACCTAAAATAGGCAAAGATAAACCTGATTGGCAAGCAGAAGCTGCACCTGATCTACATGTGTGTTCATTATATTGACTCGAGTCTTTTAATCAAGACCTTGTTAGCTATTAAATGCAAGTACAGGCCTCATTCAATTGTGAAATGATAGTGCTGTGTCCATTTCTCATTAAATTCACCTGGACTAGTCAGAACTTGCATTGTGCCAAGTAAAACTATTTATAGTGGATTGTGAGCTGTCCAAGTAATCATGAAACTGCTAGAAACAAAGTCTGAGCTATTACTTGAATCTGCTTTTTTTTTGAGACTAAAGGACCACTTTGACTCCAAGAAGCAGTGACAAGTCAAACCCTGCCTCCACCTTTCCCCTGATCTTCCTTGATCATGATTGGCTGTGTCAGGGTCCCCATTGAATCCCACAGCTAGTCGGTATGTGATTTCTTTATTCAGCAAATACAAATCCCAAGACTCATGTGATCAGCTCTTAATTTACTGAGTTTAAGGCAACCAGTTTGGCATTTAATCTAGAGAGGGAACACTTCTTCCTAATATTGGAGAATTTTACTGCAGATGTTGGAATCTGTACTGAAAACAAAAAATGCTGGAAATCACAGTGGGTCAGGCAGCATCTGTGGTGAGAGACCAAGTTTAATGTTTCAAGTCAAGAGTCTTCTAGATTCAAAATGTTCGTTTGCTCTCTCTCCACAGATGCTGCCTGGCCTGCTGTGATTTCCAGCATTTTTTGTTTTCAGTACTTCTTCGTATTATGCAGCTTTGTCTGTGCCTCTTAAAAACAGTAGAAGCGGCTTGTTAAGGACTGTTGTGGTGCAATGATAGTGTCCCTATGTCTCAACCAGGAGGCCTGGGTTCAAGTTCCACTTGCTCCAGAAGTTTCTAATAACCTCTCTGAATCAAGTTGATTAGGAAAATATCTATAAGAGGTTTTTACTAAGGCTTAAGTAGTGGAAATTGGGTACACATGGGCCCTTTCTTGTCCTGTACTATTTAGCAAAGACCAAGGGTACATGATGATGTCCAAAGATATTTTTTGGGACATATTCAAGTTTTGGCTTCTCCATCTGGCACAATTTTGCAATACTTTGTGGAAGCTTTTCCCAGACAGTAGCATCTGAACTTAAACTCCGTTTCTGCCAGATGTTTTCGGCATGAATATCAGAACCAAGCCGGTTTTAATAGTGTATACATTAGAGGCAACCAGATTCAGTAACAGAAAAAGTGGACGGCACCTTACAGACAGTGGTCTGTGAAAACTGAACTAAAGATAATTCAGCAGCATAATATTGGTGTGTCAGCTCACTGGCTAATATTGGAGTAGTTACTACCTGTGAGTTGCCACATTGGCACTTCAAGGACTAACTTTTTCATATTTGTAATCACATTATAACGGAATTGTTTATTCATTGATAATTTCTGCACAAACAGCAGAGGAAAACATCCACGATGACAAAACTTCTGATTTCAGTTTCAAACCGTCCCTGACAGAAGACCCAGGATGCACTCCAAAATGTCAATTAGGAAAATACAATCTTTCCTCAGGCACCATTCTTTGATCCTGGCTTGCACACTCCGATGGTCCCCATTTTCACCCCTGCCTGGGACCACGTTTCTCCATGGCCCGTATACAGTGTCCATTCAGATATTATGTTGTTGGAATTCCTGATGCGGATTCCACCAAACAGTCTAATGGCACAAGATTATTTCCATTCATGTAGGCTGCTGCCAAGTAAGTAATGGGGCTTCTTCCAGATGATTGGTGATTTTCAGGTTTCCTATCTGAACCCTGATACTCAGGAAAATTCTTTAAGATACTTTCATTTAAGAAAGTTAAAATGTTGTGAAAATATTAAAGTGGCCTGGAGATTACATGTAGTCGCAACCCCATGGTGAAACATCATCAAGAATTTAATAGAGACTCCAGGTACAGTTGGAGATGTCAACAAAGAAACAGCACATGTTGTTTGTGAATAAACTGCTTAACTCAGAAATAATGAATAACATTTCTACTTTGAACCTGGATACCTTAAGGTAACATTTTGTTTCTGCTGACAGAAGGAAAACAAATGAATTGTTTAAAGAAACTATTAATCTTAACCGCTGGCCATTTATTGGAAATTTCTAAGTTCTATTTTACATAAATTGAGGATGGATCTTACGAAATAAAAGCATGATGCATAATGCCAGAGTGTATCATTCAAGAATATCAGTTATAAATTGTATTAAATGCTCAGCAGGTATAAGTCCATCCAATACACATGTACATTTAATATTATTTTAGCAAACATTTTTGAAGCTGAATTTAATTGCAGAAATGTCAATCTCAATTCTAAGTTTTTTCAACAAATATAAAGAAGATATTTATTTTTAAATGAGTTTACACGTACCGTAATTGAAAGAAAATATGCCTAAGGAACTTGCAATGGTACAGAACACAAAAAAATACTTTCCTTCAATTTCACACTTGAGATCCACTAAATACTTAATCAATATTTTATTACATTGGTAGTGTGAGTGATCCTGTAAAATTAGGTTCCCATCAGGTATGTTCACTTACTTCTCTCAGTGCTAAACAAACAACAAATGTTCATACAAAATTTTGGATTTAAAAACTGTGTTTTCTGCCTTTGTGACAATGCACAGGGCTGAGGAATAGTTCTCATTCTGTGATAAATTATGTTGATCAACCATGATCTTATCAACTGGTGGAGCATGCTAAAAGACTGGAAAGATCTAATCCAGCCCCTATGTTTTCAGTTCTTATGTGCTGTTAACTTAATGATATATTCATTAAACATCTCTCATCAATTAATGTGCTGAATGACAATAACTGCTAATAAAAAGAGTTGTTGCAGACCACACTGGTGATCAAATGTTTCAGTATATTGGTCAATAGGAAACTTAGATAACTCACAAAACAAAATAAACTAATACAATGTTAGCAAAACCACAATAATGTAACTCAATGAATATATTGCAATTGACCGGCATTATATTGACAAGTGGCAAAACCAAAAAAGCAAAGAATAGTAGTGAATGTAGTGACATCAAAATGATAGGTTTTTGAATATCATGGAATTGATACAGGAAGAGAATATATTGCATGAAAAACATGAATTGTGGGTACTGTTAGAAATGGAATGGAACATGCTTAGGCAATAAATTCAATGGAGATGAGAAGGATGAATTGCTCCAGTGTTGAGGAGGGTTAATTCCACACAGTGGATTCAATTTTACCATAAATCAGTTAAGAGTCAGTTTCAGGGAGTTCATGGTGGGATTCTCTCCATGAGCTCTAAAAAGTTCTCACTCAATCTTTCTATGCTCACCTCATCATTTAAGCTCTATGCCTTTAGAGTGAAGCTCTTGCACCATCAACGTGCTCATCAGTAGTGTAAATACTCACCACTAGCCAGACCTTCCAGGATTTCCTTTCACTGGTGCCATACTTTAAAGCTCTGCTGTGCACCACATCAATAACTGCCTACCATGAATAGCCCTTTCTAATACAGGTAGTGGGAGGGAAATAAGAAAAAAGGGCTTTTGTGGTACACAGGCAGAGTGAGTGACATTCCATTGAAAATAGAATCTCACATTCATAAATATACTTCTACTTAAATCATCACCTGCCTAATTGACTGCCACTTTAACTGCTAAAAGAAGGATAAAGCAAATAAGGCTATTTGTCCTTGTTGCCATATAGTGTGTCAGAATCTGTTCAAGGGACTGCTACTCTTTAACTGTTGCCCGGCATAGCATTACCATCTTATGCTCATCAGCTGTATAGGAGCATCAAAGTTGAAAAGCCTTCAAATGATTGAATAAGTTAACATTTACTAAAAAACAGGAAAAGCAAAGTAATGAAAATCAAACCAAAAAAGTTGCATTTATGGGACATCTTGTCTTAGAAGTAACAACAATTTCCAGCAATGAATGATCACTTCTCCCACATCACATCTATTGGAAGTGAGTGTCAAGTTTGTCTAGCTTGTTGCACTGACCACTGCACCACCCCATTATATCGAAGGTGATATTCACCACCCTCAATGTATGTATATCTTACTCCTTGGAAGACTCATGCCCCTCCTCAAGTTCCTCAGTGTCCATTGCATTTCCTTTTTGCCTGCACCAGTTGTACACTGCAGAGCATACAAGCATTATGCGAAAGACTCTGGAGTGTGCTGCCAACCACCCCCACACCAATCCAGCCATCTGAGTCTCATCTTTAAGCGGTCTATGATCTGCTCGATGACGGCATTTCAGGAAGAATGGGCTGCATTCTGTCTATACTCAGACTCAGTCAAGTGTCTGCGTAACAAAATTATTTGATGTGATTTCAGAGAATAGCCTTTGTCTCCCAGCCATTATTCCTGTCAGGCATCCAACCTTTGAAACAAAACAGGAACATTAGAGTTCTCAAGGACATAGGCATCATGGTAGCTTCCAGGGAATCTGCTGCAGACTTCAAGGATGTGGGACTGATAATCTCAGATCTCTTGTATATTGACAGAATGGAAAATTTTCTGGTGGTGAAGTCATTTGTGTGATGATATGGTGCTCTTGATGTAACATGTATATAACGTACAACACCATGCAAATGGGAAAGCCAGCTATGTTGACAAAGCCTTTTGTCTGGGCTGCAGCACTGATCTCGTCACAGGGAAACAAGATGAAATGGTGCAATCTGTCACAAATTGCATCTGTAACAGCCTTAAAACATTTGTGGTTGGAAAAGAGAGACCCCACATATATCCCAGTGGATTATTGGAAGCAGACAACTGCATAAAAACTTAGCACAGCTGTCACCTTGATGGCCATCTCCAGACAAGTGAGGAGTATTGGAACATACTTCTGACTTGACCCTTATAGATGGTGGGCACACTTTGAGGAGTCAGGAGGTAAGTTACTTGCCACAGGATTCCTAAACTCTGATCTGCTCTTATAGCCTTTGTGTTTGTGTGACTAATCCAATTCAGTTTTTGGTTAATGCTAACTCCCAAGAAGTTGATAGTAGAGAAAGCAGTGAGCCATTGAACATCAAGTGGCAATGGTTAAATTTTCCCTTGTTGCAGATGGCCTTTGCCTGGCAATTATGTGGTGTGAATGTTACTGAAAACCTGTCAGCTCATTGGGACATGGATTGCTCCAGAATCGAAGAAATCATGAATGATGCTGAACATTGTACATTTATCAGGGAACAACCCTTTTTCTGATCTTATGATGGAGGGAAGGGCATTGATGAAAATGGTTGGGCCTAAGACTCTACCCTGAAAAACTTGATTTCTCTTGTGGTACAGTCACAGTGTCCCTAACTCGAAGTTGGGAGGCCAAGGTTTAAAACCTACCTGCTCCAGAAATGTGTTATAACGTCCCTAGACAGGTTGCTTTTAAGAAAAAATACCCTGAAGAACTCTTGTAGAATGGTCTTGGATTTGAGGGGAAAGATGACCAACAACCATTACCATCTTACTTTATACTTGGTATAACTCCAATCGGTGGACAATATTCCCTCAATTCCTATTGACTCCAGTTTTGCTTGGGCATCTTGATGCCATAGTCAGTCAAATGTGGCCTTGACTTCATCTCACGTCTGAAATTTAGCTCATTTGTCAATATTTGAACTAGGCTGGAATGAAGTCAGAAGCTGAGTTGCCTTAATTGAACACAAACTGAGCATCAGTGAGTATATTACTGCTAAGCAAGTGATTCTTGATGGCGTTGTTGAGAGAGACTCGCTGTTGGTATGTTCCGTCCCAGGTGCCAGGGTCCGTGATGTCTCGGATCGTGTTTTTGGGATCCTTAAAGGGGAGGGGGAGCAGCCCCAAGTCGTGGTCCACATAGGCACATATGACATAGGTAGGAAAAGGGATGGGGATGTAAGGCAGAAATTCAAGGACCTAGGGTGGAAGGTTAGAGCTAGAACAAACAGAGTTGTTATCTCTGGTTTGTTACCCGTGCCACGTGCTAGGGAGGTGAGGAATAGGGAGAGAGAGCAGTTGAACACGTGACTACAAGGATGGTGCAGGAGGGAGGGATTCAGATACCTGGATAATTGGAGATCATTCTGGGGTAGGTGGGAACTCTACAAACGGGATGGTCTACACCTGAACCAGAGGGGTACCGATATCCTTGGGGGGAAATTTGCTAATGCTCTTCGGGAGGGTTTAAACTAATTCAGCAGTGGAGTGGGAACGTGAATTGTAGCTCCAGTGAGCAGGATGTTGAGAGTAGTGAGGTCTGGAATAAGGTTTCAAGGTCGCAGGAGTGTACCGGCAGGCAGGAAGGTGGTTTGAAGTGTGTCTACTTCAACGCCAGGAGCATCCGGAATAAGGTGGGTGAACTTGCAGCATGGGTTGGTACCTGGGACTTCGATGTTGTGGCCATTTCAGAGACATGGATAGAGCAGGGACAGGAATGGTTGTTGCAGCTTCCGGGGCTTAGATGTTTCAGTAAAATCAGGGAAGGTGGTAAAAGAGGGGGAGGTGTGGCATTGTTAGTCAAGGACAGTATTACGGTGATAGGAAGGACGTTTGATGAGGACTCGTCTACTGAGGTAGTATGGGCTGAGGTTAGAAACAGGAAAGGAGAGGTCACCCTGTTGGGAGTTTTCTACAGGCCTCCGAAAAGTTCCAGAGATGTAGAGGAAAGGATTGCAAAGATGATTCTGGATAGGAGCAAAAGTAACAGGGTAGTTGTTATGGGAGACTTTAACTTTCCAAATATTGACTGGAAACGCTATAATTAGAGTACTTTAGATGGGTCAGTTTTTGTTCAATGTGTGCGGGAGGGTTTCCTGACACAGTATGTGGATAGGCCAACAAGAGGCGAGGCAACATTGGATTTGGTATTGGGTAATGAACCAGGACAGGTGTTAGAATTAGAGGTAGGTGAGCACTTTGGTGATAGTGACCACAATTCAGTTACGTTTGCTTTAGCGATGGAAAGGGATAGGTATATATCGCAGGGCAAGAGTTACAGCTGGGGGAAAGGCAATTATGAGGCGATTAGGCAAGATTTAGGATGCATAGGATGGGGAAGGAAACTGCAGGGGCTGGGCACAATTGAAATGTGGAGCTTGTTCAAGGAACAGCTACTGCGTGCCCTTGATAAATATGTACCTGTCAGGCAGGGAGGAAATGATCGAGCGAGGGAACCGTGGTTTACTAAAGAAGTTGAATCTCTTGTCAAGAGGAAGAAGGATGCTTATGTAAAGATGAGGCATAAAGGCTCAGTAGGGTGCTTGAGAGTTACAAGTTAGCCAGGAAGGACCTAAAGAGAGTGCTAAGAATAGCCAGGAGAGGACATGAGAAGTCTTTGGCAGGTAGGATCAAGGAAAACCCTAAAGCTTTCTATAGGTATGTCAGGAATAAAAGAATGACTAGAGTAAGATTAGGGCCAGTCAAGGACAGTAGTGGAAAGTTGTGCATGGAGTCCGAAGAGATAGGAGAGGCGCTAAATGAATATTTTTCGTCAGTATTCACACATGCAAAAGACAATGTGATCGAGGAGAATGCTGAGATACAGGCTATTAGACTATACGAGATTGAGGTTCATAAGGAGGAGGTGTTAGCAATTCTGGAAAGTGTGAAAATAGATAAGTCGCCTGGGCTGGATGGGATCTATCCTAGAATTCTCTGGGAAGCTAGGGAGGAGATTGCAGAGCCTTTGGCTTTGATCTTTATGTCGTCATTGTCTACAGGAATAGTGCCAGAAGACTGGAGGATAGCAAATGTTGTCCCGTTGTTCAAGAAGGGGAGTAGAGACAACTCTGGTAATTATAGATCAGTGAGCCTTACTTCGGTTGTGGGTAAAGTGTTGGAAAGGATTATAAGAGATAGGATTTATAATCATCTAGAAAGGAATAATTTGATTAGGGATAGTCAACACGGTTTTGTGAAGAGTAGGTCGTGGCTCACAAACCTTATTGAGTTCTTTGAGAAGGTGACCAAACTGATGGATGAGGGTAAAGCGGTTGATGTGGTGTATTTGGATTTCAGTAAAGCATTTGATAAGGTTCCCCACGGTAGGCTATTTGCAGAAAATACGGAAGCATGGGATTGAGGGTGATTTAGCGGTTTGGATCAGAAATTGGAAAGCTGTAAGAAGACAGAGGGTGGTGGTTGATGGGAAATGTTCATCCTGGAGTTCAGTTACTAGTGGTGTACCACAAGGATCACTGCTGTTTGTCATTTTTAAAAATGACCTGGATGAGGGCGTAGAAGGATGGGTTAGTAAATTTGTGGATGACACTAAAGTCGGTGGAGTTGTGGATAGTGCGGAAGGATGTTGCAGGTTACAGAGGGACATAGGTAAGCTGCAGAACTGGGCTGAGAGGTTGCAAATGGAGTTTAATGTGGAAAAGTGTGAGGTGATTCACTTTGGAAGGAGTAACAGGAAGACGGAGTACTGGGCTAATGGTAAGATTCTTGGTAGTGTGAATGAGCAGAGAGATCTTGGTGTCCATGTGCATAGATCCCTGAAAGTTGCCACCCAGGTTGATAGGGTTGTTAGGAAGGCATACGGTGTGTTAGGTTTTATTGGTAGAGGGATTGAGTTTCGGAGCCGTGAGGTACAAAACTCTGGTGCGGCCACACTTGGAGTATTGCGTGCAGTTCTGGTCACCGCATTACAGGAAGGATGTGGAAGCATTGGAAAGGTTGCAGCGGAGATTTACCAGGATGTTGCCTGGTATGGAGGGAAGGTCTTATGAGGAAAGGCTGAGGGACTTGAGGAGGTTTTCGTTCGAGGCAAGAAGGTTAAGAGGTGACTTAATAGAGACATACAAGATGATCAGAGGATTAGATAGGCTGGACAGTGAAAACCTTTTTCCTCGGATGGTGACGGCTAGCACAAGGGGACATAGCTTTAAATTGAGAGGTGATAGATATAGGACAGATGTCAGAGGTAGGTTCTTTACTCAGAGAGTAGTAAAGGTGTGGAATGCCCTGCCTGCAACAGTAGTAGACTCACCAACTTTAAGGGCATTTAAATGGTCATTGGATAAACATATGGATGATAAGGGCATAGTGTAGGTTAGATGGGCTTCAGATTGGTTTCACGGGTCGGCGCAACATCGAGGGCCGAAGGGCCTGTACTGCGCTGTAATGTTCTATGTTCTATGCTCATCACTTTACTGATGTTCTAATGTAGACTAATGGGTTAGGAATCGGCTAGGTTGTATCTGGCTTGCTTATTGTGTACAGGACATATGTGGACAATTTTCCACATTGACTGTTGTGTACCAGTGTTGTAGCTCAGTGTTCTAAAGCATACATTTTCAGTCCTATTACTTAAATGGTTTTAGAGCCCATTATCTTTTTCAGTATCCATGCTTCCACTCATTTCATGATAAGATGTGAAATGAATCAAATTGACTGAATACTGGTACCTGTGATGCTGGGACCTGTAAAGGAGGCCGAGATGGATCATCCACTCAGCACTTCTGGCTGAAGATTGTTGCAAAGACTTCAGCCTTATCCTTTGCGCTGATGTGCATTATTGAGGATGGGAATGAAGTGGAGCATCCTCCTCAAGTTAGTTGTTTAATTGTTCACCGCGATTCACGACTCGACGGGGCAGAGCTACAGAGCTTAGATCTGATCCATCACTCATGGAATTGATTAGGTCTGGCTATCTTGTGCTGCTGACACTGTTTGTCGTGCATTGTTTTGTAGCTTAGTGATTTTCAAATATGATATCAAACGTCTTGATCCTGACTACCCTGAATGGCCAACTGACCATGTCCAATCCCTGAACTATTATCCGATGCTGCCCTTGATTTACTGTGCCAGGCCCCTTGTCTGAAGGGTGTTTCCGTGACTTGACGGAGGATTACTCAGTTACGTTTTGAAACATGATCACTTAGTTGAAGCACATCCAGTGCTCTTTCCATTACGCTGCTGGTATATGATGTAGGTGTGAGATTCATATAGCATGGTGACATCTAGCATTGTGTCCACACCCTTGACTGATGACAACCATGACAAACTGCCTGGAAAGTGCATAGATATGAGGTGAAATTAGCTCATATCTGTTTTGCCCTCAGCATCAAAAATCTTATTACTGCCGACTTCACCACATTTTTCCAACTTTCTTGCCAATGATCATGTCACTTAGAAGCTGGAAAAATTCTGTCCTATGTAACAGATTAAAGTATTATAGATTAGAACAAGATAGAAATAGGTTGCCCTATATTTACATAAATGTAATTGGTGAACCACATCATCAGGTGAGGTAACCGACAGAGAATTTGTCATCCAGAGAGGCAGAATGATGACAGTTAAATGCAATAAAACCTTTGTGAGTTATTAATCTTCAATCATGTCAAAGGTTCACAAAACTTTCTTTTCATGCTTCTTACTTTTGTGGTTTTGTGATATTTACTCCAAAAGAAGCTTTGCAGAATTGAATTTCAGTAACCTTTACAACAATCTAGATTCAACATGTTGCTGAACATTCTTCAAAACATCAATATTTCAAGCTTCCAAGTGATTTAAACCATTCAGCTAATGAATAGATTTTTGACTGTGACCTTCAAAGCAAGTAACTTTGTACACATTTGTCTGAATATAAAATACAAAGAGAATTATCCAGTAGCTAAGAATAAAGGAGCATGTAACAGTGAACGCTTTGGGGTTTTCTGAGGATCTGAAGACATTTTAGTTTTCTCACAGACTTATCAAAATATCTTCTCACGATATTTTTGAAATTATTATAAATATTAATCTCCAATTGTTGAAAAATAAGTCATTTAATAACCTGACTACAACGTCGTGCTGAAAAAGTTTTTTTTTCAGAACATTAATGAGCAGAATTCTGCTCCTAAATATGATATATGAAGGATCACATCGTTAATTGCTCTTATTACTTAATGTCAATGTTTTTTATTATAAAAGAATAAGTATAAGACCATAAGACATAGGAGGAAAAGTAGGCTATTCAGCCCATTGTGTTTGTTCCACCATTCAATCAGATTATGACCGATCTGATAATATTCAACTCCAATTTCTTGTCATTTCTCCATAACTCTTGATTCTCTTCTGGATTAAAATCTGTCTCTCTCAGTCTTGAACGTAAGTAATGATCCAACTTCAATAGCCCTCTGCAGCAAATAATTTCGCAGATTCATGACCCTTCAGTGAAGAAATTCCTCCTCATGTCTATCTTAACTGTGTAATGTTTTATTCTGAGAATATGCCCTCTTGTCCTAGACTCTCCCACAAAGGGAAGCAACCTTTCCACATATATGTGAAATCCTCTGAAAATCTTGTATATTTCAATAACATTGCATCTCTCAATTCTATATTGCAACAATTACAGGCCCAATCCACTCAATGTCTCCTCATAAAACAGTTAAGCTGTTGACAGTATACTAGCTGTGGTCTGACTCTATATTTTTAGTCTTATATAGTTTGAGCGAACCTCCCTCCTTTGATAATCCATCCCATCTGAAATAGGGCCAGCATTCCATTTGCCTTCCCTATCACCTACTGAACATGGATGTTAGGTTTTGGTGATTCATGGATGAGGACTCCCAGATCCTTCTATTGTATAGCTTTTTGAAGTCTCTTTTCTATTTAGATAATATTCAGTTTCTCTACTTTCCTGCAAAAACACATACCTTCTCATTTTCCCACATTATGGAACAGATTGGGAGACAGATTGTAGATAGGTGCAGAAAGGTGCAGAAGTAATAGAGTTGTTGTCATGGGTGACTTCAACTTCCCTAATATAGACTGAAACCTCCTAAGTGCAAACAGTTTGAATGGAGCAGATTTTGTCAGGTGTGTCCAGGAAGGATTCCTGACTCAATATGTGGATCGACCGACTAGAGGGGAGGCCATATTGAATTTGGTGCATGGCAATGAACCAGGCCAGGTGTCAGATCTCTTGGCAGGAGAGTATTTTGGTGATAGTGATCACAACTCCCTGGCCTTTACTATAGTCATGGAGAGGGATAGGAGCAGATGGTATGGGAAAGTATTTAACTGGGGGAGGGGGAATTACAATGCTATTAGGCAAGAACTGCGGAGCCTAAATTAGGAACAGATGTTCTCAGGGAAATGCAAGATAGAAATGTGGAGGTTGTTTAGGGAGCACTTACTACAAGTACTGGATAGGTTTGTCCCACTGAGCCAAGGAAGGGATGGTAGGGTGAAGGAACCTTGGATAATAAGACATGTGGAATATCTAGTCAAGAGGAAAAAGGAAGCTTACTTAAAGTTGAGGAAGCAAGGATTGGACAGGGTTCTAGAGGTCTACAAGGTAGCCACGAAGGAACTGAAGAATGGACTTAGGAGAGCGAGAAGTGGGTATGATAAAACCTTGGGAGGTAGGATCAAGGGAAACGCCAAGGAGTTCTCTGCTTATCTGAGGAACAAGAGGATAGCCAGAGTGAGAGTAGGGCCAATCAAGGATAGTGGAGGGAACTTGTGCCTGGAGTCAGAGGAGGTAGAGGAGGTCTTTAATGAATACTTTGCTTCAGTATTCACCAGGGAGAAGGACCTTGACGTCGAGAAGGACAGCATGAAACAGGCAGATATGTTCGAACAGGTTGATGTTAGGAAGGAAGATGTGCTGGAAATTTTGGAAAACATGAGGATGGATTAGTCCCCTGAGCCAGACAGGATATACTCAAGGTTTCTACGGGAAGCAAGGGAAGAGATTGCTGCCCCTTTGGCAATGATCTTTGCATACTCACTGTCCACTTCAGTAGTACCAGATGATTGGAGGGTAGCAAATGTCATTCTGTTGTTCAAGAAAGGGAGTAGGAATAATCCTGGAATTACAGACCGGTCAGTCTTACTGCTGTGGTGGGCAAATTATTGGAGAGGATGCTGAGAGATAGTATTTATGATTATTTGGAAAAGCACGGTTTGATTAGAAATAGTCAGTGGCTTTGTGAGGGGCAGATCATGCCTCATAAGCCTTATTGAATTCTTTGAGGATGTGACAAAACACATTGATGAAGGCAGAGCAGTGGATGTGGTGTATATGGATTTTAGCAAGGCATTTGATAAGGTTCCCCATGGTAGGCTCATTCAGAAAGTAAAGAGGCATGGGATTCAGGGAAATTTGGCCGTCTGGGTACAAGACTGGCTGTCCAATAGAAGACAGAGGGTGGTAGTAGATGGGAAATATTCAGCCTTGAGATTGGTGACCAGTGGTGTTCCACAGGGATTTGTTCTGGGACCTCTGCTGTTTGTGATCTTTATAAATGACTTGGATAAGGAAGTGGAAGGGGAGGTTAGTAAGTTTGCTGATGACACGAAGGTTGGTGGAGTTGTGGACAGTGTGGAGGGCTGTTGTAGGTTGCAATGGGTTATTGACAAGATGCAGAACTGGGAAAAGAAGTGGCAGATAGAATTCAACACAGAAAAGTGTGAAGTGACTCATTTTGGAAGGACAAATGTGAATGCAGAATATAGGGTTAATGGCAGGATTCTTGGCAGTGTTGAGGAACAGAGGGATCTTGGAGTCCACATCCATAGATCCCTCAAAGTTGTTAATAGGGTTGTTAAAAAGCCATATAGTGTGTTGGCTTTCATTGGCAGGGGAATTGAGTTTAAGAGCAGCGAGGTTACGCTGCAGCTCTAAAAATCCCTGGTTAGGCCACATTTGGAATATTGTGTTCAGTTCCAGTCACCTCATTATGAGAAGGATGTGGGAGCTTTAGAGGGGGTGCAGAGGAGATTTACCAGAATGCTGCCTGGACTGGAGGGCAGGTCTTATGAGGAAAGGTTGAGGGAGCTTTTTTCATTGGAGCGAAGAAGAATAAGAAGTGACTTGATAGAGGAGTACAAGATGATGAGAGGCACGGATAGAGTGGAGAGTCAGAGACTGTTTCCCAGGACGGAAATGACAATTACAAGGGGGCATAGTTTTAAGGTGATTGGAGGACAGTATTGGGGAGATGTCAGAGGCAGGTTCTTTACACAGATGGTGGTGGGCGTGTGGAATGCACTGCCGGCAGTGGTAGTGGAGTCAGATACTTTAGAGACTTTTAAGCGACTCTTGGATAGGCACATGGAGGATAGTAAAATGTACGGTATGCAGTGTAATTGATCTTAGTAGGATAATAGGTTGGCACAACATCATGGGCCGAAGGGCCTGTACTGTGCTGTACTATTCCACGTTCAATGTTCCATTTGCCATGTTTTCTTTTGCCCACTTACTTAATTTTTCCATATCCTAAGGTTTTGGAGTAGATCTGTAGCTCGGGTTGTGGTTGTTGGGGTTGGTTGGCTCGCCGAGCTGGTTTGTTGTTCCACAAATGTTTTGTTACCGTGCTTGGAAACATCCTCAGTGCAGCCTCTGATGAGGTGTCAGTGTGTTTTCCCACCTGGTTTTTAAACTCTGGGGTCGTTGCGAAACACTTCCGGGTTTCCTCCGTAGTGGAATGTATATGGGGTCGAGTTCAATGTGTTTATTAATAGCATGTTTCATGGAGTGCCATTCTTCCAGGAGTTCTCGTGCCTGTCTCTGCCTAGCCTGTCCCAGGATCTTGGTGTTGTCCCAGTCAATGTCATGGTTCTCCTTGTCCATGTGGATTGAGATGAGTGAGTATTGATCATGTCTTTTTGTACCCAGCTGGTGTCCATGTACTCTTGTTGTTAGTTTCCTTCTTGTTTGTCCGATGTAGTGTTTCTCGCAGTCTCTGCAGGGGATCTTGTAGATGACATGGGTCCTGTCCATGGCGGGGAGTGAGTCTTTAGATCGGGTGAGCACTTGTCGTTGGGTTGATGTGGGCTAGTGTGCCACTCTGATGCTCAGTGGTCGTAGAAGTCTTGTGGTGAGTTCTGACAAGTTCCTGATGTAGGGTAGTGTGATGAGTGTGTAGGGGCATGTAGAATGTTTCTGATGCTGTTCCTGTAGGCATCTCCTGACCCAGTTCTTTGGATATCTATTATCCTTGAACACTTGGAAGAGGTATTCCTCCTCCTCTTGGCGCTGTTCCTTGTTGCTGTAGTGTGTTGTTGCCCTTTTAAATAGTGTTCGCACGCAGCTTTGTTTGTGTGTGCGGGGAATGGTTAGTATTGAAGTTCAATACCTGGCCTATGTGTGTGGCAATCCATCGCAACGGACCCCAGAGTTTAAAAACCAGGCGGGAAAACACACCAACACTTCATCAGAGGCTGCACTGAGGATGTTACCAAGCATGGTAACGAAACGTCTGTGGAACAACAAATCAGCTTGGCGAGCCAACCAACCTCAATTTTCCATATCCTTTTGTAGACTCTGTTATTCTCACCACTTGCCGTCCCACTTATTTTGGGTCATCCACAAATCCGGCTATAGTACATTCACTCTCCTCATCCAAGACACTACTGTATATTATCGATAATTGTAGTCTTAGCATTGATCCGTGTGGCACCCAGCTCATTGCAGATTACCAGCTGGAAAGTATCTCCCTTATCCAACTCTCTGTCTTCTATTAGTTATGATGTGGAAGTGCCGGTGTGGGACTGGGGTGATCAAGGTCAGATATCACACAACACCCCCAGGACAGAGGCACCGAAAGCTTGTGTTTTCAAATCAACCTGCTGGATTATAACCTGGTATCATGTGATTTCTGACCTTCTATTAGTTATTCAATTCTCTCTCCATGCTTATATATTATCTCCAACACCATGGATTCTTATCTAATTAAGTAGCCTAATATATGATACATTATCAAATGCATTCTGAAAATCCCAATGTATTACATCTGCTGCTTCCAGTCTTTCTATTCTGTTTTTCTGTTTGTTACGTCCTCAGAGAGTTCCAGTAAATCTGTCAGCTTCGATTTCCCCTTCATGAAGCCATGCTGACTCTACTAGATCATATTCATATTTCTAAAAGCTTTGTAATAACATTCTCTATAATGGACTCTAACATATTGCCAATAACAGGCGTTAAGCTAGCCTTTATCTGTTTTTTGATTCTAGTACAAATATTCCACCCATCAACATGTTCAGTGGACATCCAAATCTTTGAGGTGTGACTTCTGTCACCAAACAAGACAGTACCCAGCACTTAATGATATATGCAAGCTATGTCCCTCAAGAGGGCATTGGACTAAAATCTGCAGGAAGTCCCATCATCCAGAGAAACCTAAAATATAATATAATATCCATAACAGCGTGTAATGAAAGGCCAACCAAGGAATAATGCTAATCTGGTACGACTTTTACAGCCATTAAATGTACATAAACATATTGAAGAAGTACCAAAGGTTATTACAATAATATAGCTTACAAACCACAGTCAACAGTCCATGTGGTCTACTTGACATACTACATTGATGTCATCAGAAAAGTTGAAGTGTTTACCACTATCCAAGTGATACTCTCAAAAGGGATGGACAACATGCACAATATACCAAGATTTGACAATAGTGCCAGTGTATCGCCTAACCAGCAACACCTACATCCTGTGAATGAATAAACATTTTTTTTTCCCTATCATGCATGCATTTTCCTCAGGAACCTGTCACCGTATGGTGCGATACACACAACATAAGCAAACTACTTACAGCTGGCCAACATCTCATCCATTGGTATCATCCATCTAGGATATCAATATCGCTCATTTGGATGCATTGATGAAGATGGTTACATCATTGAAGTAGACGAACCATATGCCGTTGCTCCCCTGTAACCATAGAAGATGCAACACCTGCCCACACACCACATCCCTCACCTCCATTCGGGGCCCTCAACAGTCCTTCCAAGTGAGACAGAGCTTCACTTGCATCTCCTCCAACCTAGTCTATTGCATCCGGTGCTCCCGATGTGGTCTTCTCTACATTGGTAAGACCAAACATAGACAAGGTGACCATTTCGCTGAGCATCTCCTCCTGGCCCGTAACGGTCAACCTAACCTCCCAGTTACTGCCCAATTCAACTCCCCATCCCACTCCCCCACCGACATGTCTGTCCTCAGTCTCCTCCAGTGCCGGAGCAACTCAGAATGCAAACTTGAAGAATAACACCTTATCTTCCATTAGGACACCCTGCAGCCCTCAGGACTTAACATTGCATTCTCCAATTTCAAATAACCTTCCCACTCATCCCCCAGCTTCCCTTCCAGCCCCACCTCTTCCCTTCCATTCCACCTTCTGACCTTCTCTTCCAGCTACCAACAGCATCCATCCGTCCCATCGACTATCCAGGTTGTACCTATCACCCAGTGTCCACCTAACATCACCATTCTGCCTCCCCCATCCACCCCCTTTATCTGAAGCTCCCGCTATGCCCACATCCAGTCCTCATGAAGGGTAATACCTGAAACGTTGACTGCTCCTTTCCTCCAAATGCCACCTGTCTACTGTGTTCTCCCAGCCTCCTGTTTGTCTATCTTGGATTCTGGTATTTGCCATTTTTTAGTCTCTACAGTCCAACTTGTCCATGCCAACCAAGTTTCACAAACTAAACAGGCCCCACTTGCCTGCATTTGGCCCGAGTCCCTGTAAATGTATCCTAATCATGTACCTCTACTTGCATTCGTCTCTACTTGTCTCTACTTGCATTTATCACTTCTTCTGGTTGTTAATTCCACATATGAACCACCCTGTTTGAAAAAATTGCCACTCAGGTCCTTTTTAAATATTTCTCCTCTCATCTTCAACATATGCTGTCTAGTTTTGAACTTTCCTGTCCTTTCGGGAAAGACCAATGGAAAAGATCTTTGCTCTTCACCTTATCTGTACTCCTCACAATTTTTTAAACCTCTATAAGGTCTGCCCTCAACCTCCTACACTCCAGTGAAAAATGTCCCAGCCTACTTTTCAGCTTCACAAAAAACTTACATTTTGGCTGATTGACTATTTTGCCAACATATTTGCTCTTCTCCTCCCTACCCTCAGTCATTTTGCAGAATGCACAGTTCATTTGGAAAAGCCATGATCATTAAATGTAAAGCAATTTGCCAAGAATTTTGGACATTCAATAAGTTACCACACATTTAGCTACTTAATAACAGAAGAGCCCTTGATGTTGGAGAAAGTATATTAGTGTGATTGAAGATTGACTAATTTATAGAAGACTGAGGGTTTGAATAATGGGACCATTTTCAACATGGCAACCTGTAACATATGGTGTGCCATATGGAGTCCTCATCCATGAATCACAAAAGGCTAGCATTGAGGTTCAGTGGATAATAGAGAATGGAGCATGAAAGTAGGGAGGTTTTGCCAAAACTATACAAGGCACTAGTCAGACCACAATGGGAATAGTCTGAACATTTTTGATCACCTTACTGAATGAAAGATATATTGGCTTTGGAGGTAGTCCAGAAAATGTAGATTGGGCCTGTGCTCATTGAAATGCGAAATAATCAGAGGTGACCTTATTGAAACATATAGAATTCTGAGGGGACTTGAACAGGTAGATATGCAAAGATGGTTCTGCTTGTGGGAAATTCTAGGATGAGAGATCACGATCTCAGCATAATTGGTCACAATTGGTGGTAATGACATGAATGGAAGCCTGTATATCCTGAAATTGATTGAATCTTTAAGTTGGTCTTCTAAAATCTAGAAAATGTTGTCATAATATTGTCTGACAATGCTTATTGTCAGAATTTCCAGCAAATTTTATTCTTCTTAGCTCTCCAGTGACCAAAGCAAGAAGCTTGACTGTCGATTATACTTTGTCAGGTAGCTTGAATAACCATAAAGTAAAGATGTAGTCCTTATTTAAACAACTGATTTTTGAACAGAAATCCAATGGATTGCCAGCCCACGGTGAGGAGTTTTCTTCCCATCTTCTTGTGTAGCCTTATGCTGTCAAAGTGCTAGTGAAAGAATTTGTATTGCAGCGTGGTATTCTTTTTTTTTAATTGATGGTAGGTTGTCCTCTCTTATCTTCATTTCTAAGTGCTGCAATTTTTGTTTAAAAGTTGTATGTTTGTGTTTGGCATTCATGCTAAATTCATGACGATATCATACCTGCCTTTTATTGTTCTTTTGCACCATTTTGGAAAATAAATTGGTGGAATTGATCAACATCAAGTCACGGGCAAGGCATTTTTATCATAGTGAATTATTTTGGTGCTCTTGACTGTATTTTGCTGTAGGAATGTTTTCTCTGGTCAGAACACCTTTTAAATGTTTACTTTTACAAATCAGAGCTATTCTGGGTATCACAAACTACCTTTTCTGAGAATAAGAAAGAGAGAAAAACAGACAGACAGATAGAGAGGCAGAGTCCTTACTGTAATTTATCACAGGTTTGTAGTTGTTGTTCCAACTCTTCAGTCTTGTGTGTAATTGTGATTTTCCCTCTGAATTCAGACAGATTAATGAATCAATGTTAGGAAAAAATGTATCTGCACATCTGCCATGCCATTGTCAAATTTCCAGCCTTTTGTGTCCAATTACTTCCATTAGCTCGTTGTCATGAATAAATTTTAGTGCACACATACTCCCACCATTCTTTTCTTAAGTCCTCATGACAAATGCCACAGAGAGTCAGGTTCTTGTTAAGACAAATTTGTGAAAGCTTATTTCAACATTACCCTTACAGATGGCTAGAATATCACAGATGTACATATTTAGTTTAGGTTCTGTGCTTGCTGACACTACTATACATTTCATTTTTATAACTGTGTGACTGAAGACACCACACGGAGTCCATAACACAGAATCAGTAATTGAAGGTGAGGCAGGTATCTTTATACTGGAATATCACAAGTCATGTTGAAATTTAACTGTCTTAAAGATACATGGCTATTTGAATTGTCAATCTATGCCATAAAAGAGCAGAGATAACAAAGCCAAGTGTGAGAATATCAATATCAAATTAGATGAGACAGAGGTTGAGAATGCATTTAGTATGCAGGTGGAAATAAACAGTCTTTGGGATTGTGCGGTGATAAGAAAGATTGGTATTTTATCTGAAAACAATGTTGCAAACAATCTGCTTTTCCTTAGTTTCCTCAGTGAATGAATTTCAGTCTTTCCGAAGTTTAGTGAGATGAAATTTCTGCTTGTTTAGTACTGTATATGGGAATAGTCAGCAATCTATCAGCAGCGGAGATGCTGAGAGACATGTTAGTGACGCGAAAGCATGTCATCAGGATAGATGTGAAAATAATCATCTAGGTTTTTTTGAATAAATCACTGAATGTCTGAGTGTAGCTGGGGAATAGGAGGGGATCAATTATGGACTTTTGCTGTTTAAAATGCTAGTGAAAGAATCCATTGAAGTGTAGTGGACTTTTGAGATATACCAGAAATAATGCTGTGAGTGTTAGAAGAGAAATCAGTGCAAGTGATTTTCTGGAAACGTTACATAGAAAAGAATAGAGTGGATGAGTGCAGTCCCACTCAGCTGCATGGTGGTGGAAGACTTTGAAGGAAGATGGTGTGATCATAGCCTGCAGACACGTCAAGAAAGACAGAGGGAGAGTTTATCCTGCTCAAAGTGAACAATTTCACATTTTTCTACAAAGTACTCCACCAAATTTTTGGCCACTCACTTAATCTATTTTTATCCATCTGCATTTTCATTGTAACCTCTTAATGTAATACCTTGCTACCTACCTTGGCATGTCTGTAAATTTAGTTACCATGCCCTCATTCCCACTTCATTGATATCAATTATAACATGTTGACACCACAACAAGAGCCTTGAGGGATTCTACACCCCAATTTCTGCCAAGCTGAAAAAGGACAATTCATGCATATTCTCTGTTTTCCACCAGCTAACCGATCTTGTACTCATGCAAATATGTTACACTCTACGCTATGAGATCCTACTTTGTGTAATAACCTTTTAGATGGCACTTTGTTAAATACCTCCTGGAAATTCAAATGCAAATTGGATCCAGTGAAGGACTGAAGACTAGATTGCAGTAATATCTATGAGATACCATGGTTTATTCATGGTTATGAGGTGGCGCCATTTGATCCAAGACATGAAAACAGGTGTGTGTGTGTGTGTGTGTGTGTGTGTGTGTGTGTGTGTGTGTGTGTATGCGCGCGCTTGTGCGAAAAATTTGCTGAAGATACCATTTGCACATGTTAGCTCATGCCAAGAAGCGTCTTTCCACTGTATCCCCCAGTTCTAACATGGTTAGCTCCAAATGGCACCAGAGATACGATTCTCGTTTCAGAGTCTGGTGCCTAGAGAATTTTTACTTAGCTACAGGCCTTTTATTCATATATAAGAAGCAGGAAGGTAACTAGAGAAAGGGTTAGTCCACTAAAGGATAAGGAAGGAAGGTTTTGTGTCGAACCTGAGAAAATGGGTGAGATTCTCAATGATTACTTTACATCAGTGTTCGCTGAGGAAAGGGACATGATGAATGTTGAGATTAGAGATAGAAGTTTGTTTACTCTGGATCACGTTGACATAAGGAGGGAAGATGTGTTGGGTAGGCTAAAGGATATTAAGGTGGACAAATCCCCAGGACCGGATGGGATCTATCCCAGGATGCTGAGGGAGGCGAGAGAGGAAATAGCTGGGGCCCTGACAGATATCTTTGTAGCATCCTTAAACACAGGTGAAGTGCCGGAGGACTGGAGAGTTGCTAATGTTGTCCCCCTGTACAAGAAGGGTAGTAGGGATATTCCAGGTAACTACAGACCAGTAAGCCTGACGTCAGTGGTGGGAAAGTTGCTGGAGAAGGTACTGAGGGATAGAATCTATTTATATTTGGAAAAGAATGGGCTTATCAGTGATAGCCAACATGGTTTTGTGCAGGGGAGATCATGCCTTACTAACTTAATAGAGTTCTTTGAGGAAGTGACCAAGTTGATAGATGAAGGAAGGGCTGTAGATGTCATCTACATGGACTTTAGTAAGGCGTTTGATAAAGTTCCCCATCGTAAACTAATGGAGAAAGTGAAGTCACATGGTGTACAGGGTGTTCTAGCGAGGTGGATAAAGAACTGGTTGAGCAACAGGAGACAGAGAGTAGTAGTTGAAGGGAGTTTCTCGAAATGGAGAAAGTTGACCAGTGGTGTTCCACAGGGATCAGTGCTGGGGCCACTGTTGTTTGTGATATACATAAATGATCTGGAAGAGGGCATAAGTGGTCTGATCAGTAAGTTTGCAGATGACACGAAGATTGGGGGAGTAGCAGAAAGCATAGGGGATTGTCAAAGAATACGGGAGAATATAGATAGACTGGAGAGTTGGGCGGAGAAGTGGCAGATGGAGTTCAATCCGGGCAAGTGTGAGGTGATGCATTTTGGGAGGTCTAATTCTAGAGCGAACTATACTGTAAACGGAAGAGCCTTGGGAAAAGTTGATGAGCAGAGAGACCTGGGAGTTCAGGTCCATTGTACCCTGAAGGTGGTTGCACAGGTGGATAGAATGGTCAAGAAGGCATATGGTATGCTTGCCTTCATCGGACGGGGTATTGAGTATAAGAGCTGGCAGGTCATGTTAAAATTGTACAAGACTTTGGTTCAGCCGCAATTAGAATACTGTGTACAGTTCTGGTCGCCACATTACCAAAAGGATGTGGAAGCTTTGGAGAGGGTACAGAGAAGGTTTACGAGGATGTTGCCTGGTATGGAAGGTGCTAGCTATGAAGAGAGGTTGAGTAGGTTAGGATTGATTGTTTTCATTAGAAAAAAGGAGATTGAGGGGGGACCTGATTGAGGTCTTCAAAATCATGAAGGGTATAGACAGGGTTGATAGTGATAAACTTTTTCCCAGGGTGAGGGATTCAATAACAAGGGGTCACGCGTTCAAGGTGAGAGGAGAAAAGTTTAAGGGGGATACATACACGCGGAAAGTACTTTACACAGAGGGTGGTAGGTGCCTGGAACGCGTTGCCAGCAGAGGTAGTAGAGGCAGGCACGGTAGATTCATTTAAAGTGCGTCTGGACAGATGCATGAGTAGGTGGGGAGCAGAGGGATACAGATCCTTAGGAATTGGGTGATAGGTTTAGACAGTGGATTTGGATCGGCACAGGCTTGGAGGGCCGAAGGGCCTGTTCCTGGGCTGTAAGTTTTCTTTGTTCTTTGTTCTACAGGCTGTAGCTATAGTGAGCTGTATTTCCCTGACAGTATAAAAACCATGCCTCAACCTTTAGTTCAAGCCGCATTCTGAGTTAAGCACTTTCTATCTGTGGGACACTTCTGTCAGTTAAATTAATTGACTGCACATTGCCTTTGAGGAAATACTTGGTAAAACAATGTCACTTATCAGACAGATTAAGAGCACAGTTTATTTTAACAGATGTATTAATTTACTCTTGTTCTCTGTACCCCTACGTGCTTCAACAAAAAAAAATCCTTGTTATAAATTCTTTTGCTACTAATTGTTTGATTTCAGATAAATATAAATATATGATTTTATTTTTTAAAAAAAGTTGTCACTAAATAAAGCTATTATAAAAATATTATGACAGTCTCTATTTCTGATATGTATATTTAGTATTTATTTTATAGCATACATTTTGGCGGCTGTCTTATATATTGATTCTCTGTAATGTTGCGAAAAATAATGACTATGCAATTAATTCAATGAGACTTACTTAGCCACTGGCAGCAGTTACTTAACTTCGAGGAGAAAACAACTGACGCAGCAGAAACTAAGGTAAAATATTCTTCAGTAAAAAAGCCTCTTTGACACGACAATTGCTTGTGAAATGTACCTTGGATGTTGGAAAGCATGCTATAAGGTGACATTTTCACAGTTTTTCTCTCCAGTATACTCAGAAAAACAATCTCAATGTGCTTACCAATTTACTTGCTCAGGCGAAGCTAAAACATGCATTCCTACCTATCTGTTCAAAAAAAGGTTTTTAGTCAAGGTACCATTATCAGATGCAAAGTATGTTTTGAAAATATGTTAATCATATGTCAAATGAACAGACAAATGGGAATGCATGATTAACGTGTTTTCAAAACATACTTTGCATCTGATAATGATACTTTGACTATAAACTTTTTTTTGCAGTAAAAATTATTGCACTGTTCATTTCTACCATTTATCAGCATGAAAAGTGTTTATTCTACCACACAAATCAATACAAACCTGTTGGACCTAATGCTTTGGTTGTGCTATTAAATTAGCTGCAGTAAATGAGAAAGAGTATTATTGGATGGGCTGACTATAGTCAACAATATTTCTTTTCTGTTGACAGATTCATTTCACAATTCATAAGTTACAGTTAGAATTCCAGAACTTGTAACATTTCTGTGTAACAGTCTGTAATAGTCTTTAATATCATACTTGCATTAACTTTTGCTTTTCCTCCACACAAACTGCCAGTTCTTTAGTTTCCATGTAGCGTAATGGTGATCAAAACCTTTTAGCTTTGGTATGTTTGACTTTCTTTTGAAATGCTAAATAATGCAAGTCTACTTTGTGACATAAAAAGGCAAATGATCAA
This sequence comes from Ginglymostoma cirratum, assembly GCA_024137785.1. Taxonomy (NCBI): domain Eukaryota; kingdom Metazoa; phylum Chordata; class Chondrichthyes; order Orectolobiformes; family Ginglymostomatidae; genus Ginglymostoma; species Ginglymostoma cirratum. The sequence continues at coordinate 63,652,715 of JAHRHZ010000144.1, forward strand.
AACTCACTTTGTTAGTTTGTGGTCCTATCTCCAGTGGTAAAGCACTAGATAGACTACCAGGGGGCCCACGCTTTGTTTAACATTCTAAGAAATAGTCCTGTTTTGTATGCTTACATGATGATGACCAAAGTGAGCATTTGAGAGAGATAATGGGATAGATTGGAAATAAAACAGAAAGCTCTCAAAATATTTCACACTTTAGGATCTCATTAGATATTGGAAAATGATCAAAGCAATATCAATATCTAATTCGTCCCAATCTTCTGAAGCATTTCTGTTTGGGCAGCCAGGTATCTCAGATTTGGTCAAAGTCTCAGTAGCTCAGGCCTGGAGGATTTCTTTGTGCCTAATTTGCATTGGATAATTGACCCACATAAAAATAGCTATTGTAATTACTAATTCAGGATGACTTACAGTGCAGTGAGTCATAGACCTGCTTTCCACAGATTTATAGAATCCTTACAGAGTGGAAGCTGGCTATTGGGCCCGTTTGCGTATACACCAACCCTCCAATGAGCGTTCCACCCAGACCCATGGCCCTACCCTATCCCTGTAATTGCATTTCCCATAGTTAACCCACCTAGCCTGTACATCCCTGGACACTATAAGCAATTTACCATGGCCAATCCACCTAATTTGCACATCTTGACTTGTGCACCAGAGCTCTGGTTATGTCTCCCTTTCCAGGATCCTGTGTCATGGGAGGTGTGTTAATAGCTCAGCAAAACAGACTAATTATCAATTGAGAAAAAATCATTTCGACATGCCTATGGCAGTTGATAAGGGAAATAAACATACCTGGTCAGCACGCTTCGGACAGGTGATGTGGAAGTTACAGCCCTTGATATCAAGGTTGCATTTGACTAAGTGTGGTATCAAGTAGTTTTAGCAAAACTGGAATTAATGGGTATCAGGGTGTAAACTTCCTATGATTGAAGTCATATTTGGCACATAGAAAGACAGTTGTGGTTGTTGGAGGTATGTCATCTTAGTTCTAGGACATCTCTGCAGCAGTTCCTCGAGGTAGTGTCCTAGGCCCAACCACCTTTAGCTGTTTCATCAACAACCTTTCCTCCATCATAAGGTCAGATGTAAGGATGTTTATCAATGAATGTACAATGATCAGCACCATTCGCTATTCCTCCGATCTTGAAGCAGTCCATATTCAAATGCAACAAAATATGGAAAATATCCAGATTTGGGCTGACAGATAGCGGTAACATTTGTGGCACACAAATGCCAGGCAATGACCATCTCCAATAAGTGACAATATAACCACTACCCTTTGACATTCAATGGTGTTACCGTTACTAAATCCCCCACTATCAACATCTTAGGGGTTACCATTGGCCAGAAACTCAACTGGACTCACCACATTAACTGCAAAAGCAGGTCAGAGGCTAGGAACAAGTAACTCAACTCTTGACTTCCCAAAGCCTTCCACCATCTACAAGACACAAGTCAGGAATGTGATGGAATACTTGCCTGGATGGTTGCATCTCCAACAACACTCAAGAACTTGACACCATCCAGGGCAAAGCAGCCCGCTTGATTAGTACCATATTTACAAGCATTCATTCCCTCCATCATTGGTGATCAGTAGCAGCAGTGTGCACTATCTACAAGATATCCTGCAGAAATTCGTTAAGGATCCTTAGACAGCACCTTCCAAATCCATGACCATTTCCATCTAGATAGACAAGGACAACAGATACAGGGGAACATCACCACCTGCAAATTCTCTTCCAAGTCAGTCACTATCCTGACTTGGAAATATATTGTCTTTTTTTTAAGTGGAATTCTCCTCAGTGGCATTATGGGCCAAGCTACAGCATGTAAATCATAGCAGTTCAGTAAGGTAGCTAATTACCATCCTCTCAAGGCCAAGTTTTTTTTTTCTTTATTCATTAATGGGATTAACTTTATTCATTAACTGCCCAGGGGGCAGTTTTTAGAGTCAACCACATTGCTGTGGATCTGGAGTCACAAGTAGGCCAGACCAGGTAAGGATGGTAGTTTCCTTCCCTCAAGGACATTAGTGAACCAGACTGGTTTTTCCTGATAATTGGCAATGGTCATCATTAGATTCCTAATTTCAGATATTTTACGAAACCAAATTCCACCATCTGTCATGACAGGATTCGATACCGGGTCCCCAGAATGTTACCTGGGTCTCTGGATTAACAGTCCAGCGATGATACCACTAGGGCATTGCCTCCCAACTAGGGATGGGCAATAAATTCTGGCCAACCAGTAATACCCACATGCAACAAGTGAACAAAGAAACAAAGCCACATCTCTTCCCGTTGTAGGCTCAGGAAACAGGCTAGCAACCTGTTCCAAGAAAAACATGCCATAGAAAACAGACGCAAGCTTTGGCTGCCTCATGTGTGTCCAGCTGCAGGAAGTCGTGTTAAGTCCAAGTTACTTAATTCCATGGAGAGCAGCTACAAATTGAAAGAGCAACCACAAAAGCAGATTTGTTGTGTGAGATGGGAGGTCTGCTTTAAACTGGGTACCTGGTGCAGCAGCTCAGTTACTTTTGTGGATCATAGAGGGGAGCTCATGCTTTTCCCTGTCCCAGGTAAATAAGTTAAAACTTACCTCCTGGGCATCTCTTTGGAGGAACTACCAACTGAAGCTGGACAAAGTTGTCTATTTGACTTCCGAGAAGGCAGTCAGGGTGCTCTATGCACAGATTTGTTCATTAAAATGACTAACGCTGCACTCAGTCAGATATTCTGACCCAGAGAGTGCGTAGACATTTGGGACGATGGCACCTGACTTATGCACCATTACTGGGGGGAAATATGTCATGTTTCTACCAGTGGTTTGGGCAGAAAGACCTGCCCCGTGTTATCTCAATGGCAGCTTTTGTGTTGGACCTTGCATGTCACTTTCTCTTTTTAACAACTAGAAATATTGTTTCTACACCATACAACTGAAACCGGCAATTGCCTGGCAAATAACAAAAAAAAAACTCATCTAACAGCAAAAGTGCATGCATGTGTAAAGTTGTGATTAGTTGAATTTATGACAATCTGTCAATTAATGGAATTGTTTTGATGAAATATCCAATTATCTGAAATAAACACGAACCACTTTCATTCATCAGGTTTTAGAACACTTCAAGTTTGTAAGAAGCATGAATCATAAAAGGGTGTTTGGTACGCTTGCCTTTATTGGTCAGTGTATTGAGTATAGAAGTTGGGAGGTCATGTTGCAACTGTACAGGACATTGGTTAGGCCAATTATGGAATAGTGCATTTAATTCTGGTCTCCCTGCTAAAGGAAATATGTTTAAACTTGAAAAGGTTCAGCAAAGATTTTCAAGGATGTTGCCAGGGTTGGAACGTTTGAGCTATAGGGAGAGGCTGAATAGACGTGGACCATTTTCCCTGGAGTATCAGGGGCTGAGGGGTCATCTTATAGAGTTTTATAAAATCATGAGGGGCATGGATAGGATAAATAGACAGGGTCTTTCCCCCAGGGTGGGGGACTCCAAAACTAGAAGACAAAGGTTTACGGTGAGAGGGGAAAGATTTAAAAGGGACCCAAGGGACAACTTTTTCAGACAGAGGGTGATACATGTATGGAATGAGCTGCCAGAGGAAGTGATAGAGGTTGGTACACTTACAACATTTAAAAGGCATCTGAACGGGTATATGAACAAGAAGGGTTCAGAGGGATATGGGCCAAATGCTGGCAAATGGGGCTAGATTTATTTTGTATATCTGTTCCACATGGACAGGTTGGACTGAAGGGTCTGTTTCTGTGCTGTATATCTATCTCATACAATGTTTTCAAACTTTAATATTAAGTTTGTTTTATTTTGGTTCACCATTCCAATCAATATACATGGGTTAAGTTTTCGTAGCATGACAAACATTAGAGTGTTTCTTACTGGAAATATTTACTAAGCTTACCCTTAAATATAATCACATAATGTTAAGAATGCTAGAAAGGAGTTTCTTACAATTGATCATCCTTTTCTGAAGCTTCCCTGAAACTTTCAGCTCAGAAAGGGAAGATTTCAGCTGGTCTTTTAATGTTACTTCTTGTTGACTTCCAATAAAGGTGACAATTCCACAGTGCGCTTATTGCCATTTCCCTCCTTTCCATAGATGGCATGAAAAGTAGATCACAATAATCTATGTTTCATGCAAAGCAAGAGAGAAATGAATAAACAGAAATAAGGCATGAGCAGTGGGGACAAACATCTTATGATAATATTAATGTATCAGCTCTTTTAACCTATCAAGTAAAAATTCTGGAATGATGTAGTTGCTTTGGATGAGGACCTTTTTTTTGTTACTAAGAAAATCTCCTGATAGAAATAGAACCAGAAAGAGATTCCTGTGATTTGGTGATTAGCTAGGGCACTGGGGATTCAGGCAAGCCTGGGGCATGGCGAATGTGCTGGGAATTGGAGACACAACATTGAAAACAGCGTCTTTGATGCACTATCACACCATAAGCAGCTAGGCAGGAAATACAAATCCACTGTGATTAAAAGAGGGAAGGAGCATTTATATTCCGATAAATGAGGGAAGAAAAAGGGCTTCGGGAGAGGGTAAGGAAGCTAAACAAATCAATAGAGGACTTTGGACTGCTTACTCACCTTGGGAAGAAGTGCACAAAATATAACATGAATAACCAAGCTTTGTAAAATAGAAGCAGCTGGCATCGGAAAGTATCATGACATTGTGATGATATTACAGGGCTAGTGATCAAAAACAGAAGTCCATGTGCCACCACAGCACCTGGAAATTAAGATTTAAATAATTCAATATACCCAGAATTTTAAAAAAAACTTGTATAATTAATTATGGTTATGATCTAGTATTATTGTAAACATTTATCATGTTTACCAATGTAATTTGGGCCATATGCAACACCAAACTCACGGTTAGTGACTTACTGTTAATTGCCTCAGAAATGCCTCACAAACCATTCAATTGTATTCAGAAAGGTGGTTCGTCAACAATGATCTCTTTAAAATTAAATGCAATTTCAGTCTTTTTTTCAGTGACAATCATGGTTTTTTTTGTGAGACCAAGCATGTGCATTTTTTTTAATCACAAAACAAGGTCTCGCTCCTTGCAATTTAGTGACAACATTGTTCATGCCATTATCTTCAATGCCAATTAGGAATGGACAATAACTGCTGAGCTTACCAACAACACCCATATCCTATGAATGGAATATCTATAAAATAGAACAATTTCATCTGTTAGGCCTCCAGCTTACAGTGATCATATTAACTTATCATATCATATTAGCTCAGGTCAACAATTTAAATTTCCATATACGCGCACATCTAATTGCTTTACAAAGCAAAACATGAGTCACTTGTATGTTGCATTGTTGCAATCAGTAAACAGCAGATATTTTTGTCTGGGATAGTGGGAACTGCTGATGCTGGAGAATGTGAGATAACAAGGTGTAGAGCTGGATGAATGTAGCAGGCCAAGCAGCATCAGAGGAGCAGGAAAGCTGGCATTTTGCATCTGGACCCTTCTTCAAAGATGGTATTTTTTGTCAGATATTTTTGTCTGCTGTGGGATTAAGAACCATAAGGTTACCTATAATACTACTGTGGTAGTGGTAAAACTGGACTATAAATTTTTGACTTCCTTCAACTAATTTTAATACCCAGTTCTTTTTGCGGACTAAAATAGTTTTAGAAAGGAAAAACACTGACTTAAAATGGCTTCACTGGTCACTTGAACTAAGGTCATGAAAGCATCAATAAATAAGAATTGGTTTGCACATAAATGAGTATCATTTTACAAAGGCATTAAAATTCAAATCTTTATATCCTAATTGATTCACACCTTTCTGTAAATTTCACATGTTGTGATGGAAGTTGCCAGCAAATTAGTCAGTTTGAAACAAACAATAAAGTCAGAGCTAGGAATGCTTACGTGAACAGGATTTCTTGGTAACAGCTTTTGATCAGAGAAGGAGAAGGAAAATGGATTAGTAACAGTAGAACTGGAACATCCTCTCTCTAGTTCTCCTAGTGTCTTGAAAATAACAAAAAGCGAATTGGAAAAACATCCATTTACCAACAATACAAAGTGTTTACAAATTTCACTACTGCTGAGGATAGAAGGCACCAATTAAGCAACCACGGTCCCAGATTAAAACCTAACACCTCAAGGATTCTCAGAGCCTTTTAAACTGACTATTCTTCATCTTTCTTCTTGTAATACACTGTCTTTCTATTAAAAATTTAATCCTGTGTCTGTCTTGGAGATTGTGTTTTATTATTTTTCTAATTATTTTGGGATAAATGACCATGAAAACTCCTCTTTCCTCATTCAAGACAATTTTAAGTATAGCATTTAATTGACGTATGCCAGAACTCCATACTAAAAAGAATTAAAGTACTTTGTTGCAGCCAACCAAGAAGGTTCAAAACAGATGAGCCTATTCGCCTCTCCTAACCTGATCACATCAATATCTTTACGTAATACTATGAAAGATTTCTTGTTTTTACTTAGAAATCTATTACCCAGCAGTGGTGGATTTAGATATTTCTGAAATGAGATTGTATTTTTGACTGAAACCTATAGTTAAACTGTAAACACCTAACACTGAAAAATTCTAATTCATTTTGTGATGTGATTATGTTTAAATTCAAAAGAACTAATATTACATGCTAAGTGTATACATATAATACAAATTTATTTTAAGCAAATGATCATAATGTTCCATAATGAAGGAAGAAAACTAATCTGTTTGGATGGTTTTCATTTGAATTATTCCCAACTTTAGGGGAAAAAAATTCAGCAGAGTATTCTCCTTTGGAAATATTCCCAATTTTCTTAATCCCTCCTATATAATCAACTATCAATTTAACAATTATCCTTGAGTACTCGCAGATAAATTCTGGGTTGGATTTTGCCATCAATGGTGAACAAATGTCCCTGACTGTTTATAAAATTTTCTTGGTCTACACTGAAGTTGCTCTTGTGGTTCCAGTCACAGCATTTTTCAGTGAAGATGTCCTGAATGAACTGGAACATCTGACACATTGTTCCTCATTGAGGCTCAGGTAATTGACAGTATGGTCTGTTGATTGACATCATAATCTGACTCTCTGCAAACTTCTGCCCTCATCAAAATGACATCTGATGAAGCCAGAAGCAGATAAGTCTATGCATACCATGGACACCACTTTGAAGGCAAATCAATACTTGTAGCATTGTAAAATTGTCATGTAGCATTTAATGGCCACTAAGTCTGAAGCAAAGAGTCTCTGTTAAAGTATTCATTAGAGAATCTCCAGTGTAAGCAAGATGGGCTGAATGGCATCTTCTGCTCTATTACAATGCTTTGATTAGAAAGTTCAATTCGATGCCAAATTGTGTATAAGGAGCAAAATAAATGAGAGAACAAATACGGGTTTGTGGTTGTGAGATAAAGAGACCATTTTAAGTGCTTTGAAATCTCAAATAATAATTACAATGTGGAGGAATGATACTCTGTATCTTGTGTACGTTGATTCTCAGTGCCAGCGAGATTAATTAGCAATAATTAAGATTTGTAAAACCATTAAAAATGGACTTATTGTGGAATAAACAAGCCCTGCTAGTGACTATATATTTTATATTCATTTTATATATTAAGCATATATTTTACTGCTTAATCTCTTGGTAAGTTATTGTTACGGCAAAACTTCTTCAAGAGGAAGGAAAAATACAAGTTCCTGATACTTAATCTAACTAACACATGTATGGTTGCTAGAAATTGTTGTTGAATTTATATTTGAATAGCAGTGAACACTGATAGTCTCAACATTACTTTCTACTGCAAAATTTAGGCCATATATAAAGTTGGGTTTTGGAACCTTTCATCTGAACAAGTTAAACTTAAAATCCAATATATTTTGATTTAGCAAGAAGACTATGATAGAGACAAGCTTGTTGTACAAGCCTAAGAGACCATGAATAGGATGGAATCTTCTAGAATGGATAAGAAATTTGTTCAGTTCACAGAACACAGTTTGTGGTTGTACATGGGACAGCACAACAATGGAGTAAGGTTACTAACAGTTTCCCTCAGGGGACAGTATGAAGGCCATTATTGTTTTCACTGCACATAAATGATTTGAAACTGAAGACAGAAATAAAGTTGTCAGACACTTGATGCAGACACAGAACAGGAGATGATTGCAAATGATACAGCACAAAAAATACACAAGGATTTGTGTAGATTGACACATTTGAATTACATTATGCTGCTAAATGAGCAGGAATCAAGCTGATCAGGCTAGAGAAGCAGAATACACAATGTGAATGTATAAATAATATTATTAAACTACAGGAGAACACCCCGATATTCTGAGACACTGAGGACATTCAAGAGGGCACTGGATAATTATTTGCAAATAAATTGTGTACAAGGGTATGGGGAAAAGGCTGGAAATTGGCGCGAGGTAATGAGCTGTTTTGAAGAACCAGTGCAATCACAATGGGCCAAATGACCACTTTCCATGTTGTAACAATTCTCAAACAATTAGTGAATTGCACTACAGCAATACAAATTTTAAAAATAAGACCTTATGGTGTATAACCAGAGGGACAAAATATATTATTTGGGGTAAGCTCGTGGAAGGGAGTTTCAGCCCTCTGTTGAGTATGTGCAAAATTTTATTCCTTTGTCTGAAATAGAGAAATTATGGGGTGAAATCTCCTGAAGCCATGATGGTGCACGACGGAATGAGGGGATGGTGGGCATACAAACAAAAGGGAAAAGACACTTAGAGGTGGCTTATGATGCACTTGCATCATAGGGGGATGGTGACCTAGAGCAGCCTCCTGCATCATAGGCGGAGGAAGTTATATAACATGAATACAGGCTGATTAAGTACGACTTTGCAGACAGGCTGGCATTTTGCACCAGTGGTGGGTCTCCTGCTATAAGCAGAGAATGCCATTACAAGCTAAGGTATTTGGTGGAGTGGTCTATCAGATCTTTGAAGTCCTCGTTCTAAAGAAAGGGCCCTGGACAGAGAGGCTGCACTTGAGGTTGAGACAGCACATCTGAAGGGGTTTCCCTTCTGCTTTGAGGGATTTAATTGTTTGACCTCTTATCATTTCAACTTTCAATAGAATGGGGTCTCTTATATTGGTTTGTGGTCACACCATGGGGATCTTTTACAGTGCAGGCTCCAGGGCTAGGGAAGCCTCACAGTAAGACAATAGCATTCAACATTCTCCAGGCATGGAACACGAGCATGAGTGTGTTGTGTCACTGCGCCAAACGGCTCTGCAAACAACGTTTCATAGAATTTCATAGAATCCCTACAGTGTGGAAACAGGCCATTCAGCCCAACTAGTCCACACTTCCCCTCCGAACAGCACCACGCCAGGACCCATTCCTCTACATTTCCCATGTCTAACCCACCAAACCTTAACATCCCTAGGCACTATGGGCAATTTAGCGTGGCCAATCCACCCACCCTGCAATTCTTTGGACTGCGAGAGGAAACCGGAGCACCCGAAGGAAACCCACGCAGACACGGGGAGAATGTGCAAACTCACACAGACAGTTGCCCGAGGCTGGGTTTAAAGCCAGGTCCATGGTGCTGCGAGGCAGTAGTGCTTACCACTGAGCCACCGTGCTTCCCATCATTTGATGCCAATAAGCATGTTAGTCTATTTGTCACATGTTCTGAATACTTGAACCATATATATCCACTATTCACTTTGATTAAATTCTTAAAGGAACTCTCAATTATAATAGCTGAAAGACCAGGCATCCAACTCACAGGTGCAACCTTTTGACTTAGTTCTGCCAGAATACATTTCTGTGGAAATACTGTGGATATTTTTGGAGGTGTTGTCATCATTTGTTATATCCATACAGGAAGGGCAGAAGATTTTGCTACTTTTCTGTTCCAACTGTACAAGGAGCCAGGAGTGTAAAGCCTCTGCAGGGTCACAGAGTGAAAGAGGGGAAACTGCAGACAGAGGAGGGAAATTCTCCACCAAAGGCCATGTTCACTACTGATTTTCATGAAGTACTTTACCTACATCCAACTTACACAGAAACATTGCTTAAGGCATCCGAGATTCACCAAGGAGTGAGCACGGACCAACTCCACCTCCTCAAAGTGTACTAGCAACCTCACTCTATACTGTGGGCCATTGACTGTTAATTTATAGGTCTCAGAAAAATTCCAAGCAAGAACAGCAATATAGCAAACATTTCCTAAATGCTATGAACAACTTGACCTAGGAAGTGAAATGGGTCCTATATGCAAGGAAAGATTGTTTTGGTCAGTTAGCAGGCATTTCTTGGGTATGAGAAGAATAAAGCCTAGAGGGGAAGGTAGGTGTCAGGGAGAAGTTGTGGGTGGAAAGTAAGTGTTCTACAGTCACATGATCTGTTTGAATTTCATGCCAGACAGCATAAAGATGAGGGAGCTGAGAGTTATGAAGGACCATAAGACATAAAAATATTATCTTCAACTTTCTCAGTGACAGCAGGTGCAATATGCATTGTGATTGATGTCCCATGATGTGGAGCTTGCTAATGCAGCGCAGGGGAGCTGGTCTTCCTTTGGTCTCATTCTGTTCCTTTCTGTTTCAGGCAAGCTTGTCATGTAAGAAAGAGAGAAGAATGTTAGTGGTTATGTAATTGGTTGAGTGAGGTACCTGCCGTTACACTGATAAATGGAGGTAGAAATATGAGGAATTAATGTGAGGGTGGTGTTATTACAAAATCCTTAAAAGGAAGGCAGAGGATCTGAATATTTGACATGAATCATGACTCTTAATGATTTGTAGTAAGTGAATAATGGGCATGGGGTGCTTTGAGCTGCATGAGAGGTTGTGTAATGAGTAGGACACAATAACTGACCTTGATCATCTGCTGAAGTAATTCTGGCATGGTTGCCAGATCCTTGGCATCAGACTGGTGGATTCATTTCCCTGGTCACCTGCTTCCATTCCCTTCATACACCATTCCTTGAATGTTTCCTGGCCATCTGTGGAAATATGACCTTTCTCCTCTTGTTGACTTCCATCATCTGAACCACCGACACTGTATCTGTGGATCTGGGTATTCTCTTCCCTGAAATTCTCTTCCTTTTGTTTGTTTTTGTAGCCAATTATTGCACTAATTTTTAGCAGCAGCTTCCATTCAGTTAATCGAGTTCCCCTTTAATATGGGAATACCACAAACCACTCAGAAGTAGTAAGGTCAAGACCATGGCGTACAATTCATTAAAGTATGATTTACTTCATTGGACGATAAACAGACTTTTGAGATATATATATATAGGTAAATGACATGTCAGCATTTTGCAAATATTAACAAATTGTTGCAGGTACATTATGCGTGGCTGGGCTTCTTACATTGTAATGAACAAAATCTCAGGCCATTTCAAGACTACATCTTCGGTATTTCATTAATGCTTCAATAATCTTGCAACTGAAAATATGTTAACATTGGCTGATTTTTGTTCATTGTCATGATAAAAATTGCTTTTCCTTGGGAGATATTAAAACATTCCCATAATTTCATTAATGCTTCAACAATTTTAACAAAAACAGTCACTTATCCCATTTTTGAATGTATCATCTTCTATCATTATTGACTGTCAATAGTAACATCTAAAGTGAGCAGTTAAATTTTCAACGAAGCAAAACTGTGAGTTGCAAAAAAAATTCTCTTGGATTCTTCAATAGCACTTTGCCCGGATCTGGTTCATATGTTACGAGGGATAACATAAACATTGCTAACATCGGCTACAAATATCCTTCTGCAGATAAATTATGCATCAAACCCTGTATGTGTTGACCTACACTAGCTCCTAGTCAAGAAAGGCCTTGTTTTTAAACAATGCATTTGCGTTTTTAAAGTCTGCATAGTTCACTCCTCCCTATCTGTATAATATCCTCCAGCTCCAAGCTCTCTGAGACAACTGTGTTCCTCTGACCTCCTGAGCATCCTCAATTTTAACTGCTCCAGCATTGGCGATCATACGTCATACCTCCAGCTGCAAAGGCCAAAAGGTTTGAAATTATATCTCTGAACTTTAATGCATGTCTACCTCTTTTTCCTCCTTTAAGATGTTCCTCAACATTTCCTCAATGAGAAAGTGCCTTTTTTCTGAAAAAAAAGTTGTAATTTGTGATCTTATCTTCTTTAAAGATGTGATATAAATATGTTGTTGATCGTGATATGAGTAATTACGTTTAATGAGCTCTTGAATATTTAGTTCAGCTGAGGTCATAACCAATTTGTATTCAGTCACAATTATTATGAAAAATTTTAATTATCAAACTGATTTACCAATTATATTTACTATTCATCTAAAATTTAATTAAAGCTTGGCAAAACAATTATAATCAAAAGTGACATGGCATAATTTGATAATTAATTTTCAATGTGTTGTCACTATCAATTGCTGACCTCATTAAATTAATTTTCCAACATTTCATTTAATTCTTTAGAACAACACCAGATATGCGCGCCCTGTGTTGAAGATTATCTGAAATTTCTATTTAAGATTACTGGGTTCAATATAAAAGGGTCTTTAATGCTAATGATAAATGGAACATAGATTTTTAGCTGCAGCATAGTTCACCAAATGCCTACAGTGTGGAAACAGGCCCTTTGGCCCAACAAGTCTGCACCAAAGCATCTCAGTCAGACCCATCCCTATAGTCTACATATCTCTGGGCAATTTAGCATGGTCAATCAACATATCCTGCACATCTTTGGACTGTGGGAGGAAACCCACACAGTCATGGGGAGAATGTGCAAACTCCACACAGACAGTTGCCTGAGGGTGGAATTGAACTCAGATCCCTATTGTTGTGAGGCAGCAGTGCTAACCACTGAGCCACCATGCACATAGTGTTGTTGATGCACACATTTTGCATTCTAACTTCCAGGATTCCACCTCCACACTGAATTATGTCAGAACGCAGAATTCCCAGTTCCAGTTACTTTGGGCCCTCATTCCTAATTGTTTTGAATAGGGTCAGAGATGTGCTTCTGTGTTGAAGCTCTATTTTAAAATGAATAGTTTTACTGTAGCTTTCTTGTACTTGAATGAATGCAATGGTCATTTTGCTTTCAGTGTTGCTAGAAGAATTGGATCTCCACCCTGCTACTTCAGTTGAAGGAAGCCAGTGGTCCTTACTGGATCAAAGACCTGCTTAAAAATATTTCGCATTTTCCTGAAAGAAAATCAATGACAGTGTTCCACGGAGTAACAGTTTTGTTGAGATCAGTTACATTTGTTCACTGAAGTGTCTGAGCCCTGGGAAGGGCTTCAGTGAGTCATGACTACCAATGGGTCTACAAGTTGCAGAATAGGCTAGATTCAGGCGTTAATGAAAAAATGCACAATGACATACCCTAAAAGTTGGAAACTGGACAGAGTACTTATCCTTTATCGACCTCCACAATTGCTTGTAACCAACGTTTGAGATACCAGTTAGATCTGCTGGATCTGAACTCCCTCACCATTTGCTAACACCCAAGGTCGATCAGAATTGCACATTCACTCCAACGTAAAAGCTTGATCCTTTCGCCTCAAGAACTAGGAAGGTGTCTATAGTCAAAATTCAAAGCAGTTTTTTAAAAAAGAGTAATTTTATTTCTTTGGTTACTCAAGGTTTAAAATTTCCATTAAAACATCAGAAATAAATAACAGAGGACATTACCAATATGGTAAGTAACAAGATTGATACATTTTATAAGATCCAAACTTGGTATTTCAGGGAAGATGAAACTAATGTTACAACAAGTTACAGCAGATGAACAAATCTGCTCTGAGCAAAACTTTCGATTTAGACTTAGAATTAAAATTAGAATTAGAATTAACTTTATTGTCACATGTACACAAATGATTACAATGAAAGGTAAATAATCGTCACATGCGGCACAATGTTTGCTGCAAAGATCCTTAGGTATAGCTTCCTCAATTACGGTTCTTAGAAAAATAATGCCGGGAGATCTCTCTGGAATCACCTCAAGACTGGACGTCCACACTGAGGCCATGCCAGGCCAAGAGACTGCCACGTTGGGCCAGATGGCCTCCACATTAGGCCACGTCAAATCTGCGCAGAGGCCTCGCATTCAGAGGCCGGGAGTTCGGAGGTTGCAAGGTCGGAGGCCATGAGGTCATAGGTCGGGTGTTCCAAGGGTGTGAGGTCAGAGGCTGGAAGCTCCAAGGCTGGGAGTTCCGAGGCCATAATATCAGAGGCCATGAGGTCAAAGTTTCATCAGGCACAAAATATACTGTGAAATATTCTATGTGAAATACATATCAAAATATGCAATAATATGGCACATTTTCAACCAGCAGAATCTTAATCTTGTAGATTACCTGATTTACTAATTGTGTATGAAAGTGCGAAATACTTCACCTGGGTGAGGTTGTTCATCAACCTGGAGGCACAAAGATGCCCAGTCAGGATTTGAACGTAACAATGTGTGGTTCTTGAATGTTGTAACAACTGTTTATTTGAGCACATTGCAGTGAAGGATATTAAATTAACTTCAGAGAGTGTGAACATTTAAGAAATTAAGATTCACATTCAACATGGATGCCCCATTTGACTGACCTTACCATTTCTGCATTTTGAAAGACATATTTGTGGTAGTATGGCACTCTGACAACGATCATGTCCAACCAACCTCTAAGTTATTAGATTTTCCTAAACAAAATTTTTATTTAAAATAATTATCTATTTCTGGTACAGTTGAAAAACTTGTAAAGATTTATTTAAATAAACATTGTTCTTTTCATTGCCAATCAGTGAGCATGAAAAAGGAACTTAACACAAGATTGAATCCCAGAATGGTTATAACATAGGAGGCCATTCAGCCTGTCGCATACATACTAACTCTGTAAGACCATCGCATCTAGTTCTACCCCTCTCCCTTTTCTTGTATTGCTGCAAAGCTCTGTTAACGTGTGTTTATATTTAATTCTTTTTATTTTGAATGTTGCAGTTGACCCTGCCTCCACCAGACAGAGCTCTCCAGATCATAACTGTAGTGATTGGAACAAGGTCAGCCGGGTGGATCTCATAGAATATGAGTTCCCTTATTGACCTGTTAACCTAGTCAAATCAGGGGGTCCTGGTTGACAGATATAAACAGGAGTGTCAGGGGTTCTGTTCATTCTAGGGCCCAACCCTGAGCTTGCTGGGTCAGTGTCAAGTCCAATGCAGATGCAACTAAAGGGTGATTTGTTGATGGGATACTGGCCTTCATGGAGTTGTTGCAATAGCCGCATGATGCACAAAAAAGACATAGCTGTCAATCACCTTAAATCAATGTTATTTGATTTTTGACCTTTCTGCCAATGGGAACAGATTGTCTCTATTTACTCCATCTAGAACATCTTGATTTTGTTTTCCAACAACTTAAAGTGTTGTGAGTTCATTGCTGCTAAGATGTGTTCGTGATTGCCATACGGTAAGCTGGTTAAAAGAACTAATGATGACTAGTGGGATGAATGCTTGAGCTCATCCAGAACTCTGCTGCTGGCATTTTAATTTGATGCCAAGTTCCTCAGCATTCCTGTGCAGTGATTTGCATCGGCTCTGGCTTGCTGAACGTCTCAATCAAAAATTTCATCCTTGTTTTCAAATCATTCCCTACCACGTGCTCAGTTCTCTGTGCTCTGCATCAATCAACCTCTTTATCCTCCCTGATTTTGTAGCTCCCTGTAAATGTGAGCCATTGTGTTTGTTTGTTGCTGTGGCCTTATCCAACAGGTGATGAAGTCTAATCCCTGACACGAATAGAGATGGCACAATGGTAGTCTCTAATGGTAGGTGTCTGAGTTGCTTTTTGTATCTGTACCCCTGCTCGTCGAACTCCAAATCAACTGAAGCACTATTCCCCTCTGTACTACCCTCAGAAACTGCAAATCAAAAAAAAATCACTCCTGGGTTGCACCATTGTTAAAATAATAAAATAGGGTGACAGCAGAAGAAGTTTGGATTTAGCACTTATATTCAGCTACTTCAGCAATAAAGGAATGTATTGATAGAGTGAGATGAAGTGTGAAAAGGTCTGTGTGGACCATGAAAATCAACATAGACCTGTTAAGCCAAGTGATCTTTTTCAGTGCTATAAGTGATATGTAATTCTAAGCAAGAGGAATATATACCAATATATATATGAATTTGATGTGAAGATTTTATATAACAGGGTATTTGCACAACCTAGTGGTGAACAGAAAAATAACATTGTGGTTCTCTTGTATTTAACGTTTTAAAAACTATGTACCAAATCTTATTTATTTCTTGGCTAAGTGTGAGTTGTGTCAGGTTTGATGGAGAAATTCCAGCTGCAAGGCCTCGTGAGCTTATTTCCAGGGTCTAACCAAATGCACTTCATTAACCACTTATGTTGACCATATGGTATCCTTCACATCGGGTTCCAGTGCCATCCTACCACACGCTGTTCTCAGACCAATTCAGCACTTGCTGGATGTATGCTAGAGAACTAGCATCTTTTGTACCTGCTCCATATGTAAAAGGCCACTGTGCACCCGGATGAGCATGGAATTCTGGAAGCTGCCCTGCTCAATCAATGACATTTCCCGGAGGCAATGAAATGTGGGAGATAGCATGGCAATACTGCGACAGGGACATGGGCAAAGGGGGTGGTGGCAAAGTTGTCTTCCTGGAGAACATCAGATGTGTCCAAGAAAGTTTCCTAAATCAATATGTAGAGGGCCCTACTTGGGAGGGTGCAACACTGTACCACCTCTTGGGAAACAAGGTCGGGCAAATGACTGAAGTGTCAGTCAGAGAGCACTTTAGGTCCAGTGACCATAACACTCTTAGTTTTAACATAATTATGGAAAAAGATAGGACAGGTCCACAGTTTAAGGACTAAACTGGAGCAAGGCCAATTTGGGGCCATTCGGCAGGATCTTGCAGAGGTCGATTTGGTGAGACTGTTTGAAGGAAAAGGAGCAACTGGCAAATGGGAGGCTTTTAAAAGTGTGATATCAAGAGTGAAGGGAAAAGCTGGCATGTTTAGGGATCCCTGGCTGATGAGGGATATTGAGGCTATGGTCAGGAAAAAGAAGGTATGCATTGAGTTTAAGCTGCAGGGCTCAAGCGAATCCTTGGATAACTATAGAAAGTGTAGGAGCATATTCAAGAGGGAAATCAGAAGAGCAAAAAGAGAGTATGAGATTGATTTGGCAGATAAGGTTAAAGATAATCCTACATGGTTTTACAACTTTATTAAGAGTAGAAGGGTGGCTAGGGAGAGAATAGATCCCCTTAAAGATCAGCATGGAGCCACAGGAAATTTTTAATGAAATTTTTCCTCAGTGTTTACTGAAGAGAGAACAATAGATGCTAAGGAAATAAGGGAAATATGTGGGGATGTTTTGCACTGCATACGTGTTACCAGAGAGGAGGTGTTTATAGCCTAAAGCACATTAAGGTGGATAAGTCCCGTGGGCCTGATTAAGTCCATTCTTGGACATCGTAGGAAGCTAGCGAAGAAATTGCAGAGGCCCTTGCAGAAATTTTTGCTTCATCTTTAGCCACTGGTGAAGTTTGGGAAGACTGGAAGGTGGCTAATGTTGTTCCATCGTTTAAGAAAGGTAGCAAAGACAAGCCAGGGAACTACAGGCCAGTGGGCCTGACATCAGTGGTAGGCAAGGTATTGGAGAGGATACTGAAGGACAAGATCAACAAATATTTGGATAGTCAAGGTCTAATTAGGGAAAGTCAGCATGGATTTGTGCTCAGCAAGTCATGTCTGACAAATCTTTTAGAGTTTTTTGAAGAGGTAACCAAGAGGTGGATGAGCGTAGGGCAGCCCATGTTGCCTGTATGGACTTTTAGCAAGGATGTTTTACAAAGTCCCGCATGGCAGGCTAGTCAAGAAAGTTACGTTACATGGAATCCAGGGAAAGCTAGCTAATTGGATTCAAAATCGGTTCAATGGTAGGAAGCAGAGGTTGTTTCTCAGACTGGAGGTCTGTGACTAGCGGTGTGTCACAGGGGTCAGTGCTGGGTCCTTTGTTATTTGTTATTTACATAAATGATCTGGATGTGAATGTACAAGGCATGATTAGTAAGTTTGCAGATGATACAAAATTAGGAGGTATCGTTGATAGCGAGGAAGGTTATCAAAAATTACAGAGGGATCTTGATCAGATGGGGAAGTGCGCTGAGGATTGCCAAATGTAATTCAATACAGATAAGCGTGAGTTGTTGCATTTTGGAAAGTCAAACCAAAGTAAGACCTATACAGTGAATGGTAAGGTCCTGAGGAGTGTTGTAGAACAGAGGGTTATTGGAGAACAAGTGCACAGTTCGTTGAAAGTGGCATCACAGGTGGACAAGGTCTTGAAGAAGACATTTAGCATGCTGTCCGTCATCGGTTGAGGCATTGAGTATAAGAGTTGGGATGTTATGTTACAGTTGTACAAGTCATTGGTGAGGCCACACTTGGAGTATCCTGCACAGTTTTGGTCACCCTGTTATAGGAAAGACATAGTTAAACTGGAAAGTGTGCAAAGAAGATTTGTGGATGTTGCCAAGACTAGTAGGCCTGAGTTATAGGGAAAGAATGGCCAGGATTGGACTTTATTCCTTGGAATGAAGGAGAATGAGGGGTGACCTTATTGAGTTTCATAAAATCATGAAGGATGGAGATTGGATGAATACTACAGTCTGTGTCCCAGGCATAGGGAATTGAAAACTAGAGGGCATAGGTGTAAGGTGAGTGGGGATAGATTTAAGAAGGACCTGCGGGGCACCTTCTTCACAGAGAGTGGTGCGTTTACGGAATAGGCTGCCAGAGAAATTGGTTGAGGCAGGTACAGTAGCAACATTTTTTAAAAAAAATTGGATAGGTACATCGATGAGAAGGGTTTAGAGGGACATGGACCAAATGCAGGCAATTGGAACTAGCTGATTGGGCACCATGGTCAGTATGGACCAGTTTGGGCCAAAGGGCCTGTTTGCATGCTGTATTACTTTGTGACTCTATGACTGTATAACTGGCAGAGGAGACCATGCTGTAAGACCCTGGCAGCCTAGTTCAATGTCACTGCCTGAGTCAGTGCCACCTCCACATTGCAGAGGAATGGCAAGCTGTGGCATAAGCAGGTCAATAACTTTCTCGGCTGAGTCAGGGTAAGTGCCATTCTCTTCTCTCTGCTACTTACACTATCTCTGCTATTGAAACCAAATTCCACAAAGGCTTGTGCTCTACAGCTCTCACTACTGCCTGTAATAAGTTTCCTCAGCCTTGCCCAATGCCTCAAAGCAATAGCCCTGTATTGCCTCTGTGCAGCGCACTGAATTTATTGGGACAACTTTTGCCCACCTACACTATCACCATCCATTAGTATCTCACTCAATTTCTCTTTTTTTCTTCTTACTGGAGAAAACAGCCCATTACAGAGAGACCCTGAATGGGTGGAGAGGTTCACCCCCATTAGCAAAGAATTCTTTGCCCTCACAGGAGAAGACCAGGACTACTGCTGTAGGATTGCTGACATTCAAGTGCTGACAAATGTGTAAGTCCCAATCTTTATCCCAGTGTACCTTTCACAGTAATCCAGCTGTCATTCTCATTCATTGTACACCATTTCTAAACACTGGCTGTGACAACATCTCCACTACCTCGACAGAGAAATGACCGGTTCCCTCAGAAACCACCTCTGCAATCTCTGAGGAAGAGAGTACTGAAATGACAGAGGAAGCATTGCCCTGGCTGTCTCCTGCAATCCCCACCGGGCCAGATACTGACAATTCAGTGGCAACATTAGGCTTAGAGAACAACCTGGTGAGCAACTCTCTGCAACAGCTCTACAGTTTGCTGAGGAAGAAATAACCCTGGCTCACTGGCACTCAGAGAACTGCCGGAGACTGGGTACCAGCTCAGCCCCTCTGGCAGGAGAGCACCTTGCAGCGTCAGTAACCAGGGACTTCATCCACATGCACATAGATGAACAGAAGTGGCAGACAGGCATATGGTACACAATGGTTGTAACACACAGGTTGGCAGCTGCCATGGAGAACCAGATCCAGCCCTCTCAGGGTCTGCTGGAGAGGCACACACACTTGCACTCCAACACCTCACCTTTTGGTCCGCAGGACAAAAGACATGGCAACAGGAGGACCTAGAGTCTGGTGAGCACTCCAGATGAACCTTGGTCACAAGGATGCAGAGTGGTTCCAGGTGGCTCCCAGCCAAAGAAGAACTACACAAAAGTCTCCATTAATTCTCCGAACTTCTCCACCGCGCCTGCGTCCCTCCAACCTTCGGAAATTCACACCACAGAGGGTCCACTTACATCTGGCAAGAAGACTGTCAGCATGACTGGTTTCTCATAACACAAGATTTCCCCGCGGTTGCTTGACCAAAACAGCAGGGCCAACAGGTTCCACTGCTGAGCAGACTCCCCCCAATCCAGCTGTTGAACCAGGGAGACTAGTGGAAGGAAAAGGAAGAAGGAAACTCACTGAGGGCACTTTTTTGGCACGAGTAGCAATGTACTGTGAATTATTTTGCAATTCCAGAGAGGAGGTGAGGTAAGAGTGACAGCCCTTTTCTTCAAGGCTGCATTCAACCAAATGTGATGTCCAGGAGCCCTCGCAAAACTGGAATCAGTGGATATCAGGGGGCAAACTCTCCGGTGGTTGGAGTCGTAACTGACACATAGGAGGATGGTCATGGTTGTTGGAGGTCAGTCATCTCAGTTCCAGGACATCTCTGCAGGAGTTCCTCAGGGTGGTGTCCTAGGCCCAACTGTCATCAGACGCTTCATCAATGACCTTTTCTCCATCATAAGGTCAGAAGTGGGGGTGTTCGCCGATGATTGCATAATGTTCTGCACCATTCGCGACTCCTCAGATACTGAAGCAGTACGTGTTCAAGCATAACAAGAGCTGGACAATATCCAGGCTTGGGCTGACAAGTGGCAACTGACAATCACGCCACACAAATGTCAGGCTATGACCATCACCAATAAGAGACAATCTAACCACCGTCCCTTGACATTCAATGGTGTTACCATCACTGAATCCCCCACTACCAACATCCTGGAGATTATCATTGACTAGAAACTCAACTGGATTCACCACATAAACACAGTGGCTACAAGAGCAAGCCAGAAGCTAGGAATACTGCAGCAAATAACTCAACACCTGACTCCTCAAAGCTGGTTCACCATAGACAAGGCACAAGTCAGGAGTGTGATGGAATACTCACCACTTGCCTGGATGAGTGCAGCCCCATCAACACTCAAGCATTTGACACCATCCAGGACAAAGCAGCCCACTTGATTGGCACTACATCCACAAGCATCCACTCCCTCCACTACTAACGCTCAGTAGCAGCAGTGTGTATTATCTACAAGATGCACTGCAGAAATTCACCAAAGGTCCTCAGACAGCAACTTCCAAACCCACAACCACTTCCATCTAGAAGAAAAAGGGCAGCAGACATATTGGAACACCACCACTTTCAAGTTCCCCTCCAACCACTCACCATCCTGACTTGGAAATATATCACTGTTCCTTCACTGCTGCTGGGTCAATATCCTGGAATTCCCTCCCTAATGGCATTGTGGGTCAACCTACAGCTGGTGGACTGCAGCCTTTCAAGAAGACAGCTTACCACCACCTTCCCAAGGGTAACTAGGGATAGGCAATAAATGCTGGCCAGCCAGCGACGTCCACATCCTACAAATGAATAGAAAAAGAAACAGTTAAAAATGACACCACTTTGACCTGAGATCTGGTTGTTTGTCTCTTGGTTTAGCTCCAAACCCAGCAAAAGGAATAAGGTCATGGCTACACACAGGATGTGCCAAAGAATTGACAACGTGTATATAGAAGCAAGATGAACAATGCGTGTGCAGGGCACCGTGCCTTCATCGTACAATATCCCAATTCTTTCTCTGATTTCAGTATTGGTGTAAATTAGGTGGTCAGAGATGATTGGGGCCAGGAGGTCCACAACAAGCATGGACCCAGTGCATTAGCATGGCCAGGGACTGGGGATCCCACACCTCAGTGTCCTGTACCATGCACCATGCATGTATTGTTGTTTCCTTTTCAATATCCTCACTCTGCCAAGTCTTCCTGGCCTCTCTCTCAAAGGTCATGACACTTAACCTGCCTGCAACAACTGTCATCAGAGCTATTTTCTTCATCATTATGCACCATTAAGTTCTATTGCAATGGAAGGTGACAGTAGTGTTGTTTGGTTAGTTGCTTCCAGCCATCACCTCTGTATGTTGCTAAGACCTCATACATCCAATTCTTATTCCTGGTCACCCTTTCCTCAAATTCCATCAGATTTATACCTCCCGAGTCCCCACCCAACCTGTCTATATGAGTGTGCACCTGTCCACCTCACCCTACCTCCTGTTCCTGGCATATGATATAACCATACCGCTGTGATTATACACTGCCCTCCCTTTGAAGCTAGGGTACTCCTGACCATGGAAGAAAGCCTCTGCCTTTATGACCCTCTTCCTAATCATGCTTGTTGTCCCCTTCCACACAGCCTGCAGCCCCAGTCCTCACTGAGTCTCCCTTCCATGGACAGTGTTCCCACTTCCTGAATTTTCCCCTTGGATTTTGTGAACAGACCTGGTAGACTGACTGTGGCACATTTACTTGAACATCCTAAGAGGACAGTTCCAAACAAGAGCTGTCTAGACCCTTAACTGATGGCTGTACACTTCCCTGACAGCAGTAGACCCACCCCTGGGCTGGTTACATTTGAACTACAGGATTGACCATGGCCCACTTACAGTACTACAGATTCACAGATCCCTAACCAAGAACACACCAACTGAATGCTTGACCTTGGCCTGACTGGTACAGGAGACTGCTCTTGGTCATCATAAGCAGAAGGATATATTTGAGAAATGGCACTGTTAAAGAGAGTATATACATTGCAATTTATCATGACTTTTAAAAGCATGACACACCTAAAGGTGTTCTGCTGCAAGCGCAATCTTCATGCACAATCTTGCAGCAAGGTTCTTTAAAAGCAATGAGATGGAAGATACTGTTGGTTGTGGTCGAGATATTATCCAGGACACAAGAGATCTATACACTTCAAAAGCAATGTCTCAGTCTCTATGAGATAGTAGGAACTGCCTGGAGTCAGAGATAACTTTCTGAAGAAGGGTCCCGACCTGAACCTGCTCCTCTGAACCTGAACCTGTCTGGCCTGCAGTGTTCCTCTAGCTCCACACTGTGTTATCTCTCGCTCTCTATGGCTGGCTGATGTATTAAAAAGTGAAACAGACGGTAACCTTCTACAACCATGTACATGCAGTGAATCTCAGAAATCAGAGAGTTTCTACTCACGCTCCCTGGTTGTGCAGAAGCTCCACTATACAGAATCTCATCGAGGGACTTGGTATTATGGCATGTGTGGAGTAATATTGCCTGCACACTACATACCTAATACATCCAACAGAATAATCACAGTCTTTGAGTAAGTTTAAGATAAAGATTAATAAATTTCTGATTACTAATGTTATACAGGATGTTGAGAATAGAATGGGGAAGGGTTTGAACAGGTATGATCGTATCGAATGGTGATGCAGATCTGAAGGGCTGAATGGCCTGTTCCTGCTCATATGTGGTTAAGTGAGGATTTGTTCAGTAGACTGAATGTAAAATTTTAATAGTGTGCGAAGCCATAATTATTTCCAAATAACCTCCTTGGACTGAAAACAGAATTTTACAATATGGAGTGCTATTCATAGAGTCACAGAGTCCGACAGCACGGAGACAGGCCCTTCAGCCCAAACTGGTCCATGTCAACCAAAATGTCCACCCACGCTAACCCCATTTCTCTGCACTTGGCGCATATCCTTCTAAATCTTTCCTGTCTATGTATTTGCCTAAATGCCTTTTAAATGTTGTTAATGTACCAGACTCAAACACTTCCACTGGCAGCTTATTCCATATGCGTACCACGGTGTGTAAAAAAGTTGCCCCTCAGGTTCCCATGTATTCTTTCCCCTCTTACCTTAAACTGATGCCCTCTAGTCCTCAATTCCCCAACCCTGGGAAAAATACTGAGTGCATTCACCTTATCCATGCCTCTCATGATTTTAAACGCTCTATAAGACCCCCTCTCAGTCTCCTATGCTTGAAAGAAAAAGTCCCAGCTTGTCCAACATCTCCCTATAACTCAGTCCCGTGAGACCTGGCAACTTCCTTGTAAATTTCTTCTGCACTCTTTCCAGTTTAATAATGTCCTTCCAATAGCAAGGTGACCAAAAATGAACACAATACTCCAAGTGCAGCCTCACCAATGTCCTGGACAACTGCAACATAACTTCCCAACTTCTATACCCAACACCATGACTGATGAAGCCCAGTGTGCTAAAAAGCCTTCTTCACTGCCCTGTCTATCTGTGACTCCACTTTCAGAGAGCTCCAAAGTCCCTCTGTTCCACTACACTCCATGAGGCTGTACCATTCACCATGAAACTTCGACCTTGAATTGACTTTACAAAATGCAACATCTCACACTTAACTATATTAAACTCCATTTGCCATTTCTCAGCCTACCTCCCTAGCTGATCAAGATTCTGCTGCAATTTCTGAAAACCTTACCCACTGTCCACAACGCCGCCTAGTTTAGTGTCATCCGCAATCATGCCTGTACATTCTCATCTAAATCATTGATATAGATAACAAACAGCAATGGGCCCAGCACCAACCCTTGAGGCACACCACTAGTCACAGGCCTCCAATCCAACAAATATCCCTCCACTATTACCCTTTGTTTCCTGCCACCATGCCAATTGTGTATCCAATTTGCCAGTTCTCCCTGGATTCCATGCGATCTAAACTTCCAGTGTAGCCTACCATGTGGAACCCTATCAAAGGCCTTACTGAAATCCATACAGACTATGTCCACGGCCCTGCCCTTATCAACCTTCCTGGTCACTTCATCAAAGAACTCTAACAAATTTATGTGACAATTGCTTCAGATTTTAATTTTTGTTAGAAGTTTAAAACACTAAAACAGAAAGACCCAGAGTCTTGCTCAGTCACGGTGACTTGGCAGATCTTTTAAAAAGCAAATTGGACTGAGTTGTGAAAGCCCTAGCTCCATTTTTGACCCTTTACTCATTCATAGGATGAGGACATTGCTGGCTAGGCAGCATTTATAGCCCATTCCCAATGGGCAGTTCAGAGTCAACCACATTGCTCTGGGTCTGGAGTCACATGTAGGCCAGAACAGGTAAGGACAGCAGTTTCTTTCCCTAAAGGATATTAGTGAGCCAGATGGGTTTTTCCCCCAACAATCAGTTCATGGACATCATTAGATTCTTAATTCCAGATATTTATTGAATTCAAATTCCACCATGGCAGGATTTGAACCAGGGTCTCCAGAACATTATCTGAATCTCTGAATTAACAGTCCAGTAGTAATACCACTAGGCCATCACCTCCCCTATTTTGATAGTGAGAGAAGACAAGATATGAATTGCACAGGTGGAAAACTTGATCTTCTGGAAAATTAGAAATTAGTGCTGAATTTAAACAATTTTCACTGTCACATTTTACGGGGGAGCCATAAATAATAGTGAGAGGCAGATTTAATGTATGTTTAAGTGCTATAATTTAAAAGTGATTTGAACTCCAGTCCTTTGCAATTGGAAACAAAATCAGACAGTCTACAGCATAAAAACAGGCATGTGCTGCTGAAATATATTGAGTGACAGGCCATCTGGTACAGATTTGAAAAGCCATTAACCACCTGTGTTTGCAATTTCAAATAGTCACCATTAAGCCGATCTTTCAAAGTTTATTATTATAGCTGAACTTATTATGAATGCTTGGCAGAGTTTCAAACAGTGTGTACTATCTATCTCAGCAGGTGGCTATACAGGCATTCTGATTGACAGTTTCAAGACATTATTGAAGAATTATGTCTTTGATGTGATTCTTGAAATAGATGTCTGCTTGTACTCACGATACATTTAGCACCAGGGGATTTACAGTCTGATAAGTACCGCTGGGCCAAGAAAGCTGTCTCACTTCTGATGTTGAAGGAGAAGCAACTTCATAACACTCAGACAGTAGGGATACATGGCACAAGGCACACCCTTCTTATGCAGCTAGAAGAGGAAGTGATGGAGATTGGATGGGAGGCAGCAGGCCAGTTGAGTGATATGGGAGAGAGGTCCAGAAATAATGACCTGATGATCAAACTTCCTCAGGAGTCTCTGTAGCAAGACCTCTGTGGCCCTTGACGACCACAGGAATCTCCAGATTTTGGTCAGACAGGCGAAAATGTGTGAACATGAATGTAGTTAATACCACTCTTACATTTATCCCAGGGCCAGTTATGGATGCGGCTCACTGTACTTCTGTCCTCCCTTGCCTCTTGGCATGGAGACAAAGCCAGGCAGCATGTCACATTTGCTAGCAGTGATTAGTCAAAGGGACAGACATATTACTTTATGTCCCTGTGCGACATCAATCCCACACCCACACCACAAGCCGGCAGCTTACACAGTCAACACTGCATACACTCCAATCAAATGGTTACAAGAGAAATTTTAAAGACAGTAGTCCTCAGTTAAATCAAGGAGGTCTGTCATCAGTTAAGGGTTACCAGCATCGGTAAGTCAACGGCACTGCCTGATATCAGTCCAGGCACTTGGAAATGGTCATACAGGCAGAGGTATCATATCATTACAGTCTGGAGAGTGGGCCACAATCAGTCCTGCAGGTCCAGTGCAACCAGACAACCAATTAGCAGTGAAATATTTGGGAGCTGAACAGAGATCAAACAAGAATAAGGTTGATCATCAGTCAGGGTCAGGCCATGGTCAGTCTTGAACAAAGCCAGAATGTAATACCATGTAGGGCATTAGGGAAAACCTAGCATTCTTTTGGACAGGATTCTAAACATGGTCTGATGCTCAGGACAGGTAACCTGTGCAGATTGTGGCTGCAGTTACGGAAGTGGCCTATCAGATGGGTGGTGATATAATGGATGGTGATATACAGTAGCAATGAATTTATGAATGTGAGCTTTTATTTGCCATGTAGTGTCACCTAGCTACCCCAGAGGCTTTTCATTTTTGTTTCCTTCCCTCTACCTGTACTATGAAGGGCTAGACATAGCCAGCAGCTTTAAGTTGTTCTTTCAATATGGCGCCAGTATCAGACATTGCACAGGTTCTGGCAATAGAGTAATTCTGTGGCTGGCAGAACACGAGATAGTGCCAGAGCGGCACCATGGAGGTGTGGTGCATATATAATAAGGATGGCAGCAGAGAATTGATTGAGATAACCCGCTGGACTTCACAGGGAGAAATTTTTCATGAGACTCCCCAAAATTAATATGAAATTGAATTTTGGTCAAATTCAACTCTGATATGTGTGAGAAATCATGAACACCTGTCAGAGGTGTCAGAGTCTGCTCACTTCCGTGCACAGATGATGAAGGCATCCATCAATGTTGTGAGTGATGTAATTCTCTGATGCATCGTCTCCTTCATTTGGAGAATGGCATGCTCAAGGAGATCCACATGTAGCAGGCCACCATGTTGAAGCAGGAGGTGTGCACAACCCCCCAGATATGGCCTCATCCTTGAACAGTGTGGAACTCTGAGGGTGGTATGGCCCAGAGACACAAGGATCTGATACCATATAAAGGTAAAATACTGCAAATATTGGAAATCTGAAATAAA
This sequence comes from Ginglymostoma cirratum, assembly GCA_024137785.1. Lineage (NCBI taxonomy): Eukaryota > Metazoa > Chordata > Chondrichthyes > Orectolobiformes > Ginglymostomatidae > Ginglymostoma > Ginglymostoma cirratum. Next base: position 63,680,433 of record JAHRHZ010000144.1, read on the forward strand.
AATAGACAATACTGGAGAAACTCAGCAGGTATGGCAACATATGCAGAGAGACAAGCAGGATTAAATTTTTAAGTTGAGTTCTACTCTTCTTCAGAAGATCTGGTGCCAGATTTTCAGCTAAGCCTACTAAGCAGGGGATTATGCCTAGAGCTTGAAGGGGTTAAAAACCAGGTGCCTGAAACCAATGGAGGCTCTGTCCCTGGATTTGGCACCATCTTCATGGCCTTTTTGCCCATGCACAGTTGTAGATAGTAAACGGGTTAGTAATCACTGTAAGTTCCATGGCAAAAAGCCCATGGAAAATAATTGGCGTGTGTAAATTCACATTGCTGCTCAGAACAAAATCTGGAGCATCTATAGTTGCAGTATTCATATCTAATATTGGGGTAGAAAAATCTGACTCCAAAAGTCAATGTTTTGTTTTAAAAACACTATACATTTCATGTCCTCTTGCAAATTCAATAAATGCTAAAATGGACATTAAAGCTGAAATTTCCATTGATGGTAACAGTAGATTAAATATGATAATGATAGCAGTATATAAAAAGGAAAAGAAAATAAAGTTTTGGTAGTCTATAACAGATTTTGATTACAGACAAGATTTGTTCTACAAACTTGTTCCACTATGGAAGAGTGTCTCGTGTCTACTTGAAGTGGACGTTTCTTCATCTTTCCAGCTCTACCAATGGGCAATGTAACAGTGACTCCTAGCTTACAAGAAAACTTGTGAAATGGGATAAAGGACCCAGAAAATAATTAATTAGAGAGAAAAATTCTGCTGACAAGAAAAGGTGGCATCACTAGCAGTAGTGCGAAAATTTGAGTGGTTATATGAGACTTTGTGAGCCTAGGTAATCAAATACTGCTTAGTAGAATTGGCACAGGGACCTGTCTTTATTGTCCAAGGTAACCTTGACAAAGGACCAGCAGAATCTCAAAATAAATACCAAAAAAGCCATTTGACAATCTTCCATACAGTTTTCATCGATTTTATAATTACATTATAGCAGAAATCAGGAAAAATCTCACAAAAATCTCTGCTATGGAACCTTAACTCAAATATAAAGACATTGAAAAGCCACTAATAATAATGTACAGTATTCAAGTATGATCAAATATTCTTCCGGGAAATGCATGATTGAGGAAATTTGGAATATTGAGATCAACCAAAAAAAAAATTCTTGTTGGGCTAAAAAGCTATTTACATTCATAAGTTTCCCACATTTTTAGTGCAGTTTCAGCTTGAAGGAGTCCAAGTCCTATTTTTAGTCATCCTCGGTCTTGAATGGCTGCCTAAGAATAAGACATTTCCAATATCTTTGAAGTCATGCTTGAGCAGTAGTCACAATACTGGATGTCATCTGAGAGGTAAACCACTTGAGGGCAGTGTGGTTCCTGCATGTTGTCCTTCAATTCGTCTCATTTCACTGATATCATGAAGTTTTAACATCTCCTCAAAATCTTAACAAGGCCACAAACTGGGGCACAGAATGTTACCATGACTGTATCATTTGTGATATTTAGCACAAGCTACCAATGAAAATTCCAATGTTCAGTTAGAACACTGAGCAGTAAGAAACTAATTTACAAGTCTAGTCGAATTATTGAAAGGAGAAAAAATAAGGTTCTGAAAGTATTTTGAGCATTTTTCGGAAATTTATTTGCCTGAGTATTTAGGAATAACAAATCATGTTCAAGCTGTGCAAACATTCGTTTTCAACTCGCTTCCAATTCCACTTTCTCGTTCCTTAAGAAATAAAAATAAATGCTTTTAAAAAACCATATCCAACACAAATTAGCAGCAGAAGTAGATCATTCGGTCCCTCCAGCTTGTACCATCACTGGATCATGACTGATCTGATTGTGACCCCAGCTCCAAATTCCCATCTATCCTGACAACATTTGACTTCCTTGTAAGTCAAGAATATATTTACATTTGACATAAAATATTCAATGATCCTGCCTGCACTGCTCTCTGGGAAGAAAATCCAACAGAGCTGCAATCCCCTGAGAGAGAGAGAAAAAGAATCTCCTCATGGGAGAATCCTTAATTTTAAACAGTGTCCTGTACTTTTAGATTCTCCAGTAAAGGAAAACATATTTCAGCATCTACCTTGTCAAGTCCTATCAGGATCTTATAGGTTTCAATAAGATTAAACTTAAAAATTAAAATGTCCTGATTAAAGTAAGACTTTTTTTTTGTACCTCACTATAGAGTGCCGGATGGTCAGCCTGTGCGCAGGAATGAGCTATGATATCTACACTGACCTGATCTAATCGTCTATTCTGTTAGTTCAGTTGCAATTGAAATACTAATTTTGAAATTAAATACACTATGAAATTAAAACTAGATTTCACTATATTTTGTCAAAATGTTTAAAATGCATAGATCAAATTACTCTTCTTATTTAGTTTAATTTTTCTGTCCAAAGATGTCAAATTATCTGAAATCCCAGCACTCCAACAAGACGTTACTTTTCCCGATATATCCAAGATGAACCACTTTACAGGGCCATTAGACTGAAATGCAGCTAGTCATTTTTTGTAGTGAGTGATACTGCAATTCAGTGAGCTTTTCATTATGCAGCACTTTTAAAAGGAGCTGCGAGGACTCACAGTGGACAGCTATAACAAGGAAATGACAAAGTGTGAATGTGCATGAAAATATATGAAAGAAAATGACTGGACAGGAATTCATGATAAAAATGAAAACCTGTCAGGTCAAAATAAATGGCACAGCACTCAGAGATGTACTCCTACTCTGTTTTTGTACTCACATTTCAAAATCACACTTTAGAAATGAATTTCCTGCTTTGACAAGAACTAGGAGATTGTTTTACTTCTGTGATTAACAAGTTAACAAATTGTCAGAATGTTTGCTTTGAAATGTGCTCTTGTGATTATGCAAGTTTATTCACATTTACATTCTATCCTTCATTTCATGTCCAACTTTTCTTTCCGATTGAAGATTTTAAAATGAATCACATTTCATGAACACAAAACTAACTCCTTCTCCATTTATTCACAGACTCAAAGACTGCAGTCACAGGTTCTTATCAACCCAGAGCAGTACGATTTCCTTACCGCCATAAAGGTCAGTACTTTCAGCACTAATATGATCCACTTTATACATTAAACACCTTCTTAATGCCTTTTTGCACCTCCAGATTTAACAATTGCAGTTAGAAAAGACAAAAGATGGTCAAAATGTTCTGGAGAGTAAATGATATTAAGTGGAGAGAGAAACAGATTTAACATATTAGGTCAATTACATTTAGAACCTTGGCAGAACTTTTATATTAAGGGTGCTGCAATAATTGTAATCTGAGGTTGCTTGTATACCATGTAAACATTTTCTTTTATTTTTGTGCATTTTTAAAACTGTGGACGAGCTGTTTTGAAATCCAGGGTTTTATAGGATGGCTACATATTTTGAATGTGAGGAATTTGATATCTTTTGTGAACTCTGTGAAACTGTGGGTTCCAGCAACGTTGGAACAAACCAGAGCTGAGGGTTGTTTACAAGTGAAGACCATTAGTTTGTGGAACAGGAAACAGTTGTCAATGAGAAAGGTCCTATGCTTGCCAACAAGGTGATTGGTTGTCAGGGAGCTAAACAGCTTGGGCTGTGACCAAGACAGAAAGAAGCTAGACAGACATGGAGAGAAGCCAGCAGGTCTGCAGCAGCCAACAGCAACTCTTACCCTCAGTTCTCTGCAGTAAATCACTTCAATCCTGAATAAACCTTTTATATGCATATGTGGCCATAACTCCTTACATAGTAAGTTTCAATTATCTATATTGTCATCAGGAAAAGACTATGAACAGAAACCTGGATCCCTACCAAAACATTTTGACATCATCCTGCATTGAACAGCACTCATGTGCTCTCATTAATAATCATTGGTATTGAAAAACAGCCATTTATTTATTACTTCATACCAAATAGTAATCAAAAGATGCGAAATGAAATCTTACAGAGCATAAAAAAGCCATCAAATGTGACAAGCTGGAATTATTTAATTGCTCTGATGACATTGAACCAACATTAAATGAGATCAAGGTGTTTTTACCTGGGGGAAATCTCTATAGTTCTCGTGATTATAGCAAAATTTCAGATGTCAGATTTTTCTAACTGATCAAGTATATGCATGCAGTGTTTAGATTTTTTTTAGCATATGGTTAATGTACAAATCACTACAGTAATTATTATAATGCGGGGTAAGGGTGTGGTGAGGACATGGAGGAGCCTTGTATTAAACAGATTTGGACATACTTTCCAAACACAATTGTAGGTGAGATAACGAGGTGTAGAGCTTGATGAACACAGTAGGCCAAGCAGCATCTGTTTATCCAGCTTTACACCTTGTTATCTCAGATTCTCCAGCATCTGCAGTTCCTACTATCTCTGAAACAATTGTAGGTGATCCCTTAATGCATGCAGAGAAACATTCATTCATGATTCACAACATATTTACCATCCATCAACTAATTTTCATTCCCAAGTGTTCACTATCCGCAGTTTTGTATCCTTTAACCTTGGATTTTAGACCATCACTTCTCAGGATTGACTTGAGTTCTATGAATTAAAATCCATTTGAGGGCCATATTCATTGTTGCATTTTTAAAATCAGTTAACCAACAAATTTGTAAGAATGAAACAAGTGATGATTTCAGTGGAGGTTTGTATGTGTTGAAATGTATCCATGTTGTGAATTCGCAGTTGAGAATAAATTTGGTGTTTCTGAAAAATAATACATCGTCAATGCTCCTTTATCATAAAACAATAAAAGGATAATTTCATGGTCTCAATCATGGAACTTTTAAAACTTCAATTATTATTCATTGTGTTCATATTTGCACTGTACCGACCAGGTATTTAACAAAGTTGTCTGTGCTGTATAACCACACCAAAGGACTCTTGTGGGCACACTGGTTAGTGTCACAGTCCTCCATTTTGACGAGCAGGCTAATCACATTAGAACTATACTCCAACTGCAAGTGCTGGGGACCAGAGTGGTCTCAGAGTGATAGCTAGAGTGTGATTACAAAATTATTGTAACCAATCTACTTCAGAAATTTTAATTTTACTGACCAGACACATACAACTAGCATTTTTATATTGTTATTAATGTTGAAAATTATTGCTAGGTGCTTAAGTAGCTGTATTAGTTACTTCAGTTTTCCACTGGGCGTGACCAAAACAAATAGGATTTTGTAAATTTTCTTCTTCATTTCTCTCATGTACAGAGACAAATAAGGTAGCTCAATTCTTCCCCCACTTTGCATCCAGCGGCTCATGCTTGTGATTATTTCTGTGACAAGGTAGCTTTATATATCAACATTTCTTTAATAAGTCTCATAAGCTCCTGTGAAGATAAGCTGTTCCCTGTAATGTGAGTTTAAATTGGCCTGGATGGGTGGTGGGGGGCAGCAGTAGGACGATGTTCATATAACTATCTCAATCATTTTTTTCTTTAGATGTTCCACTATTCCGAATTTCTTTCTTAACATCAAACTGGTAATCCTTAGAAATATGCTACTGTGCAAGTTTTAAACAAGTGAAGTCACTCAATCAATCAAACAGTGGCAACAGTTTCACAGAGTTATTGCTATTCTTATGGCTAATCATTAGCATCATAATGATGCAGACGGAAAGCATTCAACCCAATATCACCACCAAGAAAATGCGGGATCTCAAGGTCTTGAGATATAAATCTAGTGTTTGTTATAATCTGTACAAAAGCTGGTTAGTTATGAAATCAGAAACAGCTATTTTTGTCTGGAATTAAATGTATTAATTATTTGAAAAAAATGGAAAAATAAATAAAATAGCTGAGCAGAGAGCGACACAGAGGCTTGGAGGGAAAGCAGATCTTTCAAATAGTTCACTCCTTATTTATTTGTTGTGTCCACAAGTGCAGTAAATTCCTTAATGTTAATCAGAAAGGGCTAGTTGGTCTCTGATTGATCTCTGAAGCTTTTTTTTACAATTATTTCTCAGTTTGTACTTAGTTAAACACTATCTTTCTTTAATACATTACCGGAAAGCACAATTCTTTAGATTTATTCCTTTCTGTTAATTCTCTTGCATCTGCTCCTGAAGTCATTAGTATTGATTTTAATTTCCAGAAGTTTACATTAGGGAAATGTTAATGGTGTCAATACCATCAATGACTGCTAACATTTTTGCTATTATTATAACATACATAATAACTTTGTCTACTTGCCACCATCATCACTGTTTGGTATAAGTGGCAAGGCTAGCAAGCACCTGGTAGCCAAACCAACAAAGGGAATAAGCTAATTTCAAATCATACAAAGGAAAACATTATATCATACAAACTATGGTGGAATAATTGGAGGAAGCAGTCAAAAGAACTTTGGAACAAAGCGTCAGCATTGAACATTATGCATGGCCTTTATTTCAAAGGAAATGGAGTATAAAAGTAAGGAGGTTTTGCTAAAACACTACAAAGGACTAGTCCGACCACAGCTGGAATGCTGTGTATAGTATTGAGCCCCTTATCTAAGGAAAGATAAAGGTAATGGTAAAGTTGTCTTAGTTCCAGAGGGCCATAGGACTGCTGTCTCATTAGAGAGAGATGACTGGTGGTGAGTTTAACCTGACGGCCGCAATACCTCAGGTGAGGGCCAAGTTTGAGAACATGGGACCCTCATGGTTTCCTCAGCCAGTACAGAAATGGAGGCTGTGCTGTTGACATCAGTAAATACCATCCAGCTGTCCAGCCAACTAAACTAACTAACCTTCAAGATGTAAAGCTATATTGGCGCTGGAGGCACTCCAGAGAACTTTCAGTGGGCTGATAACAAGTATGGAGAGACTGTGTTATGAGGAGAGATTGAGCAGACTGGGTCTGTACCTGTTGGAATATAGACAAATGAAACACAGCCTTATGTTGAAATATACAAGATTCTTAGACGACTTGACAGAATAGATGCGGAAAGGTTATTTCTCCTTATGAGAGAGTCCAAGACCAGAGGGCATAATCTCAGAATAATGGGTCACCATTTAAGACAGAGATGAGAAGAAATTTCTTCTCTCAGAGTTTAGTGGGTCTATGGAATTCTTTACCTCAGAAGTATGTTGAAGCTGTATTGTTAAGTATTTTCAAAGCTGAAATAGACATATTTTTAATTGGTAAAGTAATCAAGGGTTAAAGAGAAATGACAGGAAAGTGGAGTTTAGAATTATCAGAACAGCCATCATCTCATTGTGAATGGCAGAGCAGACTTCATGAGTTGAATAGCCTAGTTCTGCATTTCATCGTTTGGTCTTAGAGTCTTATGAAGTCATTCTCGAGAAAGCTATATCTATGCATTTGCACTTTCCAGCGAGAAATTTGTTTAATGATTAGCCATAAGAACTTTTTAACAAACAAAAAGAATGCTGGAGAAACTCAATAGGTCTGGCAGAATCAGTGGAACCAGAAAAACAGAGTTAATATTTTGAGTCCAGTACAACTCTTGTTCAGAACTAGCTGGGAATCAACATAAGAACTTTTACTAATATTTCCTCTTCCCAGACCAGACGTACAGAGGTCAATGGCAGTGGCCCTAACATCATCTTAATTCAGGAGCAAATTGCTTCGGATGCTAGAATCTGTACTAAAAAACAAAAACTGCTGGAAATCTCAGCAGGGCAGGCAGCATCCATGGAGAGAAAGCAAGCATTTCAAGTCCAAATGACTCTTCATCAGAGCTCTGCCTGACGCACTGTGATTTCCAGCACTTTTTGTTTAGAGTATTATCTTAACTGAAATCAGTTAACTCAGCACACACTAGCAATAGCATTTGTGGCCTATCAGATTTGTTGGGCTCTGCACTAGCACACGGTAATAAATATCCGTTTTACAACTCACTGCAATTATGATGAGTTTTGCTCTGTTATGAGCATCTTAAAGTGTGTACCCATCTTTCTGTTGTGTTGCTGAAGCTCAAGCATAGACACCAATTTTATGTATATCTAGATATATTACAAATTTGTTACGTGCATCAGCATAAAACAAGAGTGATGATGAACAAGCAAAACTTTAAATCATTCTGTGATCTTACCAAGCCAAAACTGGACACATTTGTACATAATACATGTATCCCATGTGTTTTGCCATGATATTTGTCATACTTTAAGGGTTTAAGTATAGTATTATTTACTAGTGCTTGCTTTTTGTTGCACACTGGGATCTGAAAGTACTTTTGCTGTTTATTATTTCTTCAAATTAACTGCATTAACTTCAAACACAACTGGTAATTGAGTGATGTGAAAACTTTAATTCTACAATAATTTTATTTAATGGCTCTTAAGCTTCAGAGAAGGGTGATTAAACAAATTCATAAGGGAATTCTCAACTTGCAATCCGTGAAAAGAAAAGCACAGAAGTATGACATTAGCACCTGTAACTGCCTAATGGCAGAAGTCTGAAGAATGTTTCACTTGCTTAATGATGAATGCAAAGAGGCATTAAGATTTACTTTCACCGTAAAAGCAGAACTATCACTGAATAAAATTAAGTAGATTCCAGAAGAGGAATTAGCCTGTGAACATTAATTGCTACAGAACATTGCACTCTTCAATTTTAGTGCAAATAGAAAGACCAAGTGCACAATGGGGAACAAAGCCACCTCATATAGTGCTTAATGCAAAACATTATTAGTAGTCTCCACATTAGTTCTGGATTTAAATAGGATTGCATTACAATATGCAAAATCATACAAGTTAATATGTCTTAGATCCTGAAATTAATCCACAACTTCATGAACTGAATATGACATTTATAGTAAATGGACAAACTTAGAATTCCATGCCTTTGTTACAATAGAATGCATATGATACTGCAATTGATTTTCATTTAAAAAATTGTATATAATATATATTCCATACAATGCCACAGCAAATCTGCTTACATACAAAACATTTTACATTTGTGGTGACACAGTGGTTAGCACTGTTGCCTTGCAGCACCAGGGACCCGGGTTCAATTCCACCCTCAGGCAACTGGAGGAAGTATTGTTATTCCTATGTAACTATTTAACTCCTGTATTCTTTTTCATACACTAACTCTATTTCCTTCTATAGTCAGTATGTCCATGTACTATATCTCAGCCCTGACAAATTGATCAGTGCCTTTTCCCATGCCAGAGTTTGGTCAAGGGCTCAGGAGACATGGATCAAGTCTTTTAGCAACTTCCAAAACCAAAACCCAACACTGCCACATGTGTGTCTCAGAAGTAGACTAGAAGGGTTCAGTTTTTGCGAATCATGAGACAAGATGGGAGGAAAGTGGGTGGTAAGGAAGGTCTGGTTAGAAAGCTTGTCTCAGTTCATGGATACAGATGCCCAACTCCTAACATTGTTCTTATTCCTCTAAATCTCAAACCTCATCCGACTCCCTATGTCCTTCTTAAGCCACCAAACCCTCCAGTACTCTTTATGTCCCCTTCACAACTTCTCATGCTTTCCATAACCCCAATACATAGCCACTTATCTGATAACCATTATGCGTAGACCTTAGGATGGCATTGAAATGGTCATACAAAAAATAAGCATCTATCAACAAATAACACTATTACATTCAAATATGATTCATACTTTGAAATAAAATCTTAGATCATAGAATGCCTATGGTGTGGAAACAGGCACTTGGCTCAACAAGTCCACACTGACCCTCAGAGCACCCATCCCCCTATAACCCACCTAATCTACACATCCCTGAACACTATGGGCAATTTAACATGGCCAATCCAACTAACCTGCACATCTTTGGACTGTGAGAGGAAACCAGAGCACCTGGAGGAAACCCACGCAGACACAGGGAGAATGTGCAAACTCCACGCAGACAGTTGCCTGAGGGTGGAATTGAACCTGGGTCCCTGGTGCTGCAAGGCAACAGTGCTAACCACTGTGCCACCATGCTGCCCAATCATAAATTGGGCCTTAATCATAGAAAAAAATAGAAAATGTAAAATCCCTCAAGTAGTCAATCACATTTTGTGAAATGCAGTGCAGTGTGAAAAGAGTGTGCATTCTGGGACAGGAGAGTTAGAAGGCTGACCTCAGTTATTGGGAACAGCATTGAACTCTCAACGTTGTCTTTATTCCTCCTAAAACTTACCTCTCACCCCAAATGTAAAACTAAATAACCACTTATCCACTTACCATATCCAAAGTAGATAACCACTTAATAACTCCTTAAATCGTGAACAGACTCCTTGCTGAGATCAGTGGTTCTGGAGACTTTAAAATTCAGCCTAGCAATTTAAAAGCTCCAGCTAACAAAAAGCACACTAGTTAATATAAAGAGATAACAAGGTGTAGAGCTGGATGAACACAGCAGGCCAAGCAGCATCAGAGGAGCAGGAAGGCTGACGTTTCGGGCCTAGAC
>JAHRHZ010000144.1:63691235-63719389 GCA_024137785.1 Ginglymostoma cirratum
TACACTTTGTTATCTCAGATTCTCCAGCATCTGCAGTTCCTACTATCTCTAGTTAATGTAAACACTTGAGTCTGTTGTAACTGAAATAAAATGATGTTTTGTTTTAAGCTGCAGATGATGTTTCATTTTTATGTCAAATCAGATTTTTTGTCAATCAATAGAATGGAATAGATTTGCTTTTTAGATGTTCTGGGTAACACTGATTGGGTCAGCATTTATTGCCGATAGGGCAGTTGAATCGACCTCATTACCTCAGATCTGAAGTCTCACATAGACCAGACCAGCTAAGGAAACCAGATTTCCTTCCCTGAAGGATGATTAGTGAGCTAGGTTTTTTAAAGACATTCAACAGCCACTATATTGTTGCTGTTAGACTGGCTTGTTATTCCAGACTTTCCTTCAGTTGAATTTGACCATCTGTTGTGGTGGGTTTTGAAATCCCCAGAAGATTATCTATGTATTCTGTAGTAATAGCCCAGTGACATTACCACAGAGCCATCAACTCCCCAGACTTTCAACAGTAGTATCTTCAAAAAAATGTAGAATTCAGTGATACCATTGAACGTCAAGGTAAGAAACTAAGAGGGAAATGTAATGTGGGTGTATAAGATCATTGTCTGTTTCTGAGTGAAGATGGGAAAGATGTCAATACTCACAGGATGCTGTTAGAAAGGTGACTCAGAGCTGAAGTTGCAAATGAGAGCTCAGTCTTCCCTGCAAGACAGACCCATGGAGAAGAAATGCCTTTCTGGTCATTTATGGTACAAGCTTAAAGAGTTTTACAAGAATACTTGGATTATATGAACACAGATTGTGCTGTGACTGGCAATTAAAGTGACACCAACCAGTCAATATGTTTATTACTTCTGAAGTGTAGAAAAAAAAGTGATAGTGCATCAAAGTCCTCTCTTTCATGCATCTTAATTTTGAAATACCTTTAATCAAATGTATAAACTGGATGACATTGATATTTTTACACTGACTGCTTTCTGTCATTATGCTAAGAAGCATTATTCAAACTACTAGTGTGCAAAACAATAAACAGAATGATATTAAATAAGCCTTATGTTCAAATAATTCAAACATATAAAGACAGACAAATGACTTTTTTTCCTGAGATTGAAGTCTTGATTGTACTACAAATGCTAACAATTCCCAAGATTTAGGAGTCTCTCTCTCTCTCTCTCTCTCTCTCTCTCTCACACACACACACACTCACTCACTCACTCACTCTAATTTTCACAGTACACGTGCGGCACGGGATTTTGGTAATCCCATTGTCTGAAGGACAGAGGGCACAGACCATACCAGGTTTGCAGAGGCATTATTGAATTTATTTTGACTAACCAGGGTACCCCCTTTGGAGAGATAAGGTTCCTTGTGGACATAGTCCCAGGGCACCTTAGTTGGGACAGGGTGGGTGAGGCAGCACATGCCCTGAGGGATGCCATGCACTCTTGTTGAGGTGAGACTGTCATGCACACTTTAGGATTGCAAATAGTTGGTAAGAATGTATCTAATAGTGCATCAACTTATTACAATGGTCAAAGCAGTCAAACAACTTTCATAAAGGATTAGTTGAAGGAATTTCAATGTACTGCACATTTTTTGAAATCATTTTAATTTTTTTTTATAAAATGATATCCATGATAGACAGAACTACATCAGAATGGCTCCTAAAGTTTGCACACATTGGATACTCAGTGAGTTGGCATGGAGAGTGGAAGGAAAAGGCTAGTAATACGGCATAGATTGGCATGAGCTGGCATAGGAATTATAAAGGGCAATAGTAGTAGGTTCAGCAGCATAGGTTGGCATAGGAGGTAAACATAGCTATGGACATTGTATAAAGACGCATGCGAGTATGAGGAGCCACAAAGTAGGGTAAAGGGACAAAGAGTGGCATGGATGATATGAACTGTCAAAGGTTGGCATGGATGACGCACTGGAATTGTGTGTGAGAAGGAGGAGTGTAAAGATCAGGGTTGGTGTGATGTTTTTAATCCTTTTTGTTACTAACTATAGTCTAATGCTATTGTGAGCAGGAGGCCTTATGACCAGCCTATGTTCACAGCCAACGACATACCATTTTGTTGTGAGGTCACCAGGTTTGTTCCTAGAAACCCCCAACAGCCTCAAACAAAAAAAAAATGACTTTCTGGGTCAATTTTTCCAAAGGTCGTAATTGAGGAGTGGTAAATCTATCTCTCCCATTTCAGCTGGAGATTAGGGAGAAACATTCCGTCAGAGTGTTGTGAACATGTGGAATCTTTTTTCCACAGAACAAGGTCATTGAATAGTTTTAATGCTGAATTAGATTTTTGATCAGCAAGGGAGTTGTGGATAATTGCGAGAAGGCAGTGACATGAAATTAAGGCCACAATCAAGATGACTAAAGATTTCATTGAATGGTGGAGTTGGCCGGAGGGGTGAGCGATCTTTACCTCCTCCTACTTATTATGTTCTAACGATTCCTTACCTTAAGCATTCAATGATAATATCACTTCTTATCAAAAATGTTTCATAAAATTCAAATGTAGATAATGCACAGATATATGTGCAGTGCTTTGCTTTCCCTTATGTTAAGAGAAATGTGTACATGAATATAGACTCATTCTGCCAAACCAGCTGAAGTACAAATGTTTAATCAAGTAAAGAAATGTGGTTTGTGAACATGTACATTATCGACTTGGAAGTCTCATTTGGGTACCTTTCAACTGTGTGAGTCTGAATTATTTGTGCTAAAGTTCTCACTGCAAAGCTAATTGAGACATTAAGACATTTTCATATTTATTTATTATGTGACATTCTCACCATGCTATTTTCAACTGACGCTTCTGTGGAACATAGTAGACGAACATGCCAGAACCTGCATCTGAAGATTTTATCATCAGCCAATGCATAGTGCATTTCAGAAATCACATTTACTGAGAATGAACCAGTATGTACGTGTTTGAGTGCAAGTATCAAATCTGGTCATATACTTCGCAAATCAAATGTAGGCTCACTTCTGTTGAAAGAGAATAACTAAAGTTATCAATTTTCTCTAGCAACTAATCATGTGCAATAGGTTAGATATTTGCTCATTCCCACTCAATGTGTGGAAAATCTGCCTCATTCACAGCACTTAGAAACTGAAAAAAACACTAAAAGGTATAATGCTCAGTTTAAATATTATGTGAGCAACTTGAAATCAAAAGGACAGTACAAAATATTTGAGGATCTTTTCAGTAAGCTGTATGTCACTGACAAATATCATATGGGGAAATAAATCAGCAGAACTCCTTGCATTACACAAAACACACAAAATGCTGGAGATACTCAGCATGTGTGGCAGTATTAGTGGAGAGACAAACAGATTTAATGTTTCAAGTCCAAATATTCTTCTTTGGAACTCATTTCACAGTCCACAGCATTTTGCTTTTATTTCAATAGAAGCGCTTCTTTACCGCTTCCTGTGGTACTTGGTTGAGTGAAGCAGAATTGTGGAAAATACTGTAAATTACATTGGATTGCTTTTCATCAGTGTAAAGGAAGGTCCTCTGTCATTGCCATTGCAGTTGACACTGATTGACAACTAAAATCACGCAGAAGAAATGTTACAGTTAAGTGTCATTTTAGGTGAGTTTAGGATACAATAGATTCTTCTGTAGGCTCAGACTGTTGAAGCAGCATTAGACCTATGAACTGCCGGATTGAATTGACCTGGAGTTAACATATAAAAGATGTATTGACCAAAAAATTCTTGTGACTGGCCAATGAATGTCACCTACCATTAGTGAGATTCGGCCTTCCTGTTTAATATCCTCATACTTTGCATTGAAAGTGGCTGTAAGTCAGACATGTGAAAGAAATGGTGTCCTGTTTGTGTCTTCTGGTTCCAGAAGTTAAAATAATCACACTTGCTGAAGATTCATCAAGTATAATTCTCACCTCTCCATGAGTCTAGTGGACTGATATATTGTTGTGAGGCACTTAACTGCAGAGCAGCAGCGAATGTGGAGCCTCCCAAACACAGTTACGTAACAATAAGTTCCTAACTTGTTATGAATAAGGAAACAATGTCACATGTTCTTTACAGGACTTGGTGAACAAGGTTAGCAGGAACAGTAAGCATTGTGTACCAACTGCAAAATGTGCTGCAGCAACTCACGCAGGCTCGTTTGATAGCACCTTCCATACCTGCAATCCCTAGTGTGCAAAGGAGAAGGGCGGCAAAAGCATTGGACCACAAGCTGCAAGATCTCTCTGGATCATACACCATCCTTGCTTGGAATTGTATTGCCATTCCTTCACCACGACTGGGTCAAAATCCTTAGCTTCATTCCTAAAAGCACCCTGGGTGTATTTACGCCACATGGACTTCAGTGGTTCAAGAAGGCAGCTCACCATTACCTTTCAAAGGAAGACTTGGATATGCCATAAATGCAAGACAAACAAGTGATGTCCTTATTCTGTGAATGAATTAAAAAAAAGTAACTCTGCACCTCCTTAACCGATCAGATTGAAGAATTGTCACGTGTACAATGCAAGGTTTGAACAAGGAAGTGAAGGCTTCAATGGTGAAGCCAATATTGAATCTGTTACAGATAACCAAATAAAAATAGGGAAATAAAGGTTATATTAAAAGAGAGAAAAAAAAATCAAATAAAATAAATACATTTTTAAAAAAAACTCCAACAACTGTGAAAGGCCGGAGTAATGTGATTCAGTTAATTTTCTTGTCAGTCATATTGACTGACAATAACTAACGCTTACCGTATTGTAAGACAGCGGGTACTTAGGCTTGAAATGGTATGACTTAACCTTCTGAGGTGAGTTACTTCATATCCACAGTGCAAGCACATGAATGTGAAGCTACTCACTACATATAAGTGGAGATTCAAGTAGTGAGATATTGTTTTCATACTGTTAATAGTTGAGTTATGGATTTCCAGTGTTGATTTCTCAAGTTCTTCATTTAAGTTCACATTCACCCTCACCTGAAGTCACAGTAGCTTTTGTTTAAAAAATGTAGTGCTGTAAGCATTGGCATTATTTTGACAGCAACTTATGGACTATTGTGTTTAACAAAACCAAGGAGGCATCTTACCCTTTGTTGATGATATAAAATGGGTGAGATTGGAATAGCCACCAATATGCACCCCTGAATTTCCTTTCCAGGTGGACGTGTCTCTTGATTGCGCATTGTATATCATTCTCAAGCATTTTTAATAGTGTTGGAACTAAACCTCTGTTTCTTGACTTTTTTTTTACAGAATACATCAAGTTCCGGTATACTGCTTGACTCCTGTATCTATTTTGACACAAGCTTCAATCTTTTATCTTCATTCTGGGTTGTTTGAAGTTGAATAATGGAAAAATATTCCAATTTGACATGAGGCTAAAAATCTTTATTCACAGTTGCATTGACAAATGTTTTCAATAGATGCTTTATGCTAATGTTATTTTTATTTGTTTGAAGCTCAAATATATAATTTTACACAGGGGTTTATGTTGATATAGAAACTGAGGTTTAAAAAGAGTTTAACCATAAGACATAGGAGCAGAAATTAGGCCATTCAGCCTCTCGGTTCTGCTCTGCCATTCAATCATGGCTGATGAGTTTCTCAACCCCATTCTGCCTCTCTCTCCCCATAACCCATGATCCCCTTGACAATCAAGAACCTATCTATCTCCGTGTTAAACGTACGCAATGGCCTGGCCTCCACAATCTTCTGTGGCAGTAAATTTCATAGATTCACCACTCTCTGGCTGAAGAAGTTTCTGCTTATCTCCAACCTAAAACATCTTCCTAAGGCTGTGTCCTCGGGTCCTGGTCTCTTCGACCAATGGAAACACCTTCCCAACATCCACTCTGTCCAGGCCATTCAGTATTCTGTAAGTTTCAATTAGATCCCCCCTCATCCTTCTAAACTCCAATAAGTATAGACCTAGAGCCCTCAAACGTTCCTCATATGTTAAGCTTTTCATTGCTGGGACCATTTTCGTGAACCTCCTCTGAACCCGCTCCAGGGCCAGTACATCCTTCCTGAGATATGGGGCCTAAAACTGTACACAATACTCCAAATGTGGCCTGACCAGAGCCTTATAGAGCCTCAGAAGTACATCACTGCTTTTATATTCAAGTCCTCTCAAAATAAATGCCGAAGTTGCATTTGCCTTCCTAACTACTGACTCAACTGGCAAGTTTACCTTGAGAGAATCGTGGACTAGAACTTTCAAGTCTCTTTGCATTTCAGACTTCTGATTTTTCTCCCCATTTAGAAAATAATTCATGCTTCTATTCTTCTTACCAAAGTGCATGACCTCGCACTTTTCCGTGTTGTACTCCATCTGCCACTTCTTTGACCACTCTCCTCACCTGTCCAAATCCTTCTGCAGCCTTCCTACCTTCTCAATACAACTTGTCACTCTACCTATCTTTGTATCATCTGCAAACGTAGCCAGAATGCACTCAGTTCCTTCATTTAAATCATTAATGTATAAAATGAAAAGTTGTGGTCCCAACACTGACCCTTGCAGAACATTACTTGTCACAGGCAGCCATCCTGAATTACACTTGTTTAACTCCACTCTCTGCTTTCTGCCAGACAGCCAATCTTCTATCCATGTTAGCACCTTCTCCTTGGTCATGGCCACCATACTTGGCTCTGCATCCTGACTCTCTTGAATTTTTGGGATATTACTTGTATCCTCCTCTGTGAAGACTGACGCAAAGCAATTAACCTTGTATGTCTGGCTGCTTATGAGCAAAGGAAGGCATTGATGACAAATCAAGTCAGAAGTGAAACGGCTCACAGAGTGAAAGGATTAAAATTAATTTAATAGGTGGAGTGAGAAGTGTGAAATCTACATTAATTGCTATATACACTGAAGGCTTGCCACATTATTATCTTCTAACATTAGCAAAAATTTGCAGGACATTGATGTAAAGAAAATTAGAGCTCAGAAGAAAGTGGAGCTTGACTTTCCATATCAAATGCTTTGCATTAAAATATTAATAGAAATGTGTAAGAATTTTGCATGTTCATTATTAATTGTCCTGTTCACAAATTTAAATTCAGCATACCATAATGTTGATGGTTAAAAATAAGATGGGGGCAAGCTAAAGTAACAGAGAGGTGGGCTAATATCATTGAGATCAGAACAGATCTCAACCTGGCAAGTTAGAACCAAAGATTGGCAGACAAAACTAATCTTAAAGAGATGTTTTGGTTACAGTTCGATGCATTCCCATAAGGGGGAATGATATGACAAGCAAAATCAGAGCTCCATGAATCATGAAAGAGACAGATTACTTAGAAACAGTGAAAGGGGAGAGTAATTTGTAGTTGTAATGTTGACAATCGAAGAGAAAACTAGCCTGCATCTAAAGGGAAAGTGAAAAAGAGGACACCAGCAAACTAATACGAAATGAAATCCAAAATGATAAGAGGGAGAGT
This sequence comes from Ginglymostoma cirratum, assembly GCA_024137785.1. NCBI lineage: Eukaryota > Metazoa > Chordata > Chondrichthyes > Orectolobiformes > Ginglymostomatidae > Ginglymostoma > Ginglymostoma cirratum. Next base: position 63,698,681 of record JAHRHZ010000144.1, read on the forward strand.
TAATAAATGAAGACAAAGAACTGCGGAGGCTGAAAATCTGAAACGAAACTAGAAGCTTTGAGAGAAACTTAGCACGTGTGGTAGTATCTGTAGAGATAACCGACATGAGACTCTATAGACAGTGTGACTCTGGTGTTCATGTCAATGGCACTTGGAAGGTGGTTCGGCAGTCTGAGGGTGTTTATAAAAGCATAGGGTTCTTGGGCTTCATAGGTAGTGGTAAAAACAAGGATGTACTGTTGAACTATATAATGCATGGATTGACTTCAGCTAGAGTATTGCTTCCATTTCAGGTCACCAGGCTTTAGGAAAAACTCAATGGTCCTGGAGGGGATGCAGAGATATCCCAGAATGGTTCCAGGGACAAGGAATTTTAGCTACATGTCTGGGCTGGAGAAGCTAGCATTAAGTTCCTTGGAACAAAGTAAGTTAAGTAGATATTTGATTGAAGTGTACAAGTTTATAACAGGTTTCAGTGAGATAGACAAGGAGACACTGTTGCCATAAGCTGATGATACAATCACGAAGGAACACAGGTAATTGGCTTAGCTCAAGAGATGGAGGAATATGTGAGGGAAGAACATTTTTCATCAATAAGTGGTAATGATCTGGAATGAACTGTTTAGGAGGCTCGTGAAAGTGGAAACAATCAATAATTTCAGAAAGAAATTGGATGGGTTACTTGTAGGAAATACACTTACTGGGTGATGCGGATAGAGCGAGGCAATAGGATTGATTAGTTTCCTCTATAGAGAACTGGCAACAAATCAATGGTCAAATGGCCTCTTTCTGTGCTGTAAATGATTGACTCTGACTTTAGAAAGGAGCACTGTGTTACCAATATCATACTGAAAGGCAAAGTGGTTGAAATAACAGATGAGATACAAACTGGTAAAGATGAGGTATTAGAAAGGCTGGCTATACATAAAGTGGACTAGAAGGGATACATTTGGCAATGTGGATGAAGAAAGTAGAGGTGAGAAACTGTGCAGCTGTTAGACATAATCTTCGAAACTCCCTTAGATGTTGCCAGAGAACCAGAGAATTTCAAATCTTACACATTTTTCAAAAGTTTAAAAGGATAAACCCAGCAACAACACATCAGTTAGTTTAATTTTAGTGGCATGAAGGTTTATAGAGTCTATAATCAGGGACTAAATTAACATTGGACAAGTGTAGTTTAATTTTGGAAACGCAGCATGGATTTATTAAAGTCAAAACATATTTAACTAACTTAATTGAATTTTTGACGAGGTAAGGGCGATGTTTGATATGGATACTGCAGTTAATGCATGCACATATATGACATTTGTGTAATGGGCCAACTGGTCTCTTTCTGTGCTGTTACCATTGTTTAGTTGTATAAAGTTGAATCCTAATATCGTTCTGATTCACATAGCCTGTTTCGGTACTATAGGTTCTCTACAGTTTGGTGCATGCTTATAAAATCATTACAAATAAAAATAATGATGCTAAAGCAAATACACTTCGAAACATAAAAGCACATACGTATAACACACTATTTGTCACCAGTCCTCATTTCAGTCCTCGCACTTGTTTAATCTTGCTGTCTGCATCTAAAGGTTGAGATTGTAGATTAATGTTTAGACAATTATAAATTTCAAATATCATTGTAATTGAAATTTTCTGATAAATTGAATTACAGGAGGGCCTGAAACCATATAATGTGTGACCTCTAACACTGTTTTTGTAAAATTTGTTCACCTCATGTTCCTTTCTGGGGTTAAGGGTTGCAGAAGAGAAATCAGTTATGTATTGTCAGAGCAGCCAGCATCCTTTAAAGGGGCTGTAATGATTGAAATGAGGTCATTCAGGTGGACCTCGTAGAATATAACATCTCTGATTGGGGCTGTTAATCTGGTCCAATCAGGGAGCCCTTGCTAACAGATAAAAACAGGAGTGTCAGACATTCTGATGTTCTGAGAGCTGGATTTGAACAAGTGTTAAGGACGTTCTATGTGTTAGTAAAGGGTGACAGGATACGAGCCTTTTTGGAGTTATTTCAGGGGCCATGTTCTTTGGCTGTTCCTCTTCTACTAGGAGGAAATGTTAATAATCATTTGCAATGCTGCCCTTGGTCTGCTGTGATGTTACAATTTGGCTTCAGTCAGTCACAGCTTTTTATTAAGTTGAGGTATCTTTGATATCGATGCACACTGAAGCCAACAAAACTACTCATCCTTAAGGCTCTGAATGCATATGGCTTCTTGCTAAGGGCCCTTTTCCCTCTTCACTTCTCCCACTTTGAGCATCTTATCCTGCTCTGTGTGATCTCTTCCATCTCTCAGTCCATTACCAGATGGAAGTAATACCATTCATCTATATTCTCAGGCATAGGTTTTTAAATCAATAAGCAGTGACATCTTTGACCAGATCGCTCATTGTAGGCAAGTATAGGAAAACATCAAAAATGCATTCAATTCCATCAGCCTATGGAATATATAATCAACAAACTAACCTGTGAATACTTCATGGAGTTGTAGGGTCATACAGCATGGAAACAGACCCTTCTGCCTAACCAATCCATGATGAACATAATCATGATTTCTTTAATTAAAGTTGGCCTTTCATTTGGTAAATGCACTTTTGGATGTACAGGGTCATGAGCAGACATATGTTGGAAAATCTCACCTGAAAATGGCATCACTGCTATCAAATCTGCTGTTCACCCTAATTGATATCAATGATTACTTATTTTGTGTGTTGCTGGCAATCATTATGCATGCCTTGTCTTTATTCTTCAGACTCCATCTTAAAATATTAAGATGCTATATAGCGCTTAAAAATAGGTCGTACCTACCCCAAGTTATTCCCCACTAAATAGTTGGTCATAATTTATGTTGTGACAATTTGGCTTAAAACATTCCTACTGTAAAACTGTATTATGCAATGCAAATACTATGTAAAAATACCTAAATCAGAATATTACAGTGGGTGCATGTTTGCTAAAATATTGCTGAGAAGGCATTTATTGTAGTTGACAACACACCTCCTTTGTGAAATGATATTAGCTATCTTCTATGAGTTTATTTCTATCTAGGTGCCCCATGATCTTATGTTTATATATGTTTTCATAGAATCCCTACTGCGTGGAAACAGGCCTTTCAGACCAACAAGTCCAGACCCATCCCCCTATAACACACCTAACCTACACATCACCAAACACAATGGACAATTTAGCATGGCCAATCTACCTACCCAGCACATCTTTGGACTGTGGAAGGAAACCGGAGCACCTGGAGGAAACCCACACAGACACAGGGAGACTGTGCAAACTCTACACAGACAGTCGCCTGAGGGTGGAATCGAACCCAAGTCCCTAGCGCTGTGTGGCAGCAGTTCTAACCACTGAGCCACCATGCTGCTTTTTTGTCATTTTATCTAAAATGAACTCAAACTCATTGGTCTGTTGTTTTCTGGGCACTTCTAGCTTTTGTTCAGAAAAAAATGAGTAACATCTGGCTCAGTAGTCTCCGGAGACCTCTTCAGAATTCAATGACTTCTGAAAGATTTGTGCAGACATTTCTGTAATGTCTCGCCTTAGACTCTTAAAGATCCACTGATGCATCTTACCGAGACATTTGTTTACCTTACATATTTATAGTTGTTTGGCAACTATACTGCTAGCCATGTGAATGCTGTTGTAACTTATCTCTGCATTTTAGTTCTGCTTCTGGACCAAACAGGTAGCCTGTCTGTCCCAAGTTTAAAATTGAGACAAAAATATATCCAGCATTTTTTTTGAACCTGTGAGGTTTTCATACCTGCACCCAACCTTACTTTTAGTGGCACCACTTTGTTCTTTGTAATTCTTCACATATTATGTATTTAATCTGTATTGGTTCTGCACCATTTTTCTTCTTGGGCGTAAATTGAATGGTTTTCTTTTTAGAGATAAAAGGTACTGCAGATGCTGGAGAATCCGAGATAACAAGCATGGGGCTGGATGAACACAGCAGGTCAAGCAGCATCATAGGAGCAGGAAAACTTGACGTTTCGGGCCTAAACCCTTCATCAGAAATGGGGGAGGGGAAGAGGGTTCTGATATAAATAGGGAGAGAGGGGAGGCGGATAGAGGATGGATAGAGGAGAGGATAGGTGGAGAGGAGGCAGACAAGTCGAAGAGGCGGGGATGGAGCTAGTAAAGGTGAGTGTAGGTAGGGGGGTAGGGAGGAGATAGGTCAGTCCAGGGAGGACGGATAGATTAAGGTCCTCCCACCCACCCTCCTGCAAAAATGCCATCCCCTATTCCCAATTCCTTCGCCTCCGCCACGTCTGCTCCCAGGATGAGACATTCCACTCCCGCACATCTCAAATGTCCTCATTCTTCAAGGACCGCAACTTCCCCCCCCACAGTGGTCGAGAACGCCCTCGACCGTATCTCCCGCATTTCCCGGAACACATCCCTCACACCCCGTCCCCGCAACAATAACCAAAAAAGAATCCCCCTCGTCCTCACGTACCACCCCACCAACCTCCGGATCCAACGCATCATCCTCCGACACTTCCGCCATCTGCAATCAGACCCCACCACCAAAGACATTTTTCCCTCCCCACCCTTATCTGCCTTATGGAGGGACCACTCCCTCCGCGACTCCCTTGTCTGCTCCACACTCCCCTCCAGCCCCACCACACCCAGCACTTTTCCTTGTAACCGCAGGAAGTGCTACACCTGCCCCCACACCTCCTCCCTCACCCCAATCCCAGGCCCCAAGAAGACTTTTCACATCAGGCAGAGGTTCACCTGCACATCTGCCAATGTGGTATACTGCATCCGCTGTACCCGTTGTGGCTTCCTCTACATCGGGGAAACCAAGCGGAGGCTTGGGGACCGCTTTGCAGAACACCTGCGCTCAGTTCGCAACAAACAACTGCACCTCCCAGTCGCGAACCATTTCAACTCACCCTCCCATTCCTCAGATGACATGTCCATCCTTGGCCTCCTGCAATGCCACAGTGATGCCACCCGAAGGCTGCAGGAACAGCAAATCATATTCAGCCTGGGAACCCTGCAGCCCAATGGCATCAATGTGGATTTCACAAGCTTCAAAATCTCCCCGCCCCCAACCGCATCCCAAAACCAGCCCAGCTCATCTCCACCTCCCTAACCTGTTTTTCCTCTCACCTCAAGCCACACCCCCATCTCCTATCTACTAACATCATCCCGCCCCCTTAACCTGGTCTATCCTCCCTGGACTGACCTATCTCCTCCCTACCCCGCTACCTACACTCACCTTTACTGGCTCCATCCCCGCCTCTTCGACTTGTCTGCCTCGTCTCCACCTATCCTCTCCTCTATCCATCCTCTATCCACCTCCCCCTCTCTCCCTATTTATTTCAGAACCCTCTTCCCCTCCCCCATTTCTGATGAAGGGTCTAGGCCCGAAATGTCAAGTTTTCCTGCTCCTATGATGCTGCTTGACCTGCTGTGTTCATCCAGCCCCATGCTTGTTGTCTCTGGTTTTCCTTTTAAGTTGCTTGGCAGCCCAATTTAACTAGGCAGGAGAACCTTTGAACTGGGTTTCCTTTATTTCAATAGCCAGAAGTGTGTCCATTGCATTTGCAATCATCTCTTTAAACATACTCTATTATTGTAAATTTCCATACATATTCAAAGCTGCAAGGTTCTCAAGATTTCTTAAACCTGTAGATCCGGTCCTCTTGAAATTTGGAAAAGTTATTTGAATCAATAGATTTTGTTTCAATTTACAATCAATGTTTTGAATAATTGTACAGCAATGTAAGGTTCCAAGATTTGACACTAGAATCCAGAATAAAGTGATGAGTCCAGTCATTCCGCATTGAATTGTTAAACACAGCAGCGTTCCAAAATGTTTTTTTTTCTTAATCTGCCTTTTAAAATTCACAATGATTCCTGTGTATTTTTCAAAATGATATCTCTCCCAAGTTGTATTATCAATCAAATACAGGCAGTTTACAGATGAAAGCTCTACTATTCCTCGCCAATTTACTTGCACAGACTGCAAATGAGTACATTTTTCCCTTCCAGATGTTTCAATCATAGTCTTGAATCCTCTTTTCAGTTCAGTCTTTGTGATGTTTGACATATCTTTTATTACAGCTATTGAACTATTCTGGTGACATCCTTCGGGATATTTCATCATTGCATATGCTTTAATTTTGCATAATATTAAAAACTATTTCTTTTTACAACTTTGTAACTTTAGCTATGGTTCACTGAAATAAAATGAATCTTTTGTTTTCTTTACTTTCAAGTCAAACAGCACTTTATTCCGAACTTACATTCTCCTTTGTGTCATTATCAGTCCACTTTCATGATTCACTGATTATTTTACGCAAAGATCTGAGTAAGTGTCTTTGTTTGAAGGTTGATGCTGTTACCAATGGAATTTGATGAAAAGTTACATCACTTTGTTCCAGTATGTTACTGGGATAAAATATTCATAGGAAAGAAAAAAATGCTGCAAGCTTGGTTAGTCATCAGTGTAAGGTTTTATGTGAACATTTGTACATTTTTTTGAACACCATCCAATAGAGCAGGCTAATTGGAAGTACATTATCTCGAAAGTTTGTCAACTCATTTATTATTTTTCTAAGCATAGACAAAGTTGAAAATTCCATGGACGTTTCAGTTCATCACACTTCAAATACAAACAATCTTCCTTAATCATAAAGCACAAATAGCAGTGCACTGTGTAGGTGCGAGATTCCAAAGTGATTTTAATGTAAAATCAGCATCAGAGGGCTATTAAGGTAATAAAGTACACAAATGGTTTCTTGCAATGGAAGTAGTGATGAAATACACAGGTGCATATTTTGCAACTTCAACGTCATCAGAATCTCAAATTACCAATACTTCAGTAATTATATTTTGAATCTGTTTTGCTGTAGAATCTTTTCCATCATCCTTTAAGTATATTGCAGAACTTAAACACTTGATGCTTTAAGAAAAAAGAATGAACCTCCTCATTTCCCCTCTGGTTCTTGTACCAATTATCTTCATTCCAAGCCACTGTGTTGAATAGCCTTCTTCTGATTTGTGAACTGTTATAGTTCTATAACAGCAGCTGGAGGTGAGGGAAAAATTACCACTATTTCTACTGGATAGAAGCATTGCTGTGAATCAGCAAAGATGAAAATCAGGGATGTACAACCAAAATATTAGGGTCATATGGTGAATATCAGATATCCTGAACATTTGAACAATTTAATAGGGGAAGAATAATAAGGTGCAGGATCATGATGCATTATTATCACATGCTTCATAAAAGTCATACAGGAAGTATATAATATTCACATTGCCTGCTTATCTCCATTCTTGCAGAATGCAGGCAAGGTGCTAAAAGTCCAGCTGTTTGAAAGCTGGCTCAGTGGGGTCCAAATTTTGTGTGAGATGGGCACCAATTAAAGCAGCATCTGTAAAGAGAGAAAGTGATTGAATGTTTTGGAATGGATATGACTCTTCTTCGGAACTGAAATCTCTGGGTCTTCCTCCTTGTGTATTGAATAGCTAAGAATCAGACCTTATTAACCCTTACTTGACAATACCTCCAGTGTATGATCAAACACATCCTGAACTCTAATTGGCTGAATCCATGAACAGTTTGTTGTCAATCTTGGATTGGTGAGATAGTCTATGCCCAATTCATAATAGTTACTTCAAAAGCAATGATCACCTTTGTCACATCACTTCCTCCTGTCTCCTCATTCAATTTACAACATGTCAACTACTTTATAAAATCATCCTTTTATTCCTCTCTAAGCTTACCCAATGCATAGATCTTAATGAAAATAAATTAATGCATTTGTCTAGAATGTATAGTGTCACTTCGTGCTGTTTATCTGTGATCCCGAATGTTCCAAATGATGAAGCTAAATATTCTCTGAAATTTATCAATATCCTTTAAGTACAAGAACCGTGTGTGACTCCATATTGTTGATACCCAAAACAAATTAGAGCTCAAGATTGCCATACAACCTAATATGCATAGCCCTGTTACAAAGCTTATGTTGCCATTTTAAAATATGTGTATCTTTGACTAAAAACCGTGTCCACTTCAAAAATATTTTCATACATGCTAGCCTAAATTTATATTAGCTTGAGCCACAAAGTAGCAATAAAAACATTAACCTTACCTTTGAGTTAGTCAGTTGGTTCTTTCCGTACAGAAAATGTTTCACAACTCAGCACATTTAAACAGAATATAATTTAATTTCTCCCTTGCTTAATCGTCAAAATTATCAATTATTGAAAAAATACCCTCAATTCTACAACAAGGCTATGGAGAAAGAGCAGGTGGGAATTTGCAGTAGTTGCATATTTCTGCTGAAGAATTGCTGCATAAACATTAAGTTGAATAGTCTCCTTCTGTTCTGTACAATTATTTATAAGATATTGCAATACATGATCCCTGGACAAAATGAAACTTTTTTTAACCATAGTCAATTCTGCTTGTCTGTGACAGTGTCATTTGGTTCTTGGGTTGGAAACCACTTTGCAGAGATGAATCATTACATGTGGGAAGGGAACTGACATTTTCTGATTTAGATTATCCTCTGTAAAACTAAGTATGAAATATAATGCTCAGACTGAGCTGTGCCACCAACTAGTTCAGACTCTCAGCTGCAAGAGAATGTATGACAAACATAGCCTCAGGAAAGGGAAAATGATTTAAAAAACGACTTATCAAAAATAACACCTAACAGTATCTGTTAAGGCTAACACAACATTATTAATTACTCAAACATTTATTCAACACGTGATTAGAATGCTGAATAGAAGTAACTGGACTGTCATAACTTAACAAATCAATTATTAATTCTATCATCCAATTTAGATATCACGGTAATAGATATGAGGAAGAAAAAATCAAGCAGGACCAATTCAAGTTATGACTGTCTGTTTTACTGGAATAATATCAGTTTAAGACTTCCAAACTTCAAGTTGAACTTTCCCATTACACTGCAGTTGCATCTGCTAGCTCAGCTCCTGGTGAAGCTCTTATCGATATTTTTTTTCTCGACTTGCTCTTCATGCTGGCCTCCCATGTTCCACACCAGAAACATTACTGAGTTCATTTAAAACTCTGCTTTCCATCAGTGTTTAGCACTGCTGCCTCACAATGCCAGAGGCCTGGGTTTGATTCCAAACTCAGGCAACTGTCTGTGTGGAGTTTGCACATTCACGTTATGTCTATGTGAGTTTTCTCCCACAGTCCAAAGATGTGCAGATTAGGTAGATTGGCCATGCTAAATGGTCCATAGTATGCAGGATAGGTGGGTTAGCCATGGTAAATGCAGGATTACAGGGATATGGTAGGGGGCAGGTCTGGGTGGGATGCTCTTTGGTGGAACGGTGTGGACGCGATGGGCCAAATTCCCTGCTTCCATATTGTAGGGATTCTATAAGCGGTGAGCCTCTGTGCATGGGGAGGGGCCTGTGACCTGGAGTCTGATTAAAATATGGGGTTGGTGAGTAAGGGGTAGTAAGTATGCGTTTGAGAGTTTGGTATTTATGGGATTGGTTAGTGTGTGAGAGAGTGTGTATTTGTTAATGGGAAGGGAGAATTGGGGGAGGGAAAATGGAAAGTGTGTATTGACGGAGGGAAGGAAGAATGAGAGTCAGATTACTGAGTGCGTATTGAGAGAGGTGTGGGGAAGGATGGATTGGAAGAGGAGTTGATTTGCATGTGTGAGAAAGAGCGCGAACAAGGGTCGTGAAGAGAGGTTACTGAATGAATGAGTGGGAGGAGAAAATTTTGCAAGACGGTGTGGTGTATGCAGGTGTATGTGTGCACCTGGGTTGGGAGAATGAAGGGGTTTGGGATGAGGATGTTTTGGGAAGAAGGATATATGTTCATTTGTGTAGCACTTCTAGGGGAATTGTAAATATTTCAGTGTGTGAGGTGATTTGGGGGAAGGGGCTTTAGAGTCTTCTGTCATCAGTGAAAAAAGAGCTTGGCAGAAACATGTATAAGCACCAAAACTAATACAATTTTTACAAAGTACTTTAAAACACAAATTTTCATATTTATATCCTGTATTGTATGATTTAAAATATGCAAACTTTAATAATGTACTGAATATTGCGATGCTTCTTTATTTCATTTTTGTTTCTGCTGACATATGAGGTTATGTTAATTTTCACACATTAAATTGGGGTCAAACAGGAAACCATACACAAAAACAGCAAGCGTAGGCCAATTGGCCCCTTGAACATGTTCTGCCACTCAGTTAGAATAATATTACCATAAACTCTGGAGTTCCTCTTTTCCACATCTCAACCTCTCTTTCTCCAGCTAGGTATTACTTTAAGCCTTTTTCTTTGGCACATCCTATGATCAACTGCCCTAAATTTCTGTGGCTTGATGCCAAGTGAGTTTGATAATATCCATGTGAAGTTTTTTTGAACATTTCACTCTATATAACATGTTAAATATTTGCAAGGTGTTTGTGCTGTTGCTAAGGAGCAGCAGAGACCTAATAAATATATGTAAATTCATGTTTTCACTGGGTTTAGAAGGCTTCATCAAGTTAAACTTAAGAATGTTGATGATTGTAATTCCAAAACCAGGCCATAAATTTGTGGGGATATTTGTGAAGGAGAGGACATTTGGTTCTTTTGATTAAATCCCTAGTTAAACAGTATGAGAGCTTGTTCCTAGCTGTGATGGCTGCACCAGCTGAGTTGAAGAATTGCACAGAGAATTTTTGGAGTTGAAAGACAATCTCTGATTTATAGCTTGGGCAAAAGTTAATCTGCTAACTCAGATGTTGTGCTCAGTTTATAGTTGAGGTTGAATCCTCAGGAGGAGGCTGAGCAGCAAGTTTGAGTCCTGAAGCTGCCCGGAGATGAGGTAAGGGGTTTGGGGGGAGGGGTGCGGTGGGGGCGCGTGGAATGAAGAGAAGGCTTCACACGAAAGGAGTAGAACATCTCACCTCTGTGATGATTCCTGTGAGAGAACTGTAAACCAAAATAATCAAATTTAAGGAATGATTTACAAATAAAACAACCAAAAGATTGTGTAGAACTTGTTTTAACACAATTTAGAACAGATACAAACTGCTCAAGAATTATTAGTCAAGTGAGACTTGATCCGTACCTTCAAGTATCACCTGCTCCAAAGGCACGTGATAACATCTCTGAACAGGTTGACTGGTTAAACAAAAATGTCTACTATTGGTACATTTTATGTCACTAAAAGCATTTATTTCATTTTCTGTGCAAATATCGAATCATAGAACCTTAGAATGTTACAGTACAGAGGGAGGACATTCAATCCATCTTGTATTTACAGGCTCCTGAAAGAGCTACCCCAGCTAATCCCACAATTCATCCCTATCTCCATAGCCCTCCAAATTTGTCAAATCCAGATAGCAACACAATTCCACATTATGTTGTTCTTTCTTTATTCTGTTTTAACATTGAGTCATATCCACCAGCAATTTTTACATTTGAATTTCAGTAGCATGGTAATTGTTAGGAAAGTACATTTGTACAAACCCCTAACCCCTCTGGTTATGACTGTCCTAATGGTGTAACTTTCAAGAGTTCTTTTTTCAACAGATTGATTAAGTGGTAGAGGTGGGTGTAGAGTGGGTAAAAGAAGGCATTTAGTACACTTACCATCATTGCTCAGACCTTTCAGTATCGGAGTTCAGACTTCGGGTTGAGGTTGTACAGGACATTGGTGAGGCCTCTTCTGGAGTGCTCAATGCAGTTCTGGTCCAGATGTCTCAGAAAAGATTTACCAGGATATTGCTGATAGCAGAGGATTTCAGTTATAAGCTAGGCAGGGACTTTTTTTCACTGGAGCACAGGAGGTTGAGGGGTGACCTTAGAGAGGTTTATAAAATCATGAGGGACATAGATAAGGTGAACAGCAAGGGTATTTTCCCTAGGGTAGGCGAGTTCAAAACTAGAGGGCATATTTTTAAGGTGAGAGGAGACAGTTTTTAAAAAGGACATTAACAGCAACTTTTTTTACACGGTGGTTTGTGTGTGGAATGACTGCCAGAAATAGTGGTGGAAGCAGGTACAGTCACGACATTCAAAAGACATTAAGATAAGTACATGGACAGGAAAGATTGAGAGGGACATGGGTCAAATGCAGGCAAATGGAAATAAATCAGTTTAGGAAACCTGGTTGGCATGGACTAGTTGGGCCAAAAGGCCTATGTCTGTGCAGTATGGCTCTATGATTCTATAACAGCCCAGTCAAGAGTTTGGTCACCTCAAGAAAAACACCCAGTTCTTTAGCATCTGCAAGTTAGTCACACAGCTTTTGAGGTTTTAGACTCTGTTAGCCACACTATACCTCTAAGGGCCTATGGCTCCCATCCTGTTAAACAGAAAAGAAAATGACCTATTCCTAAAAATAATTTGCTTCTTCTCCACATAAGAAGTCTGTATTCCTCTATGTTTCTCTTTCCTATTTTGCTTTGTGCATGCATCTGTTGACTATCTCTTTAATCCTCCAGTTCCTCTGTGTGTAGTTCTCCTTTGTGTCGGCAGCTGTCCTTTTGTGTGCTTGTCACATAGTTTCTCTTTGTTAAACCTGCTTCCTTGACAGTACATTTTTGTAGTAAGAAAATATTAAGTATTTCTTACGAAGCAAAAAAGTTGCAATTGATGCAAACTTTTAATAGTCCTGTCAAATATTTTAGAAACAATGGGAGATTCCAAAGACCGTTTAAATACTTTTATTTCTTATTGCTCTGATTCTAGGTTAATGGTTTTCACATCTCAAATGAACGCAGGGGGTGTGTTTACAGTGGCCTCACTTTATCCTGAAAGCTGTAATTGACTCATATTAGCTGACTATTAGAAATTGCAACTGATCAAATCAGGCACTTCATTTCTTGTTTTTCTAAACGTTAATTTTGGCCCTGAATTTCTAAGACGTAGTGACATTTAAGGCTGAAATATCTGAAATGAATAACATTCATCAATTTTCATTGCTACAAGCAGATGAAGATGCATTCTCTGCCCAACAAAACAAATATTTTTCTTTGATAGTAGGAACTGCAGATGCTGGAGAATCCGAGATAACAGCGTGTAGACCTGGATGAACACAGCAGGCCAAGCAGCATCGGAGGAGCAGGAAAGCTGACGTTTCGGGATGAGACCCTCCTTCTTCTGAAGAAGGGCCTAGGCCCGAAATGTCAGCTTTCCTGCTCCTCCGATGCTGCTTGGCCTGTTGTGTTCATCCAGCTCTGCACCTTGTTATCTCAAATACTTTCCTTTCTTGCTTGAGGTAGAGGAGCAGGGAAACAAAGTTCAGGTCTTCACCAAGGATGGAAGACTCCAGCCATGCACAGAAAATAATTGAAAATGCACATATCCAGTCATGAACGCTATACATCAACAACCCAGGGCATACATCAATAAGAAACACTCCCACTCACTCAACATTTCAAAGGTGTAGGACAACTATTTATATAACATGAAGGCCTGTGAACTTGTTTCGAGACATTTTTCATGATGATTATCCTGTGCCAGTCCTCAGTCCATACTTCTTTCAGTCAGACCATCAAGTGTTATGCTGGCTGCTTCTGGACAAGGTGTATTCCCTAAACATGTGGCCATAGCCTCTGTCAGGAACCTGTCCATACTGAAAGAGTTCTAAAATATTATAGATTCTGGGATGATTCATGATTCTTGATTCCTGCAGATTGAGACTTAACAAATACCATCCTACCTTTTAAGAAAAGAGAGAGAGAGAGAGAGTGAGAGAAAACAGGGAATTACATAACGTGTATCCTTACATCAGCAGAAGGTAATGAATTAATGATTAGCTAACAGATAGAAAATAGACAGTAGGAATTAATGGGTCATTCTCACATTGGCAGGCTATGACTAGTGGAATAACAGAAGGTTAGTTCTTAAATCCGCACTGTTCACATTATATATCAATGTGTTGGAGGTGAAGAGCAAAAGTAACCTTTCGAAATTTGAGTATAGTACAATATTAAGTGGGAATATGTGCTGTAAAGAAGATGCCAAGCAGCTTCAGGAGGGTTTGGGTATGCTTAGTGAATGGGCATGAACATGTCAGATGGAATACAATGTTGAAAATTGTGAGGTTTTCCATTTTGGTCGGAGGAACAGATGTAAAGATTATTTTGTAAACGGCAAGAGGTTGGAAAGTGTAGATGTGCAAAGATACCTAGTCAATAAGTTACTGAAGGCTAATATGCAGGTAGAACAAGCTATTCGGTAGGAAAATGGGATGTTAGCCTTTATTGCAAGACAATTTGAATACAAGAGTAATGAGGTCTTCAATTGTACAGGAGTTTGGTTAAACCTCACTTATGTACGGTTCTGGTTTCCTTATCTCAGAAAGCATATTATTACCATAGGAGCATAATAAATATTCTCCCGACCTGTTCCCAGCATGGAAGAACTGGTCTATGAAGAAAGATTGGGCATATTGGGCCTGTATATTATATCCCACTTGAGTTTCAAAGAATGAGGGGTAATATTGAAAGCTAAGGAATACTCAAAGAGAAAGACAGTGTAGATGTAAGTTAGATGAAGATGCTTCCCCTGGCTGCAGAGTCCAACCAGAGGGCACAATTTAAAAAATAAGGGTGATTCCATAAAAGGTCCAACTAAGGTAAAACAGTGGTGACTTAACCTTTTCAATTTGAAGAATAATACACATGCACCAATACCTTCTGATGTACTGAATACTTAGGATTTTAATACTTCCGACGTTCCCAAACTGTACGTAACCATGTATAGTTTGAAATTTAAGGAAAATGATGGCCAAATCCATGTGATCATTTTAATTTAATCTTTTGCAGAGAAAATTGATTAAACGCAATGGAGTGTACGGTATTGTCAGAAGTTGAAAAATGTTCAGTAATTCATGAAAACAGAAATCCTGTCTATTTCAGGCCAGCTGCAAATTCACATACCGTAAAATGCTAGTCTAGGTCACCTCTAGAGATTTAATTTGTTTCTGACAGATAAAGGAAATGATCATTCACTCATTGACAAATAAGTTGCTACAATCATGCTGAACAATAATTAGTTTGGTTTCAATCCCATTGGATTATGCAGCATGAAAATTTCATGATATCAACTCAAAAAAGCCACAGGAACAACAGTTGATAATGAGTCCATACATTTTTACTTTGTTTTAAATCTGATATTTTACCTAATATTTCAACAGCCACAGCTTATCACTATTACCTTCAGTAATCTCATGACAAAATGTAAAATCAAGAAAATAGAAAGGTTTGCAAATGTATCAGAGATAAAAGGTACTGCAGATGCTGGAGAATCCGAGATAACAAGCATGGGGCTGGATGAACACAACAGGTCAAGCAGCATCATAGGAGCAGGAAAACTTGACGTTTTGGGCCTAAACCCTTCATCACAGAAAAAAATCTGATGATTTTTCTGATGAAAATGATGAAAATTTTTCTGATGAAGGGTTTAGGCCCGAAACGTCAAGTTTTCCTGCTCCTATGATGCTGCTTGACCTGCTGTGTTCATCCAGCCCCATTCTTGTTATCAAGGTTTGCAAATGTGTTTACTAATAGTGAAGTATTTTTGACATATTCAAATATTGCTCATTAGAAGGGAAATATATTGAAAGCATTATGGAAATTATTAATTTTGATGCACTTTAAAAAAGATAATGCTTCACCATTAATTGTTTTTAAGGCTAATTCCTTACCATCCTCACCCCCTGCACTCTTTTTAATGAATATATCTTCTGAAATTGCAGAAACGGAACAAAGTGTATTGGAAAAAATGCATCAATCTTAAAATTACAGAATCAAATACCATGCTAAATGTTAAACCTCACTTTTATAGTTCATAGGATCCAGGATAACTTGGCAAGTTGGATCCAAAATTGGCAGAAGGCTGTTTGTGTGACTGGAGCCAGTGGTTTTCCATTGGAACCAGTAATGGGTTCCTTTATTATTTGTGATATTCATAAATAATGAGAATGTGGGGAGAATAATAAGTAAGTTTGGGGATGATATAAAGAACGACTAGATGATTAACAGTGCAGAGGTAAGTGTTGGCTAATGAGAGGGTACAAATGGATTGGTCAGATGGGCAGATCAGTGGCAGATATAATTTAACAATGATAAAAGCGATATAACAAAATGAAGAAGTACTCAATGATTAGCAAGACACTAGGAACCTGAAAGGAACAGGTGGAGCTTGGAGTGATTAACACAGATCCCTGAATTTGGCTAGGCAGGTTAATAGGTTAGTTAAGAAGATGTACAGGCTGCCTGTTTTTATCAGTCTGGGAATGGACTATAACATCATGGAAGTTATGTTGCATCTGTAAAATATTTTGTTTAGACCACAACTGGAGAACTGTGTGCAGTTCTGGTCATCACAACAGGATAGATGTGGCCTGGAGGGGATGTAAATGAGATTCACAGGCATGGAATGGAGCATTTCAGTTATAAGGATAGAATGGATAAGCTTGAGTTGTTTTCTTTGGAGCAGAGATGGTTGATAGGGAAACCTCATTTGAGGTGTTTAAGTTTATGAGGAGCGTGGACAGAGCAAATAGAAAGTACCTGTTTCCCTTCGTTGAAGGGTCAAGAACAAGGGGCACACTTTTAAAGTGAAAGGCAGGAGGGCTAGAGAGGATTTGGGGAAAAAGTAGAGAGGGTGGGGTGGGGGATTGTGGTGAGAGTAGTCTGGAATGCTTTGCCTGGGAGGGTAGTGCAGGCAGCTAATCTCACAACCCTAAACAGGACTTGGATGAATGATTGAAATGTCAACATTTAAGGCTATGGGTTTTCTGCAGGAAAGTAAGACTGCTAGAGGTAGTAGATAACAAGGTGTAGAGTTGGATGAACACAGCATGACAAGCAGCATCAGAAAAAAGAATTTTCTTTTTCTTAAGAAGGGTCCAGACCCAAAACATCAGCTTTCCTGCTCCTCGGATGCTGCTTGGCCTGCTGTGTTCATCCAGTTCTACACCTTGTTATCTCTCTCTCTGTGGATAGTAGTTTGTTGTGGAGGTGTAGACTCACTGGGGTGAAGGACCACTTCTTCATTGTATGTCTCTAAGATTTGATGATTCTCTGATCCTATTAGCAAAAAATCACATGGATAATGATAAACACTATAGCTTAAGTTAAGGTTAAGAAAGAATTGGCCTCTTGATGCCAATCAACACATACTAACTTATGCATTATTGATAAATTGTGGACTCTAAAATGGTCCCCTTGGTGGAGGGATGAATAAGCAAGGATAATAGATACAAGGTAAGATGCAGGAGGTGCACAGGGGATGTGGAAAAGAAATTTCTTCATCCAAGGGTGTTGGGAATTTGGCTGTAAGGATGGTCAAAGCAGAAAGCTTCATAATATTTAAGAAGCATTCAGATGTACACTTATGATGCTAAGGCATACAAGTCTATGGGCCAAGCGATTTGATTTGATTTAATTACTATTGTCACGAACCAAGATACAGTGAAAGGTTTTGTTTTGTGTGCTATCCAGGCAAATCATGCTTTTCACAATTGTATCAGGATAATAGAACAGAATGCAGAATTTAGTGTTACAGCTACAGATAAGGTGCTGAGGAACATATAAGAAGTCCCTTCATCAATCTGATAATACAAGATATGAAGCTGTTCTTGACCCTGTCGGTATGTGTTTTCAAACTTTTGCATATTCTGCCCAATAGAAGGGGGTAGAAGAGAGCATAACTGGAATTGGAGGGGAGTTTGGTTATGTCGGCTGCTTTCCCAAGACAGCAGGAAGTATGGACAGAGTCAATGGAAAGAAGGCTGATTTGCACGATAACCTGGGCTGCATTCACAATTCCCTGTAATTTCTCGTGGTCTTGGGCAGAGTAGTTACCATTCCAAACTGGGATGCATCTGGATAGGATGCTTTCTATGGTGCATCTGTAAGAATTGGTAAGTCATGTAAGCATGCAGAATTTCTTTAGCCTTTGAAGGAAGTGGAGATGTTGATGTGCCTTTTTGACTGTAGCGTCAACGTGGATGGACCAGGACAGATTGTTGAAGATATTTACTCCCAGGAACTTGAAGGTGTCGATCACTTCCACCTCAGCACCATTGTTACAGACAGGGGTGTGTCCTCTATTCCCCTTCTTGAAGTTGATGACCAGCTCTTTCATTTTGCTGACATTGAGGTAAATTGCTGTCTTTATACCATGCCAATGAACTCTCTATCTCTTTCCCATACTCTGTCTCGTTGTTGTTTGAGATCTACACCAGTACATTGGCATCATCAGCAAATTTGTAAATGGAGTTAGAGCTGAATTTGGCCACACATTCACGAGTGGATAGGGAGTACAGTAGGGGGCTGAGCACATAGCCTTATGAGGCACTGGCGTGGAGGAGTATAGTGGAGGAAGTTTTGTCGCCTATCCTTACTGATTGCTATCTAGAAGCCCAGGATCCAGTTGTAGAGTGGGGAGCAGAGTCCTAAGTCTCAGAATCTGGAGATGAGTTTGAAAAATGCTGGAAAAGGAATTAGAAAATTTAGGCGGCACAGACTTGGTGGGCCCAGGAGTCTTTTTCTGTTAACCTCTATGATTCAACAACACTAAATTTGTAATTAAAGATTCTAGGAAGAACACTAAATTCCAGATATGTGACCAAGATTGGAGGTATGTCCTCAGATTGACCTTTAGACTGATTCTGTCAAAATTCCTGAAGTCAATTAATTTGTGTACTCATTGACAGACAGAGAAATTGCTCTCTGCTGAAACACAGCTACATGGGTTTGGGATGGGAAGAAAGAGGAGGAAAGCTCTTGATGAGTCATTAGGAACATTACAGACTTTATGTATGTCTGATAGTTCCTCAGGTCCTACTCTTTTCGGTCTCAATGCCTTCTCCAGAAACCAAAATGCTGTAGCAGTGTTCGACCAATTCAATATTGTCCCACGTGTAACTTCTAAGTACGCCTTCCGTCACAATGTCTCACATGCACACCATTATTTTTCTCAACTGACTTCTTTTTTACTTCCAAGTCCTTTCTTTCCCCGTCTCTTCTCCAGCTGACAAAGTATTCCTTAACCATCAATTGGTGTTATATTTCTGCGTTTCAACTTTCATTTTTTTCATAGCAGGAGAATGTTGACCTTTGAGAAAAGAAGCCGTATTTGGAGCACTAGTATACAATGTGGCTTTGTCAGAATAGATCTAAGAGAGAACAGAAGCTGGGAAAAATGGAAGACTTAATACTGGTAGCAGGTATAAAAGGAGGTGTA
Source organism: Ginglymostoma cirratum (assembly GCA_024137785.1). NCBI lineage: Eukaryota > Metazoa > Chordata > Chondrichthyes > Orectolobiformes > Ginglymostomatidae > Ginglymostoma > Ginglymostoma cirratum. The sequence continues at coordinate 63,717,921 of JAHRHZ010000144.1, forward strand.
ATTAAGGGAACATTGAGAAGCCATATGCTCATAATAGATATTGGTTGATAATGTTTCCCAGAAAATTGGACACAGAAATTAAGAAAGAAGCATTAAAGATGTATGAATGTGAGAGAAGGGTGTAAATCTGAAGCAAAGTTGTTGAAATATTCCAGTTCAGGGCAAAAACATGAAACAACACCTACACAACCAACAGTACAGTGGAAAGAAAATGAGGGACAGAGCAAGTTGAACTGTAACATAAAATCATTTACATATACCATGAACAGATAGACATAACTAGAATTTATATGGTTTCCCATTTCAACTCTTTGTATTAAGTGCAGTCAAAGGATTTGTTGTTTAACACGAGAGCAAAGTCAGCCAGGCAGCAGGAAATAATGTCAGATGGAGTTTGGTTGGGCTTGTGTTGTGGGATGGCAGTCATAGTCACAGAGTCACGGCCGTCCACAACACAGAATAAGGGCCTTCAACCTTTTGAGTCTGTACCAGTCAAAAAACAACCATCCAACCATTCTACTCCAATTTTCCAGTACTTTGTCCATAACCATGTATGCTTTGGCATCGCAAGTATACATCTAACTACTTCTTAAATATTATGAGGGTTACTGCCTCTGATAACCTTATAGGCATCCAGTTCCGGATCCCCACCACCCTCTGGTTGAAAATAATTTTCCTCACATCTCCTTTAAACCTCCTCCCCCTAACCTTAAATGTATTGCTTTTCTCCCCTCCAGGAAGGGGAAAATTTTTTATTCCTGTCTACCCCGTCTATGCCCTTCATAATTTTATACATCTCAATCATGCCAAACCTCAATCTCCACTGCTCAAAGGAAAACGAACCCAGTCTGTCCAACCTCCTTTCATAATTAAAACACTCCAGCCCAGGCAACATCCTAGTAAATCTCCTCTGCACCCTCTCCAATGTAATCATATCCCATCTGTATTGTGTTCCAATTCCAGATTCCAAAACTGCACCCACGACTTTAGTTTTGGCCCAAATGAACCTCTATACAGTTTCAGCATAACCTTCCTGCTCTTAATTTCTATGCCTCAGCTAATGGAGGCAAGTATCCCATATGCTCTCTTAACCAATTTGTTTACCTGTCTTGCTACATTACGAGACCAATGGACGTGCACATCAAGGTCCTCTGATTCTTGATGATTCCCACAGTTCTACTGTTCATCAGCCTTCCCTTGCCTTGTTTGTCTAACAGCTTGGATCATGCTTACTGAAAGCAAAAATTGTTTATCTCGGTACTGTCTGAAACCATTCATTCACCAGATCAGTATATCATTACAGTAGTTTTGACTTGGAGAGATAAAAGGTACTGCAGATGCTGGAGAATCCGAGATAACAAGCATGGGGCTGGATGAACACAGCAGGTCAAGCAGCATCATAGGAGCAGGAAAACTTGACGTTTCGGGCCTAAACCCTTCATCAGAAATCATTTCTGATGAAGGGTTTA
>JAHRHZ010000144.1:63719789-63751651 GCA_024137785.1 Ginglymostoma cirratum
ATTTCTGATGAAGGGTTTAGGCCCGAAACGTCAAGTTTTCCTGCTCCTATGATGCTGCTTGACCTGCTGTGTTCATCCAGCCCCATGCTTGTTTTCTCAGTAGTTTTGACTTGTTGCCTTCTTGGTCCAAATACCCCTAGCTGCATCCTCAATAGCTTTCTTTTCATCATAACTTCAGAGATGTGACTGCTCATGATTCCCACAGTGTTGAAATCCATTTACAATATCAGTAATGAGCCAACAAGAAGACTGGATTTCATTAAGCTCCACCAGACAATATTTCAGCCTCATGAGCTTGAGCAAACATTTATCATTAACTTTAAATGGCACCATCAGCCAGGTTCCCACTATTAATATTTTAGTCTCAACATTGACAGGAAATTAAACTAGATCCATTGTATCAGCACAGTGACTGCAAAAGGAGCATAAAAGTAAAAAAATCTGCAAGAACTCAGTATTGACCAGAAGCTAAAATGCCAAACTTCCCACATGTCATGGTTAGCAAAAGAAATCCAAAGGTCAGTATTCCTGAGTGTCTTTCCTCCTGATATTTCAAAGTCTCTCTGCCTATAAGGCATACTGAAAGATTGATGGAAAGTCTTCATTTACAACACCAAAGACTCAAGAATTTCAGTACCATCCAGAAGAAAGCAATGCACTTGATTGACATCTCTTCCATGACCTTAAACAATCCGTTCCTCCACCTTTGGCGTATTGTGGTAATAGTGTGCATTAAATACTAAAGTGGTCAGTAAGATTGCTTCAATAGCATCTCTTAAACCCATAACTGAGCAACAAGTGGTCAGCAGGCTCATGAAAATGTTATCAGCTCCAAGTTCCCCTCTTTGACAGAGCAACCATGTTCACTCAGCCTCCTGTATGCATTGGAAATATGGCCCATATACAGCAGACACTTAAAATTCCTGAAGTGTAATCACCAGCATTGCCTTCATAAAATCTTGCAAATCTGCTGGCACTGATAGGCATACCAACGTAAGTGTCCTCTGCCAGGCGAATTTCTCCAGTAGCAGCATCAGGTCATGCATGACCAACTGCGATGGGCCACATTATCCAGAAACAAGTGGTTTACTCCGAGCTCTGCAAAGGGGACATGATCAATAGGAGGTACAGGAAACTCAACAAGGATGCTCTGAAAGCATTCATAAATAAATGCAATACCCCCACTAACATTTTGAAATTGTTTCCCTTGAATGCACAAACTGGAAAAGAAGCATCCGCGAAAGCGCCAACCACATTGAGCATCATTAAGTGGAGCACATTGAGGCCAAGTGCAAGCAACAGAAACAGAACGCAGAATCTAGAGTGGAGTTCGGAAGAATAAGGGGGAATAGCATAGAAACATATAAAGTTCTAATAGGATGGAACAAGATAAATGCAGGATAGAGATAATAGGTACTGCAGATGCTAGAGAATCTGAGATAACAAAATGTGGAACTGGATGAGCACAGCATGCCAAGCAGCATCATAGGAGCAGGAAAGCTTGACGTTTTGGGCCTAGACCCTTCATCAGAAAAAGTGCAGGATAAATTTTCCCAATGACAGGGAGTCCACCCACCATCTTCCTCAATCACCACCTGCTTCACAGTTGCCCCACAGCCATCACAGAACTTACCCCCCAAGAGTGGAAGCAAAGGCACCCTCAACTGAGATGGACTGCCAAAGAAAAACAAAACCAATCAATATGATCATGGCTGATCACCCAACTCGGTACCCTGTTCCCATTTCACTCAATACTCTTTTATCCCTTTAGTCCCAAGAATTTTACCTCACTTGTTCTTGAAAACATTCAATGTTTTTGGCTTCCACTGCTTTCTGTAGTACAGAATTTCACAAGCTCACAACTGTCTGGGTGCAGAAATTTGTCCTCAATGCAGTCATAAAAGGCATACCCCATATCCTTAGACTGTGACCTCTGGCTCTGGACTCCCTGTCATTGGGAACATTTATCCTGCATTTATCTTGTTTCGTCCTGTCCTTTTATATGTTTCTGTGCTATTCCCCCTCATTCTTCCGATCTCCAATGAATACAGTTCAAACCAATCCAATCTCTTTTCATATATCAGTCCAACATTCCAGGAATCAGTCTAGTAAGCCTTTGTCATACTTCCTCAATAGCCAGAACATCATTTATCGTCCAATCCTGTCACTGTTTTCCAATTTCTATTAATTCTTTTACAAAGAACTGTAGCATTTTTTCTACCACTGATATCTAGGCTTACCAGTCTGAAATTCCATTTTGTCTCTGCCTTCTTTTTAAAATAGTTGGGTTATATCAGCTACCTTCTAATCCATTTGAGCTGTTCCAGAGTCTCCTGAGTATTGAAAGATGACACCAATGTATCCACTATTTTTAGGGCCAGGTCCTTAAGAGACACTTAAATGACTTTGTTAAGAAACTGACCTGTTTGTTCTCTCTTGACGAGTTGACGTCATAAGTGTTTCCAGCATTTTCTGCTTTTGCTTCTCACTCTCTGTTCAGTCTGATTTACCTTCTGAGCCTAAAAGCCTTTCTAAAAGCTATTACGTCCAATCAAAAATATCAAGAACTGGTCTACTCCTCCCTTTAATCTCACTATCCCTCCTAAATCCATTTTCCTCCATCAAAGAAGCATTCAAATGTGCTTGGCATTCAGAGAACTGAGAATTTGCTATAATATTTTTTATTGTTTCACCTCAAATGCAGGTTGGGCCCAAGGTACAGTGATAACTCTTAACTTTCCATGAAACAAATGTCATACTTATTTAGAAAATGTATTGAATGGAGGATGAATTAAACCAAATAGGGGTTCTATTTAATGTGGAACTTTCATCAATCCTCTGGTCTGTTGATTTAGCAGACCAATGATTAGATAACAGACCTAAAGGAAAATTTATCCCAAGGCCCGAAACGTCAAGTTTTCCTGCTCCTATGATGCTGCTTGACCTGCTGTGATCATCCAGCCCCATGCTTGTTATTTCGGATTCTCCAGCATCTGCAGTACCTTTTATCTCTTATCCCAATTGTAGTTGGGTAGTTATACAGTCATTTATAAAATTATCTTTGGAAGAATTCTTCTTCTTTTTAATGTAAAATTCATTTTTTTATAACTACAATACCATACACACTTACACAGTATTCAAATTTTGAATAAAACCAATTATTTGATTTAACTAACTTTTTTTATCTTTTAGATTTTCTAAGGTGAATGAGGATTTACAAAAATCCAAATGTTTGTGTGATGAGATTATCATATTTATTTACCAATTTCATAAATGCTGAAAAAATATCAAAATGCAGAAGTTCTACGAAGACTTCATGTAAGATTACAGCAATTACAGACTATTTAGTTTAACTTCGGTATTGAAGAAATATCCAGAAGCAATAATTCAAGAAAGAATTGATGGTCACATGGACAAATATGAGATTATTTAGGGATTTCTTAAGGCAAAATCATAACTATTTTGCTGGAGTTCCTTGAAATTGTAACAGGGAGGGTTCATGGGAGAAATGCTAGGCCAAATAGCCTCTTTCTGTGTCATAATAATTCTGTTAATGTGCAATGTGCTGTATATAGACTTCCAAAAGGAGTTTAACGCAATGCTGCACAACAACGTGATGAGACTGGTTATAACTAATGGAAGAAAGGGCACAGTAGCAATGCAGAAACAAACTGTTTAAGGGATAGGAAACAGAAAAGGTTCATGGATGCTTTTCAGGCTGGAGGAAGGACATAGTGGCGTACTTCAGGGATTAGTATTGGAACCTTTGCTTTTCCTGACTTCTTCTAAAAACTTAGATATGGGGAACATTTTCAAAGTTTGTGAATAATACAAAGTTTTTAAAAGCATTGTAAATTGTGAGGAGGGCAGTGTAGAACATCAAAAGTTCAATGTGGAGAAGTATGCCATGATACATTTTTAGCAGAAAGACATTGAGGGGCAGTATGACATAAAGGGTACTGTTCTAAAAACATGTACAGTAGAAGAGAGCCCTGCTGTGCATAAGTGATAGAAGATGGTAGGACATTTGGAGAGACCTGTTAATAAAGCATTCAACACACCAGTATTTATTAATAATGACATAAAGTGCAAGAGGAAGGCAGTTACACTGAACCTATATAAGATAGTAGCTGAATATCAGTTGGAGTATTCTGCATAGTTCTGTATGTAATACTTCAGGAAGTACGTGAACACATGGAAACAAGGGAAGGAGAGGTTTTTGAGAATGGTTGCATGGATGAAACCTTTCAGTTATAAATCTAGGTTGCAGAAGGTAAAATTTCTGAAGAAGGGTCCAGACCCGAAACATCAGCTTTCCTGCTCCTCTGATGCTGCTTGGCCTGCTCTGTTCATCCAGCTCTATGCCTTGTTACCTTTTATTGCAGAAGGTAAGATTGTTTTCCTTGACTAAGAAAAGGTTTGATTGAAGTTTTCAAAGTCCTGAGAAGCCTATAAGAGTAGACAGGGAGATACTGTTCCCACTTGTAAATGGATCAAGAACAGATTGAAAATGATTTGGAAAAGAAGTTAGAGATAATAGGTACTGCAGATGCTGGAGAATCCGAGATAACATGGTGTGGAGCTGGATGAATACAGCAGGCCAAGCAGCATCATAGGAGCAGGAAAACTTGACGTTTCGGGCCTAGACCCTTCATCAGAAATCGGGGAGGGGAAGAGGGTTCTGAAATAAATAGGGAGAGAGGGGGAGGCGGATAGAAGATGGATAAAGGAGAGGATAAGTGGAGAGGAGACAGGCGAGTCAAAGAGGCGGGGATGGAGCCAGTAAAGGTGAGTGTAGGTAGGGGGTAGGGAGGAGATAGGTCAGTCCAGGGAGGACAAATAGGTCAAGGGGGCGGGATGAGGTTAGTAGGTAGGAGATGGGGTTGGGGCTTGAGGTGGGAGGAGGGGATAGGTGAGAGGAAGAACAGGTTAGGGAGGCGGGGACGAGCTGGGCTGGTTTTGGGATGCGGTAGGGGGAGGGGAGATTTTGAAGCTTGTGAAATCCACATTGATACCACTGGGCTGCAGGGTTCTCAGGCTGGATATGACTTTCTGTTCCTGCAGCCTTTGGGTGGCATCATTGTGGCATTGCAGGAGGCCCAGGATGGACATGTCGTCTGAGGAATGGGAGGGTGAGTTGAAATGGTTCGCGACTGGGAGGTGCAGTTGTTTGTTGCGAACTGAGCGCAGGTGTCCTGCAAAGAGGTCCCCAAGCCTCCGTTTAGTTTCCCCAATGTAGAGGAGGCCACAACGGGTACAGCGGATGCAGTATACCACATTGGCAGATGTGCAGGTGAACATCTGCTTGATATGGAAAGTCTTCTTGGGGCCTGGAATTGGGGTGAGGGAGGAGGTGTGGGGGCAGGTGTAGCACTTCCTGCGGTTGCAGGGAAAAGTGCCGGGTGTGGTGGGGCTGGAGGGGAGTGTGGAGCGGACAACGGAGTCATGGAGACAGTGGTCCCTCCGGAAAGCAGACAAGGGTGGGGAGGGAAAAATTTCTTTGGTGGTGGGGTCGGATTGCAGATGGCGGAAGTGTCGGAGGATGATGCGTTGTTTCCGGAGGTTGGTGGGGTGGTACGTGAGGACGAGGGAGATTCTTTTTTAGTTGTTATTACGGGGAGGGGTTGGGAGGGATGAGTTGCGGGAAATGCGGGAGACACGGTCGAGCGCGTTCTCGACCACTGCGGGGGGGAGGTTGCGGTCCTTGAAGAATGAGGACATCTGAGATGTACGGGAGTGGAATGCCTCATCCTGGGAGCAGATGCGGCGGAGGCGAAGGAATTGGGAATAGGGGATGGCATTTTTGCAGGAAGGTGGGTGGGCGGAGGTGTATTCTAGGTAGCTGTGGGAGTCGGTGGACTTGAAATGGATATCGGTTTCTAAGTGGTTACCCAAGATGGAGACAGAGAGGTCCAGGCAGGAGAGAGAGGTGTTAGAGATGGTCCAGGTGAACTTCAGGTTGGGGTGGAAGGTGTTGGTGAAGTGGATGAACTGTTCGAGCTCCTCGTGGGAGCATGAGGCGGCGCCGATCGCCGATACAGTCATCAATGTAATGGAGGAAGAGGTGGGGTTTAGGGCCAGTGTAGGTACGGAAGAGGGATTGTTCCACGTAACCTACAAAGAGGCAGGCATAGCTTGGGCCCATGCAGGTACCCATGGCCACCCCCTTTGTCTGTAGGAAGTGGGAGGAATTGAAAGAGAAGTTGTTGAGGGTGAGGACGAGTTCGGCTAAGCGGATGAGAGTGTCAGTGGAGGGGATTGATCAGGTCTGCAGGACAGGAAGAAGCAGAGGGTCTTTAGGCCATCAGCATGGGGAATACAGGCGTATAGGGACTGGACGTCCATAGTAAAAATGAGGTGTTGGGGACCGGGGAATTGGAAGTTCTGGAGAAGGTGGAGGGCGTGGGTGGTGTCACGGACGTAGGTAGGGAGTTCCTGGACCAAGGGGGTGAAAATGGAGTCTAGGTAGGTGGAGATGAGTTCGGTGGGGCAGGAGCAGGCAGAGACAATGGGTCGACCTATCGCATTCATGTTTGTGGATTTTGGGGAGGAGATAGAAGTGGGCGGTGCGCTTCAAAATCTCCCCTCCCTCTACCGCATCCCAAAACCAGCCCAGCTCGTCCCCGCCTCCCTAACCTGTTCTTCCTCTCACCTATCCACTCCTCCCATCTCAAGCCCCACCCCCATCTCCTATCTACTAACATCATCCCGCCCCCTTGACCTGTCCGTCCTCCCTGGACTGACCTATCTCCTCCCTACCTCCCCACCTACACTCACCTTTACTGGCTCCATCCCCGCCTCTTTGACTTGCCTGTCTCCTCTCCACTATCCTCTCCTCTATCCATCTTCTATCCACCTCCCCCTCTCTCCCTATTTATTTCAGAACCCTCTTCCCCTCCCACATTTCTGATGAAGGGTCTAGGCCCGAAACATCAAGCTTTCCTGCTCCTATGATGCTGCTTGGCCTGCTGTATTCATCCAGCTCCACACCTTGTAAAAGAAGTTATATGTGATGTGAGAAGAAACTCTTTCATACAGCGAATAGTTTGGATTTGGTATGAACTGGTTCGAAATGTGCTGGGGAGAGGTTTAGTAAAGGCATTCAAGAAGACATTAGATAATGATTTCAGTGAACTAATGTGCAGGGTTACAAAGATTGGTGGGAGAACAGCAATAAGTCATGATGCTCATCTTGCAGATCCTTGCAGAGAAATGATCGGCTGAATGGTTTTCTTCTGCACTATGACAATTCTGTGATTCTATACTTTTGTGATATAATAATTGCCTTCAATAAATAAAAAGCTGTTGAAAATCTATCACAAAAAATCTTTTGAAATGTTAACTTAAATAAATTAAATTCATGATAATGAATATGCTATTTCTGGTAGAAACATGTCCACATGAATTCAAGAAAAACATAATGTGATAATCATATTCAGCAGATTGATGCTGATCACAAATCTCAGCCTGTTACTTGTGAAAAGAAGCTTATTAATTATACATAATCACTAGCCATATTGTTGCATTAATACTGTATGAGTTTTGAGTATAATATAAAACTGAAATCGTACTCTGAATTAATTTTATTCCAAAATGTAAACTTACTGTGGATGAAGGGCAAAAACTGGCATTAAAAGAAAATAGATTGATTAAAAGAGCCACAAATGACATACTTACATCATTATTACACTAAAAATAAAACAATCACTTTACATGAAAGAGATTTTCTGAAGAAGAGTCCCAATGCGAAATGTCAACTTTCCTTCTTCTCTGATGCTGCCTGGCTGGCTGTGTTCCTCCAGCTCCACAGTGTATTGTTACTTTACATAAAAACTATCCAGGTAAAATTAAATAAACTAATTGTAAATATTTATCATTCTCTTTATTCTTGTTAATTTTAATTTACATTTAGACTATGAATTTATGAATTAAATGATTATAGAAACCTTCGCCTCCAAACTTTCTCAGAGTTGCCCTTGCTTCACTGCCATAGCTTTGTCAGAGGTGCAGATTAAATGTTATTAACATATGAAAATGGGGTTTCTGCTGGATTCATGATGATGTTACAACAGCAATGTGAGAGAAACCATAGAATTGGTAGTTATTTTTGACGGCACAAGATCAGTGAATGGATTGCAGCACACATCCATTTTATTTTTGAGCCCAATATTTGTCAGGTCAAATTATTTCTCATAATATGAAAGTTTCCCTTTTTTCAAACCAGCTCATATATTTCACAAAGAAAGGATGCCAGTATCACAGAACGGTATACATTCACACTTTTTTCATTCAACAGGACCCAGTCATTTCCCAGATCACTTGCAACATAGGCCAAATATACACTGCAGCTTCTTATAGTTTGTTCCCACAACTCCATTCTCAGAAAAACTGGCACTGACACAGGTCCACTCTTTGTGAGCTCTCTACAGCAGAACTTATTCTCACATTTCTCACAATCATTCTGCTCTTTTAAACATCAATTATCTTGCTTTAGTACATCTCCTGTGCAGCTGTAACTTTGCATGCCTCATTCTGTTCAAAAATCCTATGATCTGTATGCCCTTGTATGTTATGCTCTGCTTGTACTGCACACAAAACAAAACTTTTCACAGTGCTTAGGTACATATGACGCTAATAAATCAAATCTAATCATAGTTATCAAGCAAAGCTCCAAACTATATATATAAAACTGCCTACATTAATCAAACTGCTTTTCACAGATTATGAAATTATTGTCTCAGCAACTTGGGAAGGATTATATTCCATGGAGTATATGACCATACTTGCCGATTATTCTCTTTTACACAAACTTCAATTTTATCAGTAACCAGGTATGTTTTCATATATTTTATGATTTTGTTTTAATTGACATGGAATATCTTTATTGGGATCTGTCCCACATATGCATTACTCTGGGAAAATGCACTTCCCAATACGATTGTCATTGAGGTTGAGTAATTTTGTATTTCTGTCTTCCGGATTATCGATCACAATCTGCATTTAAGACACAAGAAAGTACAGACTGGGAGAACTCTTCAGTCTATCTAGTAACTTGCCAAAATAAATGACTTTAAATTTCTCACACTCCAAATTTCCCATAATTCTATGCTTCCATAATATTATTGTGAAGTGTATTTCGCAGGTTTAGCAACTTCAAATAGGAAAATCTTAACTATTGTGTAACACTCTTTTAAGCCTACACTCAAGACCTCCGTCTTCTCAACCAGATTTTTGCAGTTGAGTTTCTCACTTTCTTTAAGAATTATCAATACTTAAATTGCATTTCACATAAGCTTTCTCTTCAAAGTAGAAAACCAGTTTTTCTTCAATCTTTACTGTTTTTTCTATTCATTTGCGGGATGTGGGTGTTGCTGGCTGGCCAGTATTTCTTGCCCATCCCGAGCTTCCCTTGAGAAGTGGTGGTGAGCTGCCGCCTTGAACCACTGCAGTCCTCCTGCTGTGGGTTGACCCACAATGCTGTCAGGGAGGGAATTCCAGGATTTTGACCCAGTGATAGTGAAGGAATGGCAATATATTTCCAAGTCAGGATGGTCAGTGACTTGGAGGGGAACTTGGTGTGGTGTTCCGATATGTCTGATGCCCTTGTCTAGATGGAAGTGGTCGTGGGTTTGAAAGATGCCGTCTGAGGATCTTTGGTGAATTTCTGCAGTGCATCTTGTAGATAGTACACACTGTTGTTATTGAGCGTTGATGGTGGAGGGAGTGAATGCTTGTGGATGTGGTGCCAATCAAGCGGGCTGCTTTGTCCTGAATGGTGTCAAGCTTCTTGAGGATTGTTGGGGCTGCACTCATCCAGGTAAGTGGGGAGTATTCCATCACACTCCTGACTTGTGCCTTGTAGATGGCAGACAGGCTTTGAGGAGTCAGGAGATGAGTTACTTGCTGAAGTATTCCAAGCTTCTGGCCTGGTCTTGTAGCCACTGTGTTAATGTGATGAGTACAGTTGAGTTTCTGGTCAATGATAACCCACAGGATGTTGATAGTGGGGGATTCAGTGATGGTAACACCATCGAATGTCAAGGGACAGTGGTTAGATTGCCTCTTATTGGTGATGGTCATTGCATGGCATTTATGTGGCACAAATGTCATTTGCCACTTGTCAGCCCAAGCCTGGATATTGTCCAGATCTTGTTACATGTGAACATGGACTGCTCCAGTATCTGAGGAGTCACGAATGGTGCTGAACATTGAGCAATCACAGATTAGATAACTTCTCTAGGATTTTGCTGATCCATTTCAGACCAAATGAAATTGGCTTCAGAAAACAAAAAGATTGCTGAGCAGTAAAGATGGAATTCTCTTCAGCCATTTTCAGTGGAGCAGGAACATGAGCAGTTGGGATTCCACAGGTTGCAACTTAGAATTAGTCATCACTATTGTAGAAGTGGGCATTTCAGAACTTTTGCAATTTTCATCAAGCTACATATGTTTTGGAAGATTTTCTAATCACACCTGCAGAGTGAACCAGGGATCAAGAAAAGTATAAAAGGTATGTAAAAATTCTGTTGCCTCCTTTACAATTCATCATAAAATAAAATGCTCACTAAAGTAAATGATGATAGTGCTTTGATTGTCAAATCTAAGTCACCATTAAATAACGTGGTTGCTAATTGTTACATCTAATAATTAGTAAGCTGTCAAGTAAATGAATGGCATTCTAAAATTGGAATGGTCTTCAGATGTATTGGAATAGATTATAGTTTCGATAACATGCTAATTCTGCCTTATAGAATATTGAAAAGCCAGCCTAATTTGAGATCCAAAGCTAATTATTTTGAAATGAAATGTGTAAAGTGTGTTATTATCATTTTTGGAATTTGAGTTATTTTAAAAGTAGTGACATATGGATGTATGTTAGTGCTGAGTTTTTTTTTTAAGTTCAGAAAGTCATTGTGGATAGTGACTTAAATGCAACAGTTCCATTAAAGTGAGTGGAGAATCGCTGGCGTGTTAATGGAATAAGATGTTTATACCTTTTGCTTTATGACAGGCAGTGTGAACACATGAAACCATTAGTGTTGTTCTTAGCTCAGTTCAGAAGCATCAGAGCTTTAATCAAGGGCATTTATGAGTTCAGTTCAAAGGCAAGTTTTTAATTTCTCTCCTAGTAGGAGTTTGTTCACTTCTGTTCTGGTCAGAGGAAACCAATCATCGCAGCCACAGTTTTATCTTTCTAGTTCCTGAAGGTTCCAAACCAGGAGAGTTTGAAATGGAAATATTCAGGTTGTTAGAATTGAAGGAGTTCAGGCCATCAGAATTGTAATTTTCACTTCCTGCCTTCAGCAGCAACATTTTGCCCCTTTAGTTAAGTACCAGTCAGTTACTATTTTCTGCATTGCATTTAATATCTGTCTTTTCTTGTTATTGCAAGGCAATTTAAATTCCACATGGTAGTGAAAATACGGCTCCATCAGCACAATGTGTATATTAATTAACATCATCTGGGATTTGTGCTCCACCCATTCTGTTCTTTGTGAAATGGCCCATGTCGCTTTCTTCCTTATGCCTCACATTATGCTTTTGATTTTAATGATTTCATGAGGTGAAGATAATCATTTGGCAAAACTGTTAAGTTTTAATTAACATACTTGAGAAACAGGATTAAGAACTAATCTTGAACATGAAACTAAACAGAAGACAAAAGAAAAATTGATCCAAGGTTTCCTGCTCTTCTGCTTCTATGTTCTTCACTCTAGGAAAATTTTATCTGTTTTTTCACACTTCACTAACGGCACTATTAGTCAGAACCTTTTTTTTCAAATGCCACTTTTATCCAAACTGTTCACTGGCTGGCTTTCCTGCTCTGCTCCAGGAATTGTGGGGAAATCTTTCGGGAGGTCTGTATGCCTCATCTCATAGATGTGCTCACCTCTAGCTCTATGCCAAGTGCCATTGAAAACAAGAAAGTAGGAATTGCTAGAAGGGAGATTTTAGCACTTTTACTGAAGCTTCTTCATCAGCGCTCTTATAAATAGTAGGTCAATACAGGTTATGTTTTAAAGGCAGCTTTGAACATCAAGCATGGGCTTAACCCCAATGTCTAGTTCTGACCAATCTGCAGCATTCTGACCAGACACTCATTGGATTTATAGTGGGATACTGCAAGATTGAAAGAGTTAATTCAATGCATTCAGACTTTTCCACTCATTCAGGCATGACATTACCAAACATGCTAACTTGATATAAAACTTGATTTGCTTCTATCAAATGTAGATTTTCATGGATCCTTAGCATGATAAATATGGCACACTTTAATTTCAATTGGTAATTTCTTCCAAATTAAATGTTAGGTTATTTTTTGCCTATAGATGTGCTGACCATAAGAAATGATTTGACATGCTGAGGAAGGTTGGAGTTTCTCTGGCATTCCAGAACCCTGCCCTCAAGTTTTAAATATGGGCACTTTGTAGGAAACAATCACTCGTGATTTTCACTGGAACTGTCAATTAATGGTCTGATGACAAGCTTTCTCTCTAGTTAAGCATGGTCAACCAGTTCCTGAAGTTCTTTCTGCTTGAAAGGAGCAGCAGGCTGCCCCTACAGGTAAGTGAGGGAGGCATTAAAATGGAAGCTGCTTCTCTCCAACCTTCTTACATTTTCAACTGAAAATGTCTTTTGCAAGCCAAAATTTTGGTGCAGGGGTTGGGTGGGGAGGAGGAGTCCTCCAACGGTGCAGCCTATAATAGCCACAATGCAGGGCTTTTAAGCCTGTCTGAAGTGATGCCTCCAGGCAATCAAACCAGCTCCCGATCCCTGCATGTACCGGGAGGGTGGCTGGAAAATCTTAGGTTTCCTTTTAATAGCCTGAAGTGTCCTTTGACAAGCTGGATTGGCAACTTACTACATATGTGGGAGTTTAGCCACTCCACTCCCCACATTTCCTTTCTCAGTTATGAAAATGGCCCAAGAGTGGAATAAAACCAGACAACCACTGCACAGTGCCATATGTAGCACCTTCCTGCTCTGATGCTTCTTCCAGTGATGTTTAAAACTAGGCACCCTAATATCACATTGGTTCAAAGGCAGAGGTAGTATTAAATTTTGATAACTTATTACACTGTATCATAATGGCAAGTTGAGATAAAACCCTTGACCATTTTTTGCAATATCAATTGTATGCAGAACACTGCTAGATTTTCATTTTTTATAGTTGCACTTTATACCATTTATAGTATAGTTTGGAGTATAATCAGTTGCATGGAAAGTTATGAGTATAGTAGATATAACTGATCTTTTGACCTGATAAATAGTGGCTTCACTCACAAGCACTGCTATCTAAAAATATGCTTGTCAATGGATTATTAAAGAAGATATACAGTTTGCTATCACAGATACAGTAAATTACCTTTTATAACCTTGACACCAAATAATTCAATATATTACCTATTTTTCATTATTTCTGATGCAGACAACAATCTTCACAGCATTAAGTGTAGTCCTGAAGAAATGTCTCATATACAGAATCATTTTACCTGAGTACCTACCTTGTCAGACTTTGATTGCATTTTTGCAACAAAATCCCTTCTCTATTGATATCTCAGTGGGGACTAGTGCCTATAATGTCTCAAAATTTCATAAATTTCTCTTAAACCATGGTCATTTTATTCTTGCTATACCATCACTTCATGTGATCGTTCTCTTTTATCAGGGTGGGTTATGGTCCTTCTAGCATAAATGATGATACCAATATTAAAAGCAGTAACAATCTTATATTTTGTCACAATCTTAGTTTTTGTCAAGGTTTCAGTTTTAAGGAATGTGATACCACTTCACTTTTCAGCAGAAAGAAAGAAGTATTTGTATTTGAATAGCACTGTGAGAAAAATGATGGCATTGATTTGCACTAAATGTATGTCAATGACGAAAGAATTGCAACTGGCATGAGACTGCAGAGGTATTTCAATTTTTTTCCCACTTATGGAGGAAAGTTGCTGCCCAATATGAAAAGGATAGAGTAAAAGTTATGGAAAATGACAATGCTGAAGAACATGACAAATAGCTCAGTAGCTAACCTGTCATTTGGTTAGAATAAAGACACGTGGAGACATGCACAGGATGAATAAATCATGACTGCTGCCAGGAAATTGGGCAAAGACCCACATGAAGTTTTACCCATGGTTCCAAACAAGATGGACGTAGAGTCGTAGAGCTGTACAGCATCGAAACAGACCCTTCGGTTCAACTCGTCCATGCTGATCAGATATCTTAAATAAATATAGTCTCATTTGCCAGCATTTGGCCCATTTCCCTCTAAACCCTTCCTACTCATATACCCATTCAGATACCTTTTAAATATTGTACTTGTACCAGCCGCCACCACTTCCACTGGCAGCTTATTCCATACGTACATTCCTCTGCCTGAACAAGTTGCCCCTTAGGTCCCTTTTAAATCTTTCCCCTCTCACCTCAAACCTACACTCACTAGTTTTGGACTGCCCCACACGGGGGAAAAGACCTTGGCTATTCATGTTTTCCATGCTCTTCATGACTTTATAAACCTCTATAAGGGCACCCTTCAGCCCCAGTCTATTCAACCTCTCCCAATAGCTCAAACCCTCCAATCTTGTTAAAATCCTTGTAAATCTATTTTGAACCCTTCCAAGTTTCACAACATCCTTCCCATATCAGGGAGACCAGAATTGCATGCAGTATTCCAAAAGTGGCCAAACCAATGTCCTGTACAGCCACAATGTGGCATTCCATTTCCTATAATCAAAGCACTGACCAAGCATTCCGAATGCCTTCTTCAGTATCCTGCCTACCTGTGACTCCAATTTCAAATAACTATTGTTAGGAAGGGGAGGTTGAATTCCTCTGATAATTAAAATTGAAACACAAGCTCCCTATCTGTTACAACGGGAGTAGAGGTCACCTTCTAATATTTAAACCCGAAAGAGCCAGAGAAGCTCACCTCACCTTGCATAATCTGTTAAAAAGGAATGGTTAAGTGAAAGAAAATCCCTGATATTCACTTTGTAAGCAACAAGTAACAGCAGATTTATTTAACCCTAACAGGGAACAAATTAACACAACTAATAAAAATTGAACAACTTCTCCTCAAAGACTAACTATTCCCAAACAGAACAAAATTCTAATGGTATGCTGTTCCAATAAATACAAGTCCCACTTAGAAATTCCCAAGCAATAATAAAAATAAACTAAAGCTTAGACTCTCAAACGTACAGGCAGATTTAGTCTTCCAGAAAATTGTTTCCCTTCTGTACTGATCCTTCTGTCAGGAATGCTTCCTTTGTGAATTCTTCTATCAGGAATCTTAGCTAGGAATGTCTTGGTACATTTATGAGTAGATGGTGCTTTCTCAGATAGCTTGGAGATTTCTGTGAGAGCCAGCTATTTACTCTTAAAATGGCAGTTCACTCTCACACTGATTTTCAAAAACCCTCTTCTTTTATACCCCCGATGACCAGCCAATTTTCTTATAATAGGATTGGTCTGAGGTTGTCAAAACCATTAGATTTAAATTCAATTGGTCTTCAATCTCTAAGTACTTGGTTGAAATTATTGGCTGATCTTCAAGCTTGTTACCAAAACATCAAAATGAGCTTAAGGCTTCCAATCACACAACCAATTGATACAGGTTTCACTTTCAGAACTGCCTATACCTCTTCGGCTGCTTACAATCGCATTTTTGTTTAAATCTCCAAGCTTAGAAAAGCATATCACCTCTTAAAGGGACTACACACTCTTCCTCCCTATCACTTTTATAAACAAATTCTAACTTCCTGCTGTCCAATTCACAAGTACAGTGCACAACTTTGCAACACTATGAACCTGCTTTCCAAGGTCTCTTTGTTCAGCAACATTCCCCAGGACCTTACCATTAAGTGTATAAGTCCTACCCTGATTTATCTGTCCAAACTGCAGATATCTAAATTAAACTCCATCTGCCACTTTTTGGCCCATTGGCCCATCTGATCTGACATGGTGGAAGTGAATCTCTTCCGAACGATACTATGTAAAGAATGTGTTACTTTTCTTTATTTCCTGTATTTTTAAGTAGGGACTGAAGTGCAAAAAAAGCTGTTTTTAATGGTTATGATACTGTTGCATTTTGTTCAAACCTGATACTCATTGTAACTACTGTTTACACAGTTGCTGATTCAAGCAATAGTAAATGGTTTGCAGATGAGCTGGAGCCAAGGTCATGTAGAAATGGAGATTGAGCTGGCAACATGTAGCTGACCACCTTCATCCCACTATCTACAATGTGCCTCAATGACTGATGCCTGACGGCTCTAACCTCCCTAATAATGAAGTGCTTCTAGAGGTTAGTTATGGTTCACATCAACTCTAGCCTCCTAGCCTGCCTCAATTCATTACAATTTGCCCACTGGCGCATGAGGTCCACGGCAGATGCCATTTCCCTAGCCCTGACACTTATCCCTGGAACACACCATATGCCTTCTTTACAACCCTATCAACTTGGGTTGTAACTTTGAGGGATCTATGGACATGGATCCCAAGATTCCTCTGTTACTCCACACTGCCGAAAATCCTGCTATTAACCTTGTATTCTGCATTCAAATTCGACTGCCCAAAATGGATCACTTCAAACTTTTCTGTGTTGAATTCTATCTGCCACTTCTTTGCCAAGATCTGCATCCTGTTAATGTCCCATTGCAACCTACAACAGCCCCCCAAACTGCCCACAACTCCACCAACCTTTGTGTCATCAGCAAACTTACTAACCCACCCTTCCACTTCCTCATCCAAGTCATTTATAAAAATCTCGAAGAGCAGAGGTCCAAGAACTGATCCCTGTGGAACACTACTGGTCACCAAGCTCCAGGCTGAATACTTTGCATCTAATACCACCCTCTGTCTTCTATTGAATGACCAGTTTTGTATCCATACAGCCAAATTTCCCTGAATCCCATGCCTCCTTATTTTCTGAATGAGCCTACCATAGGGAACCTTATCAAATCCCTTGTTAAAATTCATACACACCACATCGACTGCTCTGCCTTCATCAATGTGTTTTGTCACATCCTCAAAGAATTCAATAAGGTTTGTGAGGCATGACCTGCCCCCTCACAAAGCCATGCTGACTGTTTCTAATCAAACTGTGCTTTTCCAAATAATCATAAATACTGTCTCTCAGAATCCTCTCCAATAATTAGCCCACCACAGAACTAAGACTGACCGGTCTATAATTCCCAGGATTATCCCTAATCCCTTTCTGGAACAAGGGAATGACATTTGCCATCCTCCAATCTTCTGGTACTACTCCAGTGGACAGTGAGGTTGCAAAGATCATTGCCAAAGGGCGGCAATCTCTTCTCCCGCTTCCTGTAGTAGTCTTGGCTATATGCCGTCTGGCCTAGGGGACTTATCTATCCTTATGTATCCTTACCTGCAATAAAAACTGCTTTAAGCATGAAACAAGTTTATTTTTGCTTCAGCAGCTTTGAATTTTAAATGAAAAGTCACAAACTTTTATAAGTGTGAACCAGTCACCCTGTGCCTCCTGCAAAAAAATGAAAGCCTCTTGATATGAAGATCAGAAGCAGTATTATGATCAACAAAATAACCATCTCAGCAAACAGGGACTGCTAAACAGCCTTTCCTGTGTTTCTGTCCATACATAACATCCATGCTTTATTTACCATTTATTTCTGTGTAAGGCAGTTAGAGTTTTAAGGAGTAGCATTATATATCAGCAGTTCATAATTATTTACCTGTAGCTGGAGCTTATTTATTTGCATACATAAAGATTCATGATAATTATGGAAATTTTGTTCATGCTTTCTGTTAACCTGTCAACCTCTAAAAGTGTGCTACACTGGAGAATTCTGCATTTGCTTTATGATATGATATCTCCCTGCCCCACAGAAGCCTGCTATATGAGTCAAGCACAGCACTTCATCATTCCTTAATAGATATGTTTTTTTTAGGGAAGCCGTGTTGTTCTCTGGCACTTTGCCATCTACACAAGCAACATGTTTATGTGTACAAAATTCATTTATAATCTGTTCGGTCATGCAGATAGTTACTCGCAATTACATCTTTACACAAATGTACAAGTGTCAGAATCTTCACACAGGGACTTTTCATGCCTGTTAACGGTGGGAAAACCGGAATGAGCTTGCCTATAAAAAGAAAATCACAAATATACTTCATCATTAAAAGTAACATTTTGCAGATGCTTCAAGAAAATATATTTCCATCCTTACAACAGCGTTTCACATAGGAAGAATAGATTTTAATACCATTTCTATTTTGAGGGTTCCTATGAGTTACATCAAGATAAAATGTTATGATATTAAAATTTGTGACTACTTTTTATGCATCATACGAGAATTGTATCCCATTAATGGAAGACATGTCATCTACACAGCTGCTGTGTCTAGCTGAGATATTAAATGACTATTGTCTTCGATGTCATGAAAATAGCTTGTTCTGGAGTAAATATCATTTATTCCAGTATGGTGAGCATAAAATAGGCAATTTATGTATCATATATGTGCGGTAGTTGACACCAAGATCTAGTGGATGTGAGCAAATTGTCTTAATTTCTCGAATGTATATTGTGGAACATCTGAATTCAAAGGTGCCTTAATATGCATACATTGAGCAATGCAACAGTTTAAAAAAAGAATCAGTTCCAAATAGATGATATGCACAGATATAAAGCAAATATTAATTTACATTATAAAAGAAAGACAAACCAAAGCTTTCTAAAGTCTTATGCAAATGATTTTGCAGTGTTTCCAGAGTTACAGAGAGCATTTTATCTATTTCACCTCCGAACCTGAATTATTGAATAATATTTTTAACATTTATTAAATATATTACAGTAGCAGCTTTGTCTTTCACAATGTTAGCATTTTGCATTTGCTCTTTAATGTCATTTCATACACTTCAGCTAGAATAAAATACAACAATACCACAATTAATGATGACAGACAAGATAGATTTTGTTTTACCATTACAAAAACTAATTTATAATAAGGCAATTCATTTTCATTGTTTCAGTCCTTTCTCCTATGCCATCCTATTTTTACTTTAAATCCTGCAAAAGCCCCAAATTAAAACATCAAGGTAATGTATTTATAAAATAGGAAGTCGACTTTCTACCTGGTTATACCTCACTGTGTAAGTGCACTGGGACTGCAGGCCATTATTCCCGAAGACATCAGAAAAGTTACAGATTTTTTTTAAAAAATGCAAAAATCCCAGTATACCTGTCATTTAAACCCAGGTTGATAGCGATTGCAATTAGGTCTCTGTACTTAGCAAGAATCGTTATTCCTTACAAATAAATAGATTCTAACTTTTTTTTAAAAAATCCATTCATGTGATGTGGGTGTCATTGGCTGGCCAGCATTTATTGTCTGTCACATTTATTACCCTTGAGAAACTGGTGTGAGCTGCATTCTTGAACCACTGGTGTTGACCCACATAAGGAGGGAATTCCAGGATTTTGACCCAGTGACAGTGAAGGAATGACAATATTTTTCCAAGTCAGAACAGCAGTGGGGGTTTGGAGGGTAAATTGCAGGTAATGGTGTTCCCATCTACCTGTTGCTCTTGCCTTCCAGTTGGAAGTTTTCGTGGGTTTGGAAGGTGCTATCTGAGGATCATTGAATTTCTACAGTGTATCTTGCAGATAGTACACACTGCTGCTACTGAGCATCAGTGGTGGAAGGAGTGGTGCCAATCAAGGAGGCTGTTTTGGCCTGGATGATTTCTAGCTTCTTGAATGTTGTTGGAGCTGCAGCCATCCAGGCAAGTGGGGATTATTCCAGCACGCTACTGAATTGTGCCTTGTAGATGATGGACAGGTTTTTGGAATCAGGAGATGAGTTACTCGCTACAATATTCCTAAACTCTGACCTCTTCGTGCAGCCAATGTGTTTATGTGGCAGATCCAGTTGAGTTTCTCGTCAATGGTAACCGCCAGGATGTTGACAATGGGGGATTCAGTCATGGTAACACCATTGAGTGTCAAGGGGTAGTGTTTAGATTGTTTCTTATTGGTGATGATAATAGCCTGGCATTTGTGAGGTGCAAATGTTAATTGCCACTTGCCAGCCCAAGCCGGAATGTTATGCAGATTTTGTTGCAGTTGAACATGGACTCCTTCAGTATCTGAAGAGTCGAGAATTGTACTGAACATTGTGCAATCATCAGTGAGTATCACCACTCTGACCTAATGATAGATGGAAGGTCATTGATGTAGCAACTGAAAATAGTTAAGGCTAGGACACTACCCTGAGGAATTCCTGTAGAGATGCCTGGAGCTGAGATGACTGAGGTCCTACAACCACAACCATCTTCTTATGTGCCAGGTATGATTCCAACATGAGAGTTTTCCCTCTGATACCCATTAATTCCAGTTTTGCTCAGGCTGCTTGATGTCACACTGAGTCAAATGCAAACTTGATGTCTATGGTTGTCATGCTCAGATAATCTCTGGAATTCAGTTGTTTTGTCCATGTGTGAACCAAGACTGTAATGAGGTCAGGAACCAAGAGGCCCTGGTGGAATCTGAACTGGACATCAGTGAGCACATTTTGCTGAGCAAGGGCTGCTTAATACCACCGTTGACAACACCTCCCATCAATTTATTGATGATCGAGAGTACACTAATGAGGTGGTAGTTGGTTGATTTTCTTTTGTGTGCAGGACATACCTGGGCAATTGTCCACATTGTCAGAGATTCTACTATTGTAACTATGCTGGAAGAACTTGGCTTGGAGAGCAGCAAGTTCTGGAGCACAAGTCTTCAGTACTATTGCTGGAATATTGTCAGGACCCATAGCCTTTGCAGTATCCAGTGCCTCCAACCATTTCTTGATTTCACTTAGAGTGAGCTGAATTTACTGAAGACTGGTACCTGCAATGCTAGACACCACTGGAGGAGGCCATAATGGATGATCCACTCGACACTACTGGCTGAAGATGGTTGCGAATGCTTTAGCCTCATTTTTCGCCCTGATGTTTTGAGCTCTTCCATCTTTTAGGATGGGGATATTTATTGTGCCTTTTCGTCCAATGAATCTTTTAATTATCCACCACCATTCAAGATTAGATGTGGCAGGACAGTAGAGCTTAGATCTGATCCATTGGTAATGGGTTCGCTTAACTGTATCTATTAGTTCTTGCTAATGCCATTTGGTAGCTTCACCAGGTTGATACCTCATCTTCAGGTATGCCTGGTGCTGCTCCTGGCATGCCCTCCTGCACTCTTCATTGAACCAAGGTTGATCCCCTGGCTTAATGGTAATGGCTGAGTGGGGGATATGAAGGTTTCAGATTGTGCTGGACTACAATTCTGCTACTGTTGATGGGCAACAGCATCTTATGGATGCCCTGTCTTGAGTTGCTAGGTCTG
Organism: Ginglymostoma cirratum; assembly: GCA_024137785.1. Lineage (NCBI taxonomy): Eukaryota > Metazoa > Chordata > Chondrichthyes > Orectolobiformes > Ginglymostomatidae > Ginglymostoma > Ginglymostoma cirratum. Next base: position 63,741,169 of record JAHRHZ010000144.1, read on the forward strand.
TTTGAAGTCTGTCCCACTTAGCATGGTGATAGTGCCACACAACACATTGCAGGTTATTCTCAATGTGAAAGCAGGAGTTTGTCTCCACAAGGACTGTGCAGTGGTCACTTTTACCGATACTGTCATGGACAGATGCAACTGGCAGATTGGTAAGATCATAGATCATAAAATACCTACAGTGTGGAGAACAGGCCCTTCAGCCCAACAAGTCCATGCTGCCCCTCAAAGCATCCCACCCAGACCCATCCCTCATAACCCACCTAATCTACACATCCCCGAACACTATGGGCAATTTAGCATGGCCAATCCACCTAGCTTGCACATCTTTGGACTGTGGGATGGAACCAGAGCACCTGGAGGAAACCCACACAGACAGAGGGAGAGTGTGCAAACTCCACGCAGACATTTGCCTGAGGGTGGAATCGAACCCAGGTCCCTGGTGCTGTGAGGCCGCAGTGCTAACCACTGTGCTGTCCCGATGATGATGAGGTCAAGTATGTTTATCCCCCTTGTTATTTCCCTCACCACCTGCTACAGACCCAGTCGAGCAGTTATGTCTTTAAACCCATCCAGCTTGATCAGTAATGCTGCTGCTAAGCCTCTCTTGGTAGTGGAAATTGGCATTCTCCACCCAGAGTCTATTTTGTGCCCTTGCCATCCTCAGTGTTTCCTTCAAGTGTTGTTCAACATGGAGAAGTGCAAATTCATCAGCTGAGGGAGGATGGTACGTGATAATCAGCAGGAGGTTTCCTTGCCCATGTTTAACATGAAGCCAAGCGACTTCATGGGGTTCAGAGTCAATGTTGAGGACTCCCAGGGTGACTCCCTCCAAATTGAATACCATTGTACCTCCATCTCTGCTGGGTCTGTCCTGCCGTTGGTGACGATGTTGTCAGGAACATTGTCTGTAAGGTATGATTCCATGAGTATGCCTGTGTCTGGCTGCCGCTTGACTAGCCTGTGAGACCAATTTTGGCACTAGCCCCACTGCCCCACCCCACGATGTTACTGATGAGGAATTTGCCAGGTCAATAGGGCTGTTTCCGTCATTGTCTTTTCTAGTGCCTAGGACAATGTCAGGTGGTCTGTCCAGTTTCATTTGTTTGAGACTTAATTGTGATTGATATAAGTGAGTGCCTTGCTGAGCCATTTCAGAGGGCAATTGAGGGTCAACCACTAGACCAGGTAATGATGACAGATATCTTTCCCTGAAGTGAACCAGATTGGCTTTGAAGGTATCAATGCTATTTTTTTGTCTGTCTATATCACCGCATCTAGTAGAGTTTATATGTTGTTGGTTCATAATATTTTATTTATATGGGGACACAATGGCCTAATGATATTATTGTTGCTTTGAAGACATCGTTGTCGTCAGTAGATTCTTAATTCCAGATTTCTTTTTATTGAATTTAAATTCCACCATCTGCCGTGGTGGGTTTTGAACATGGCTCCTTTGAATGAACAGTTCAACAATAATAAGCAAACATTCTTTCAAAAAGTTAACTGGGAGTGAAATTTTGGCCTTGCCTATACCTGAACTGAATTATATCCAAAAGTGATAAGGTTAGCTGGTGTGCTGGCTTCCCAATCCACTTCCTGAAATTGGCCATTTTGAATAACAAGGGTTCTTGGGAAATTCCCCAAGCCAATGATGTGCAATAAATTGGATTTATTAAGAAGGATTTTTTTTAAAGCAGGGATTAAGGAGGCAGAGATAAAAGGTACTGCAGATGCTGGCCCAAAACGTCAAGTTTTCCTGCTCCTATGATGCTGCTTGACCTGCTGTGTTCATCCAGCCCCATGCTTATTAAGGAGGCAGATTGGTTTTATCTATTTGACCTCCAGTCTCCTAATACAATGGGATGCAGGTCAATTGGAAAGAGGTGTACACCACATGGCAAAGATGGAGCGGCCTACAGGCACTCCCTCTCTGTCAGAATGATGTGTGCAGTGAAAGGACACTCTGCAGACTGATTGTGCAACACACCCTAACCACCACCTTTACTTCCATGTGACCTGGCTGCTTTCTTGTATTTCTTAATTAATGTTTTAATAAGGGGGTGATTATTGAGCACCACCTATTTCCTTTCCGGTTTTCCTGCTCTTCTGATGCTGCCTGGCCTGCTGTGTTCCTTCAGCTCCACACTGTGTTATCTCAGACTCCAGTATCGGCAGTTCTTATCACCTATTTACAAAATCTTCTGACTTACTTACTACTCCAACTCTGTGCTTCTCTGAATTTAAAATATCTCTGATTGGCCTTTCAATGCTGAGGGCCCATCCATCATTAATGGAAGAGGGAAATAGTCTCCATGCCAATAAAGGGGATGGATACCCCATTGATATTCTAATGAGTTTTCCTCTAGGGATAGCTTTGAGACGTGAGTGCAGTTCAGACAATTGTTTCCCACCTATAAGGTAAAAAATTTAGTTCTATGTTTCTCTCAAACTGAACGCTGCCAGAGTAGCTCAATGTTCCCAGCATTTTCTATTTGTACAACAATGTAAAATCCTTGTTGATGGATTTTACATGAAGTGTTTTATTCTAGTTATTTAATTGTCATGGATCCCCCCAAAAACATAGCATCTTTACATCTTATCTTTGATTTATTAAATTTTTAATAGGAATGAAAAGTGCAAATTTATGAAACGTTAATGACTATTCAACATTTCCAAATATTTGACCATACTGCAGTGGTTATTGTAAACACTTCAGACTGCTGCAGCATTCGATTTTGAATTTCATTAGAGCCATTTCTTTATGCATTAGTTACAGTCTGAATAAGCTTGCCAGTTGTTTCTTGGGACTTTAGTCAGATTGGTCCATTTAAAAGAAATATTGCAGTGTGATGTGTTCTACCAGGCAAGAACAAGAATGATACATTTGCACTTCACCCATAAAACAAAATTGTATTCGAAAAATGTTTTGTGATGATGCACCAAGGTTAGGAAGGAAGCAAAGGCAGATAATCAAAGTAACTCCATAAATACAGTCATCAGATTATTTCTCATCATATATCACGCAAACTCATGAAAGATCAGAAGTTTGTCACTCTTGGTCCTGAAAATGTCTAGCCAACTTTAGCTTCAGATAAGTTATCCCAAAAGTTGAGCAATAGGTAAATTCAGCCATTTCATACTGTTACTATATAGTAGCTAAGCGGGTTGATTTTCCATTAATAGAGTGCTGCTGTAAAACCAAAAATGTGGTCTATCATATAAATGAGTAATATGCAACTTTCTCACTAATCTGGGCAGCTGTGACTACACAGAGCCACTCCAAGATTCCATGTACACTGATTGTGACATTTACCTCCTGTTCTGGAAGTTGTTGCTGTGCACAGAACTCAGAGGCCCATGCAGCGGAAAGAAAATTTAAGATACGCTAGTAACGGGGCATGTGAATTTCAGTGTTATTGTGATGCTAAGTATGTAGGCTAGATGTCCCAAAGACCAGCAAATCATATCAAACTACACATCCAAATAGGTGGTGACCAACCACACATGCAAAAGTTGCAATACAGTAAAAGTGAAAGCTATCATTCCATAGGCTGTTCTCTCATTAGGCAGAGATAACTGGTGGTCAGTGTAATCTGAGGATTACCACATACCTCGGGCAAAGTGCAATTTTGAGCAAGAGGAGCCTTCATGGTGACCTCAGCTGGAACAACAATGGAACCAACATGGTTGATGGCATCCTACATTCAAAACTACCTGTTCAGTCAGCTGAATGCACATCATTAGATGTGACTGAGCAATTAGACAGCATTTGCTCTTGAATTAGTATTCTCGCAGAATATCCTGATGAATGCAAGGCAAAAAGCTTTGACAAAGTGTGACTGTTCAGGAATATGCAAATATGGGGTGGCAAAGTGGCTCAGTGGTTAGCACTGCTGCCTCACAGCACCAGGGACCTGGGTTTGATTCTACCCTTGTCTGTGTGGGTTTCCTCTGAGTGTTCTGGTTTCCTCCCACAGTCCAAAGATGTGCAGGTTAGGTAGATTGGCCATGTTAAATTGCCCGTAGTGTTCAGGCATGTGTAGCTTAGGTGGGTTACAGGGGGATGGATGCTTCAAGGGTCAGTGTGGACTTGTTGGGTTGAAGGGTGTGTTTCCACACTGTAGGGATTCTACTATTTGCTGGATAATCCTAGAGTGTCAAGAAATAGGCTAACAACTAATTTAGGATTGTCAGGTGAGTTCACAAAGTAGCATATTTGCATGTACTGGAGGTTAAATAACACACAGAGTCCTGTTTATTGCAGACAGAAACAACAAATGCATGTATATGCACTGCACCTGTTTTAACTCATCAAAATAGGCCAGAACCACTCACTCATTCATTTTTCAGGGCAATACCTGACCAATCATTGTCAACCCATTTGGTTTAAAATTTAATGAAACTCGGCACTTAACTGTCAATCAGCATTAATAGGTAAATTTTCCATGACAACACCTCTAACAATCTGATGCCACTTGACAACCAATCAGAATTCTCCTGTCATGCAGTTTAAATATTGTTTTTCTCTAGAATTAGTATTCTCACAAAACATCCTGATGAATGCACGGTGAAAAGTTTTGGCAAAGTGTGACTTTTCAGGAATACTCAAATATGAAATAACTTGATTTCCATTAACAAGGTCAAATCATTAGTAGCTTCCAACACAATTATAAACTTGAAGAAGCCATTTTAGACTTTCAGAAATGTGTTCAATGGGTAAATGAAAATAAAGAAAACAAGGGGCATTAAATAGTTAATGGTAGTGCTAAATTTATACCAAAAATAGCAAAAACAATTGAAACAAACCTAAATTAAGTTGTGAAAAATCAAATATTTTAATTTTGTAGTAAATGTAACTAAGAAAAATATCCATACAATTGGAAGAAATAATCAGTGAATGGTAGTCTTCAAAGTAAGGGCAAAACTTTCAATCATGGTTTCATAGGCAAGATTGGATCAGCTCCCTATATAAGGTAAAGGCCACAATTGTTTTAGGAATAATTCACTACAAACTCCAACTTTAAATAACTGTCAATTGATTGCACACGGAGTCATCACACAGTAACCATTTCCTCTTTAGGTATTGACTACTCCATTGTTTAAGCCTGTTAGCCACCTGCTCCTGAAAATATATAAGCTCCACACATTTCTCCAAATAATTATACCCAGCTTCACTATACTTAATACTTCTTTCTGCAGGTTATAGCTCTGATGACATTTATTGGTTTTGCCTTACAAACCAAAGAATATTTCTTATGAATTTTTCTTATTTCTGAAAAAAAAATGATATAGCATCTTGCGAAAATGCCTGGACAGTTGCTTTGATAAATTTTACATTTACAAATATCCCATATAGGAGCAGGAGTAGGACATTGGCCCTTCAAGCTGCTCCATCATTTGATAAGTTCAGTGTTGAATTTTTACTTCAACTTCAATTTCCTGAGATGTTCACTTCTGCCTTAATTTCCTCAGAGTCCAAAAACCTTGAATGTACTCATCAATCAAGCATGCACAGCCTTCTAGATGGAGATCCAAAGATCTGTTAATATCCTAATTTTCAAGAAAATAGCTATTTCTTTCTGACTATCTGATTGTTGATAGCTTGCATCACATTGAGTAACAGCTGGCTAAATTTCGATACAGCATTAAAATTTAAGTATGAAATGTTGAAGTCAAAAGTTGAGACCTTTTATGAATCATAACATTGAAGCATCTGTGCAGTTTTAAGAATGAAAAGCTCTCTTTTTCTTCTGTAAAATTACATCTTGATTTGAAACAAGCCTAAAAAACCTTCTTCCTATTTTTTGAAATTTCCATTGTTACTGTTTGGAGTATGTAAAAGATTCAATCCAAATCAGGATGGTGCACAAATGCTAGAGAGATTAGGGGAGAGAAGTACTAACCATAGTGTACATCAGTAATTGAGTGAATAATTAATACATGAAACACATTTAATTGAACTGAGTGTGTTTCAATGATGTTAATGAATGCTTTCCTTTCTCACTAGGCTTTTATTATATGTCAACATATGAGAAATTCAAATGATCTTCAAATGATTTCAGGGAAGAATGCAAAGTTATCCTTTACAAAATGTCTGTGTCAGCATTCTGCAGGGGCTGTTTCCCGTATGGCATCCTGGTCCACTCACCTTCAATTCCCAAAATGTCTCCCACCCCCATGGCACCTTCCTATGCAATCACTAAAGGTGCAACACTTGCTCACTTGCCTCCTCTCTCCTGACTATCCATGGCCCTAAATACATCTTTCAGGTGAAGCAACCATTTACCTGTACCTCATTCAATCCAGTCTACTGTGTTTGTTGCTCACAAAGTGGTCTCCTCTCCAGATGAAAGACAGACTGGGTGACCGATTTGACAAATACCTATGTTCTGTCTGTAAAAATGACCCTGAGTTTTTGGTTATCTACAATTTCAACACACTACAGTATTCGCATACCAATGTTTCTGTTTCACTGCTGCTGCAGTTCTCCAGTGAGATTCAACGCAAGCTGGAGAATACCACTTCATCTTTTGCATAGGTACCTTCCAGGCCTCAAGACCCAATATTCAATTTAACCATTTCAGAAGAGGGAAAACCCTCCTCCATGTTCATTACCTACCCTCACACCACTAGGTCCTGTTTTGTGTGCATTGCTCCTAACACAGTCAACCCATTTCTAACCATTCACACTTCTTGTTAGCACCCAATCCGACATTTATCTTTTTTCAGTTTTTCAATGGTAATCTCCTTGTTTGCTTATCCCTGTTGTCTATCTCTCTTGGCGCCATTTACATGTCCACCATTCACACCCCACTAATCCTATAATTCTACCTTCAACATAAATACCACCATTTACCAACTATTTTCAGTTCTATTGAAAAGTCACTAGACTTAAAACGTTAACTCTGTTTTTCTGTCTACAGATGCTACCAGGCTTGCTGAGTTTCTCCAGCACTTTCTGTTTTTGTTCAAGGCAGAGAGTTGTTTAACAAGGCTTAATTTTTTTTTGTCTTCTTCCCTGTTAGAGGAACTGATTTGGTTAAAAGCTGGTGTACAAAACCAGAAGGTAAAAAGATATTGCTGCACAGAAGCAGCTCTTTTGCAAGTTTTAAAATGAAACATAATGACAGAAAAAATTCTGTGGCAGTTGTTTGCTTAGCACTGAATGAACGCTTACACTCTTGAATTTCTCTGGCTATGAGAATTGTAGCATGTCAGAAGGTAATCAGAATGAAGAACAGAAACAATTGGAATATTGTCTCTATTTGAGCTTCAAGAGTGTTTCAGAAAACATGTAACGGGAAATAATTGTTCCCTGAGCAGGGAATAGGTCTATTTCTATACTGTAAAAGATATGCTTACACTGCTATTTGTGATTGCTGTTTACAATGGGATAATAGGTGAGAAACCCTTAGAGAAATATGAAATTGTCAGCTTTTCTTTTAACCACAAAAGTTAGAAGTAATTGATTGAAATTGGGAAAGCTCCTGAAAAAATTGGATGTTTGCCTTGTGTGAAGGATAGAAACTTTGTATTTGACCACTTTCCTTTTTGAAAAATACCATTGGTTCCACCTCTAAGAGAGTTTTCTGTGGACCTATTCTGTGACTCAACCTATTTCAACATGACAAAAGTATGCATTCGCGCTTGGTCTAATTTTATCTTTTCCGATAAAGGGTTGTCAAATGAGATTCATGGTGTCTGGTCCATCTTGGCTATGATCAACTATTCTCATGCAATCTTCCACTTGTCCGCTCATTAATTGTGCAACTGGACCCTTGGGAAGTCATGTTACTGTAGAGGCAGATGTGTTTACAACTGCTGAGATTTTTTGGCATTCACTCATTCCAACTACACACCATTTCAGATGCTGCGGGTCAGTAACAACCCTCACACTGTGGTACTCAATGTTATCACTGAGAACATGGCCCAGAGGCCTGCTTCACAGACGAGGGTCTGAAGGTCTTGGTGAATTTTGCAGTGTTGAGGGGGCTAGTACTTTTTCTAGCTAAGCATCACAGAAGACAACATAATTAAACTAAGTCATCACAGACCCAAATTTCAATACAGATCAATGCTGTGTCCCAGTTGAAGCTGATCACCCAGTACTGCAGGAAGAAGTTCAGTGATCTTCTTTGTTCTACAAGGATAAATGCTGCTATCTTCTCTCTGCTACCTCACATCCACAGTATGATCATGCACTCTATCTATGCCATGGCACACACCAAGCTTTATCAACCACTATTGCATGCATTATGTTCACTCAACAGCTCTTACCTACTTCATTCTCTCTTCATTTGTATTTCCTACTCACTCACTGGGGACACGTCACCACCACTCTTGCTCATGTAACAAAACTCTCTAGGGAGGGGATTGGGACAGCTTTCCGGCATCAGGCTTTTCAATTCCTTTGTGGTTTTCACTCCCTAGGAGGAGAAGATTTCACCAGGAAAGAGTATAACTACTCATGTTGAGAGAGAGAGGTCTCAGTGGCCAGTAAGCCTCATTATGCCAAGCTGTCCTGTTCTGCTCTCCCAGTATCACCAATGCTAGCATTTACCCTTCTTAGAAAAATAAGGCATTTTTTTTCTTACACAAGCAAATGTGGTATCCAGCAAACCTCTGCAAAGAGGCCAGTGCCAGGGACCCTCAGCTCCAACTTCACTTCTGAAGCCACTAAACCATCGGAGCATACACCAACAAGGTTTCCATCCTCATCCTCCACCAACTCAGAAACTGTCACGACTGTGGGTTCTCTATCTGGATGAGATTTGTGTGCTGAGATAATCTGGTGAGCACAATCAGCCAAGGAAGACAAGTTGCATGTCTTTGACACACAGAAGACTGCTAGAGACCAGGTTCAGCCCCAGCCAAAAAATGAGGTCCTGTTCCTGGACATTAATATCTTTGGGAGAAGACACAGGAACAAAAGGCAGGTTTGTCAGACATATTCGGCAAGTTGTGTTAGAGGTATAAGGAGTCTACCAGCATGATCTGTATTGTATCAGCTCCAGCATATACATTCTTCCATGGACAGGTTGGAGAGGCATATCCAACACACTTATTGCTTGTCAGCTATTCAGGTGGACTTGCACTACATCGCTCTAACTATAGGTGCTCAGCACCAATGGCAGGTGGGAAGGAGGCAAGAAACATTGGCCCCCCTCCCTCCAGGTGCTTAATTCTAAGGAAGACATCTAGCAGGAAGAGGGGTGACAGACAATATCTCCAGAAACATCATCTCAGGACATGCCAGAGGTACCCTGCACCTCCTTGTTGTCTGAGATCACCAAGCCTGCAAGGACAATGCTAAATATGTTTCAAAAACTTTTCAACATAAGACTGGAACTAGCAAATTGTTCTACAAGTTTTGTAAGTAATTGGCAGTTTTTTTTAAAAATCAGATTACTCACAGTATTATGATGATAAACATGGACTATCAATATTCAACTTCTATCATCTGATGTTCACACCTGAGACCTTCAAAGACTAAGGGTGTGTTTAAAAAAAAACACAAATACTGCCCTAAAATGGCTGCCATGATCGCCTGACCAAAGAATGTGGCAAACTATGCAAAATCAATGTGAGTCATATAAAAAAGATAAAAGGTACTGCAGATGCTGGAGAATCCGAGATAACAACCATGGGGCTGGATGAACACGAGGCCAGGCGCCAACTCTCTGACACCTCCTCCTACCGCCCCCTGGATCATGACCCCACCCCCGAGCACCAAACCATCATCTCCCAAACCATCCGCAACCTCATCACCTCAGGTGACCATTCACCCACCGCCTCCATCCTCATCGTTCCCCAACCCCGCACCGCCCGCTTCTATCTCCTCCCCAAAATCCACAAACCTGAATGCCCTGGTCGACCCATTGTCTCCGCCTGCTCCTGCCCCACCGAACTCATCTCCACCTACCTAGACTCCATTTTCACCCCCTTGGTCCAGGAACTCCCTACCTACGTCCGTGACACCACCCACACCCTCCACCTCCTCCAGAACTTCCAATTCCCAGGTCCCCAACACCTCATTTTTACTATGGACGTCCAGTCCCTATACACCTGTATTCCCCATGCTGATGGCCTAAAGGCCCTCCGCATCTTCCTGTCCCGCAGAACGGACCAATCCCCCTCCACCGACACCCTCATCTGCCTAGCCGAACTCGTCCTCACCCTCAACAAATTTTCTTTCAATTCCTCCCACTTCCTACATACAAAGGGGGTGGCCATGGGTACCCGCATGGGCCCAAGCTATGCCTGCCTCTTTGTAGGTTATGTGGAACAACCCCTCTTCCGTACCTACACTGGCCCTAAACCCCACCTCTTCCTCTGTTACATTGATGACTGCATCGGCGACTGCATCGGCGCCGCCTCGTGCTCCCACGAGGAGCTCGAACAGTGCATCCAATTCACCAACACCTTCCACCCCAACCTGAAGTTCACCTGGACCATCTCCAACACTTCTCTCTCCTTCCTGGAC
>JAHRHZ010000144.1:63756651-63780188 GCA_024137785.1 Ginglymostoma cirratum
CGGGGAAACCAAGCGGAGGCTTGGGGATCGCTTTGCAGAACACCTGCGCTCAGTTCGCAACAAACAACTGCACCTCCCAGTCGCGAACCATTTCAACTCCCCCTCCCATTCCTCAGATGACATGTCCATCCTTGGCCTCCTGCAATGCCACAGTGATGCCACCCGAAGGCTGCAGGAACAGCAAATTATATTCAGCCTGGGAACCCTGCAGCCCAATGGCATCAATGTGGATTTCACAAGCTTCAAAATCTCCCCTCCCCCAACCGCATCCCAAAACCAGCCCAGCTCATCTCCACCTCCCTAACCTGTTTTTCCTCTCACCTCAAGCCACACCCCCATCTCCTATCTACTAACATCATCCCGCCCCCTTGACCTGTCCGTCCTCCCTGGACTGACCTGTCTCCTCCCTACCCCCCTACCTACACTCACCTTTACTGGCTCCATCCCCGCCTCTTCGACTTGTCTGCCTCCTCTCCACCTATCCTCTCCTCTATCCATCCTCTATCCACCTCCCCCTCTCTCCCTATTTATTTCAGAACCCTCTTCCCCTCCCCCATTTCTGATGAAGGGTTTAGGCCCGAAACGTCAAGTTTTCCTGCTCCTATGATGCTGCTTGACCTGCTGAGTCATATAAAACCTGTCTGCACTGAAATTGCCATTTCCTCCAAAGACAGTGAAACGAGACAATGAAATCAGAATCAAGAAATTCATATCCTGTTTAATTAACACTTGTATGACAATTTCACATTTTAGCAGATGAAAAGCTCAATTAGCTAGTTTGGAAGGCAATGGAACTAGGTTCCAGAATACATGCTGAACATGGGACATCATGGGATGTGGGCACCACTGGCTGGGCCATCCCTGTTGTCATTGAGAAGTTTGTAGTGAGCTGTCTTCTTGAACCACTGCAGTCCATGTGTTGTAGATAGACCCACAGTATCATCAGAGTGGGAATTCCAGGACTTTGACTTTACAACACAAAAGGAGTAGTGATATAGTTCCAAGTGAAGATGATGGGTGACTTGGAAGGGAACTTGTGTTCCCACATATCTGCTGCCCTTGTCCTTCTAGATTAAAATAGTTGTGAAATTGAAAGGTACTGTCTCAGGGGCTTTGGTGGATTTCTGCAGTGTGTTTTGTAGATTGTTGTGATCTTGTCAGCCTTACCTTTTGCAAGGATATGCTAGGCTCCCTCATTCTTGAGGATAGAGATATTTAGGGATCCTCCTTCTCCTCCAGTGAGTTCCTTAATTTTTCGCCACCATAAATAACTGATGTGACAAGACAGCTGGGCTTAGGTCTAATCAGTTGGTTGTGGAATTGTTTAGCTATGTCTATGACATGCAGGTTTAGGCTATTTGACATGCAAGTAGCCCAGTTGTGTAGCTTCAATAAGTTAACACTTCACTTTTAAGTATGCCTGGTGCTGCACTTGGTATGACCTCCTCCACTCTCCATTGAATGAGGGTGACCCCCTCACTTGATGGTAATGTTAGAGCTAATGTTAGCTTTGAGGTTGAGGTTGTTTGGAGTACAATTCTTCAACTGCTGATGGTCCACAGTGCCTCATGGATGCCCAGTCCTGAGTTACTATTCAAAGTCTATCCCTTTTGGCATGAAGGCAGTTCCACACAACACAATAAAGGGTATTCTCAATGTGAAGGTATTACTTTGTCTCCACAAGGACTGTGCAGTGGACACTCTTACCAATATTGCCATGGACAGATGCATTAATGGAAGGCAGATTGGTAAGGATGAGGACAAGCATGTTCTCCCCACTTGCTGGTTCTTCCTGCTGTTCCAGTTTAGTTTAAGCCTTGACCAGCTCAATCAGTAATGGCCAGCCCAACCACTCCTGGTGGTTGACATTGAAAACTCTGACACGGAGTACATTCTGTCCCCTGTCACCTCAGTGTTTCTTCAAGTGGTTTTCAACATGGTGGAATACTAACCATCAGCCAAGAGTGGGTGATACGTGTTAATGAGCTAAAGATTTCTTTACTCATGTTTGACCTGGTGCCAGGAGACTTCATTGGGTAGAGTCAATGTTGAGGACTCTCAGCGCAGCTCTCTTCCAAATTTACAGCCTTATTTTAGGTACAGGACTTCACCCATGGGAAACTGTTACCTGACTGTATTCATTCATGCCAGACTTTGTATTCAATGAAATGCAATGAGTTGAAGCGGAAATACCAAAATATTCAAATCAGTCGCAGTTTTGGGTACAATTTGCACTATTTTTGGTAATTTTGCCTTTAGATGATATTTAGCCTCATTGAATTGGTGAGAAATTTGATTCATTCATCAAGTGTTCTACATTGCAAAACTGTTTGATAATCACGCAGGTTCCTTGCATGTCCAAGCAATCTCACAAGTACCAAATTATATTGGTTGTAATATTAATGACTGGAAATTCTACCTTGCTTTACTATTTTCCCATGGGTGAATTTCTGTACCTAAAATGGCTTTGATTGTGGAATAAAAGCAATACATGAAACAATTTATAGCTATTAACATTCCCATGTTTTCTGCAAAGTCTTCCATTTCAATTAAAATTGTGCATTGGAAACTAGCTTATTTTTGCATTTTCTGGAAAATTGAATAAAAATCACAATGGAAATTTAAATCAGAGATTGTTATTTAATTTTTGCATTTTACATTCAATGCTCCTTGAATGTTATTAACTTTTAACATGAACACTGTGATTCTTTGTCACAGATAAGCATTATGTACAAATAATGCAAGTTTGAGCAGTGCATTGACTCTATGATTAGCTGTTTAGCTGTTTAAATCCACAATGTGCTGTTCAATCAACCAGCACAGTTACAGAATAAACAAATGGACAGCATACAAATATCATCCTATGCAAAAAAAAATCAATTCCTGTGTGATATAACTGACATAGACCTGGCAGCATGTTTTCCATTGACTGTACTGGTCAGGATAGTCAAACCTCTCTTGTAAAGCAGATTGTACTCCTTTGCTCTTTGCTGGATTTCTCTAACGGTGGTAACTAAGCAGCTCATCAGAAACTGAGCAGCATCAGAATCCTGTGCCTGCATTGTTTCCACATCCCTTCATTTTTCACCTATTTAGCCTAATTGTTTTTGTTGACAATTCTTAATTTTGATCCCTAACTCTGTTAATATATTCCACAGCTTCATAATCCAGTGTATAATATGCTTTTCCAACTGTACTAAATTTCTTACAGTTAATCAGATACTTGCCACTTACATTAAACATACATTAAATCTGCACAATAAAGTAATGTGGTGCATTAGACAACTAACAAATCAAGCGTTAAGCATTTCTGTTTGGTTTGTGCACGCTAACAACATTAATGATTTGTGCTTGCACGTTAAAAAAAACAATTTAAATGAGCGAATTGTATTGTTGAAAAATGCCCAATCCCATCTTTTACTTCTGACTCAACTGATTACAGCCATTTTAAAAATCATATTAAAATTATTAACCGTGATATACATAATTCACATTCTTTTTAAGCACTTTATTTCTGCAAGTTCTGATGTACTAATTGTTTTCACTGTTAAATTTCTTCCTAATTTCTTCCTTTCTTGAGCATTTATTGTTGTTAGTCAAGTAACATCACGCTGTACATTCTAGAATATATTTACTACACATATACGATTGTTTGGTAATCTTGTATATCCCTTTGGCTTCTCATTAGTTGTTGGTTAGGACTCTTTCTTTGGAGATATTTATATTAGTACACTACGTTTTTAGTCAAATTTTAAACATGGCTGGGTTGCATTGTTTTATTCATTCATCGGATGTAGGTATCACTGGCTAGGCCATCCCTAATTTCCCAGAGGGTTGTTAAGTCAACCACATTGTTGTGAGTCTAGAGTCATATATGGGCCAGACCAGGTAAGGATGGCATATTCCTTCCCTAAAGGACATTGGTGAACCAGATGAGTTGTTCCCGACAATCGTCAACGTGTCATGACATTAATGACATGCTTAACTTTTGAACCAAATCCTTGGAACTTTCTGATCATTTACCTGTTTTACTCTTTGAATAAAAAATTTGAGAAAATAGAGACAGCAAATGAAGGCAATGCTAAAAAGAGAAAATGGTTGTGAACTTAGGCATGCATATAGATTCAAAGTAGAAAATATTGCATTAATCCAACATCTAGTTCTGCTTATTTCAATTGAATTAGGTGTCAGGTATGTTGAATAATGTTTGGCAAAGGTGATTTTTGTCTGCTTCACTGCCCATGTCTAATTTAACTGTTAACATTCCCAAGAATATGAAACAAATTAATTAACTTATACAATCTTATAATGGTACAATTATAGAATGCTGGAACAACATGATGGAAAAAGAAAGAGCTCAGAGTAAAAAGGAGAAATAAAGTAAGAAAAAAAGACAAGGGTCTTTCCTAGTGACTGGAGAATCTACATTAACAATGCTTCACATCCTTTTGGGAAAGCCTGCTGAATTGGAGAGGGTTGAGGAAAGATTTACAAGGATGCTGCCAGGACTGAATGGTTTAAGTTAGAAGGAGAAGGTGGAGCGTAGGAGGTTGAGGGATGACCTCACAAAGGTTTACAAAATCATGAGGGGCATAAAAAGGGTGAATATCAAATGTCTTTTCTCCAGGGCAGGGGAGTTCAAAACTAGGAGGCATATTTTTAAGGAGGGAGGAGAAAGATTTAAAGGGGATTTGAGGGGCAACCTTTTCACACAGAGGGTGGTTTGTATGTGGAATGAACTGCCTGAGGAAGTGGTTGATGTAGGTAACATTTAAGAGAAATTTGAATTGGTACATGAATCAGAAAGGTTTGGAAGCGTATGGACCAAATACAGGAAAATGGTATTAGTTTACTTTGGGAAACTTGGTCGGCATGGATGTGTTGGATTGAAGGGTCTGTTTCTGTGCTGTATAATTCTATGACTCAATGACTCTAATTGCCATTAACCCCAGGACAAACGTCCCACCTACCAGGTGAGAGCTGCTGAAGCTACATTCATCCAAAGACCCAGTAATGCCCTCAATTGTAATTGAGTGATAGCAGGAAAGGAGGAATCTTTGGGTGGGATTGCAGGTCAAAGGTGTCAACAGAAAAGAAAAGTGTTGACTCTCAGCAGATGCCCCCCAACTCATTGCTGACCTTCCTAGATTGGGTACTGAACATCTTTAAAATAACAAGAGGTAGAAAAGATTCTTTTCTCTCTGAGCAATGTCATGAAATGAAAAGTTATTTCTCTCTAAGCAAGGTGCAACTATTGTAATGGGACTTGAACGCTGTTGCATTGCTTGTGCATTTCTGCATATTCCTGAAATTTGAGACATTTTTCTTTTCCCAGAGAATTATGAGCTTCTGGAATACGTTGCTGAATGGTGCAGTGGAGCTAATTCTTACTTGCCTTCAAGTGTGAGTTGCCCTGGTTCATGATTGCGGAGGTGATCATATCACACCAAATACAGATAACTATTGATTAATGTGATCGCCAAGTATAGTTTTGATCATCTGTGTGATTGACAAAGTGGAATTTCCAAGCGTATTTTTCCCTTAGTGCTCTTTTTCTTTTCAAAAGAGAGATGAATATCTGCCGCCATAGAATAGCTTTGATGCGTGCAAATGCGTTTCACCATGCTGGTCCAACCATTGTGGTTTGGAGCAGGGTGCTGGATAAGCTGGCTTTCTGTTGCTTTTGAATTTCAAATGTTCAGAAAGAAGATTTCACGTTGACGTACAAATAGTTGTGAAATACCAACCTAATTTTCAGACTTCAAAAAAGACTTTGCATTAATGTCAGAAATCATAGAAATTCTGACATAGGTGCATCACCAATCATTAATCTGTTAGCTTTTTTTTAATCAATGTTGACAAGCTCACTGTGCAATTCCAACATTTTATATTGTGGTGAATTCCTTGTTTGTCTTTTTTTTGTCCAGCCAAATTTGACAGAAGTATGTATCTTTCTCTTCAGAAGAACCTTGAAAACAAACTTTCTCTGATATGCCACTGCAGTATCTTTCTTCTTCACAACTCGCTGTCAGACTACAGAGGTTTGTGCATGAAATCAGTGGGTCTTTTTGCCATCTTGAAGAAAGATTTCACAGGCTTTAAGGCACTACTGTGATATATCTGTACCAACAGAAATCTTGTTAACCCATGGATATGTTTTGCAAGGCTGAAGCAATTGTTTCATTTCAAAATAATTGTGAGGCGAATTTTATTAGTTTTTATTTCCATGAAATCTCAGGAGGTGAATAGAAATGGGTCAGGGCTTCAAACAAACTCTACTACAATGGCACATCAACCTTATAGTGTATGTTGCATGTTTCCTTAACCACAGGCATGACCATAATAGCTGGCATCTCTTAAATAATCAGGTTGTTAGAAAAGGTGCATTTCGTAATCTGGCTCATCATCTCTTGGTGCGCTGAAGTGAAACAGTGTTCATGTTATGCAGAGTAATCAATATACAATGTGTAAGTAGAAATTTATCTTTTATAGTGTCGCTTCAGTCACCTATTATGTAAATTTTTTGCTTGATATTCAATTTCATTGACTTTAGTAAAACTGAATATCATGCAGGGTAAATAAAATGAGGTTATTTGTACTTCCGCTTAAGATCAAATGTTCCCAATGTGTTATAAGTCTTACTTACCAATGTGAGTAATGGACAGTTAATAAGTAAATTAGGAGTTAATTGTTTTCATATCTGATTGCTCTATGATTGCAATTCTCCACAACCTCATGAATTCAACAAGGGAGGGCAAGGGGTAGATTAAAAAGGGGAAAGTAGAATGTGAGAGTAAGCTTATAGGAAACATATAAACTAATGGTAAAAGTTTCTATTGATGTGTGAAGAGAAAAACATTGGTAACGAAAGATGTATGTCCCTTACAGTCAGTAACAGGAGAATTTATAAATGGGAACAAATAAATGGCTGACCAACAAATATATTCTTTGGTTCTGTGTTCACAAAGGAGGGCACAAATAACATACCAGAAATGTTGAGAAACACAGAATCATAGAATCCGTACAGTGTGGAAGCAGGCTATTCAGCTCATCAATTTCACACTGCTCCTCTGAATGCCACCCAGATCCACATGCTCCATCCTATCCCAGTAACCCTGCAATTCCCATGGCTAAACCACCTAGCCTGCACAACCCTGAATACTATAGGGCAATTTAGCATGGCTAATCCACCTACCCTGCTCATCTTTGGAGTGTGGGAGGAAACCGGAGCACCCAGTGAAAACCCATGCAGACACAGGGAGAATATATAATCTCCACATGGCAGTCACCCAAGGCTGGAATCAAACCCAGTTCCCTGGTGCTGTGAAGCAGCAGTGCTAACCACTGTTCCACTGTGCCACCCCACCACCCCAGGGTTTAATGACAGGGCAGAACTGGAGGAAATCAGAATTAGTCAGGAAATGGTGCTGATGAAATTGATGGGATAGAGGGCTAACAATTCTGCAGCCCCTGATAATTTACATCTCAGGCTAAGAAAGCAAGTATCCCAAGAAATTATGGATGCATTGGTGATCATATTCCAAAGTTATAGAATCTGGGACAGGTTCTACAGATTGGAAAGTAGCTAATTTATTTTTTAAGGAGAAAAGTAGAGCCAAGACTGGGAATTATAAACCGGTCAGTATGACATCGGTAGTGGAGAAAATGCTACAGTTCATTATAAAAACAAAATAGTTGAGCATTCGGAAAACAATTGGCAAGATTGGCCAAAATCAGCAGGGATTTATGAAAAGAAAATCATGAGGATATAATTAGTAGAGTTCATGGGAAGAGCCAGTGGATGTGGTTTATTTGGATTTTCAGAAGGCTTTTGACAAAGTCTCTTTAAGATGATTATTTGTGTAAAATTAAAGTGCATGGGGTTAGGGTAGTGTATGGAGATATATAGAAAATTGTTGGCAGACAGGAAACAAAGAGTAGGAATAAACAGATCTTTTTCTGAACAGCAGGCAATAACTAGCAGGGTACCGCAGTGATCAATGCTAAGGTCCCAGTTATTCATAATATCTCATTAATGATTTATATTAGGGTATTAAATATGACTCACTAACTTAATTGAGTTTTTTGAAAATGTAATAAAGAGGATTGATGAGGGCAGAGTATGGATGTGATCCATATGGACTTCAGTAAGGGATTCAAAAAAGGTTCCTCTGATTAACAAAGTTAGATCATATGGAATAGAGGAAGAACTAGCTGTTTGGATACACAACTGGCTCAAAGGTAGAAACAGAGGGTAGTGGTGGAGGGCTGCTTTTCAGTCTGGAGGCCTTTGACCAGCGGTGTGCCACAAGAATCGGTGCTGGGTCCACTGCTTTTTGTCATTTATATACATGATTTGAATGTGAACATAGGAGGTATGGTTAGTAATTTTACAGATAACACTAAAATTGGAGGTGTGGTGGAAAGCGAATAAGGTTATCTCAGAGTTCAATGAGATCTTGATGAGATGGGCCAATGGGCCGAGGAGTGGCAGATGGAGTTTAATTTAGGTAAATATGAGGTGTTGCATTTTGGAAAAGTAAACCATGGCAGGACGTATACACTTCATGGTAAGGTCCGGGAGAGTTTTGCTGAACAGAGAGTCCTTAAAGTGTAGGTTCATCATTCCTTGAAAGTCAAGTCGAATGTAGATAGGATAATGAAGAAGGTATTTAGTATGCTTTCTTTTATTGGTGAGTGCATTGAGTAATGGGAGATCATGTTATGGCAGTAGAGGACATTGGCTCGGCCACTTTTGGCCAATTGCATGCAATTCTGGTCTCTCTGCTATAGGAAGGAATTTGTGAAACTTGAAAGAGTTAGGAAAAGCTTTACAAGGATGTTGCCAGGGTTGGAAGGTTTGAACTATGGAGAGAGGTTGAATAGGCTAGGGCTGTTTTCCCTGGAGCATCGGAGGCTGTGGGATGACCTTATAGAGATTTACAAAATTATGAATGGGAAGGAAAGGGTAAATAGGCAAGGTCTTTTCCCCAGTTTGGGGTAGTCCAAAACTAGAGGGCATAGGTTTAAGGTGAGAGGGGAGAGATATAAAAGGGACCAAACGGGCAATCTTTTCATGCAGAGGGTGGTGCGTATATTCAATGAGCTGCCAGAGGAAGTGGTGGAGGCTGGGAGATTACAATATTTAAAAGGCATCTGGCTGGGTCTATGAATAGCATGGGTTTGGAGGGATATGGGCCAAATGCTGGCAGATGGGACTAGATTTATCCAGGATATCTGGTTGGTGTTGGCGAGTTGGACTGAAGGGTCTGTTTCCATGTTAAATATCTCTATGACACTATGACTCAATGAATGCTATCTTCTTTACAGAAGATAAAAAGCTAGTTGGGAGGATGAGCTGTGAGGAGGATGCAGTTGCTTTAGACAAGCTGAGAGTGTGGGCAAATGCATGGCAGATGCAATAAATTGTGGATAAATGTGAGGTTATCCAATTTAGTAGCAAAAACAGGAAAGCGGATTATTATCTGAATGGATATAAATTGAGAGAGGGGAATGTGCAAAGAGACCTGGGTGTCCTATTACACCAGACATTGAGGTAAGTGCAGCAGGCAGTAAAGAAGTCAGTAGTATGTTAGCTTTCATAGCGAGAAGACTTGAGTACAGGAGCAGGGTTGTCTTGCTGCAGTTATTCAGGGTCTTGGTGAGACCAAACCTGGAATATTTTGTACAGTTTTGGTTTCCCTTATCTGAGGAAGGAAGGTCTTGCTATAGAGGGAGCTCAGTGAGATTTTACCAAGTGATTCCTGGGATGGCGGCACTGATATATGAGGAAATGTTAAAGTGGCTAGGATAATATTTGCTTAAGTTCAAAAGATTGAGGGGAATCTTATGGAAAACTGAACAGTTCTAACCGGGCTGGACAGGATAGTTGCAGGAAGAATGTTTCTGATGGTAGGGGAGTGCAGAATCAGGGGTCACAGAATAAGGACACCGATAAATCATCTAAGACTGAGATGTGGAGAAATTTCTTCATCCAGAGAGTGATGAGCCTGTGGAATTCATTACCACAGAAAGCAGTCAAGGCCAAAACATTGTGTAGTTTTAAGAAGGAGTTATATATAACATTTGGGGCTAAAGGAAACAAAGGATATGGGGAAAAGCAGGAACAGGCTATTGAGTTGGATGATCAGCCATTGATCATAATGAATGACACAGCAGACTCCTAGGGCTGAATGGCTTCATCGTGTTCCAATTTTATAGAAGAAGCCAATGAGTGACCCATGCAGTGTGGAAGCAGGCTATTCAGCCCAACATGCCTACACCAACTCTCTGAAGAGCATCCTACTCAGACTCACACCCTTAACCTATTCCTATAACCATGCAATTTGCATGGCTAATCCACCTAACCTACACATCTCTGGACACCATGAACAATTCAGCATGGCCAATCTACCTAACTGGCACATCTTTGGACTGTGGGATGAAACTGGAGCACCAGGAGGACAACCACACAGACAGTCGCCCAAGGCGATTGAACCCAGGTCCCTGGTGCTATGAGGCAGCAGTGCTAACTGCTGAGCCACTGTGCCACCCTACTGCTTCCTATTTATCCAAATATTCTTATTAACCTATTAAGTGATGTTATTGCACACCTCTGGTGCAGGTGAAATTTGAACCCAGGCATCCCACTCCAGGGGTAGGGACACTAGTACTGCATCACAAGAAGGCTCCTTTAAACAGTCACATGTCTTTTTTTTTAATCCTTCAAGTAAACCTACCTTTTTTTTATTGAATTCAAATTTCACTATCTGTTGTGGCAGGATTTAAACCGGGGTCCCCAGGATATTATCTAGGTCTCTGGATTTGTAGTCTAGCAATAATACCATTAGGACATTGCCTTTCCATGTGATATGTACAGAGCATAGTAATTATCTCTCAGAAGCCATCGGAACACAATCTCCTACTTTTAAAACAGTGCCAAGACTGAAACTATCCAGTGTGATTCTGTTACATCCCTATCAATTTTTGTCTATTTACATTTTTGTGAAGTGCCTTGGGACTTCCTGCATGGTTTCCTACATTAGATTTGCTATGTAATTGCAAGCTGCTGTTGTTGTATCAATGTACCCATAATGGAATGTTTGAAACCCAATCCCTTCTCCATTGATCTCCTGAGACTCTCATAAAAATCCAACTAATAAAATTTGCCTCACACAATTATGTTGAAATAAAACAATTACTTCAGTTTGGGAAAACATTTTATTGGGCTGGTCAGGATTTCTGTTAGCACAAATGCAGAGCATAACTTATTTTGAAATATTGAACACAAAATTACACACTCCTGGTAGGAACATTCGTTCTGCATTCTGATTATAAATGATCTGTTGTAATCTGGGGAAGAGATGCATTTCAACATTACTGAGGAATCTAGGATTGTTTGAAAATTGAAAGTGTCCTGTTTTACTATCGTGGGTATCAAAAGAGTGAACCTTTCAACAAATTTGAATGAATAAGCATGCTCATTGAAGCACTGCACTAGTGCACCAGAGATAGAAATCCCCTTTATTGTCTGACTGGAATATCTCAAGGTTCCATCATTGGCTCCTTCTTTTATCTTCTTAAAATGTTGTTCCTCATAGAAATTATTCACTGGTATTAGTTACTTTCCATAAGCGTACCAATTGCACACTCAGCTGTCTATGTATTATCTCCTTTCCTTCTGTGATTACCTTCTTTAATTTCAGAGTATCATATCTTGGGTGAATCATAACTTTTTCCAATAAATGTTAAGAGTAGAAAATCCATTTTGGCTTGAACCATGAACTGCAAACCATTCAGATTTTCTTTACTTGATCACTCAATCAGAATAAGTGATCTAAAACTCCTAAACATCATCAAGGCTGTTTATTTTTAACATCACCACATATTTTCTATTCCAATCTTAGCTCCATTACCACTGAAACCCCCACTTAAACATCCAGTACCTCACGTTTTGACTTCTCAAACTTCTGTTTAACACAAACTACAACTCATTCATACCTTGGTAATTATGACCTCCCCCAAATCAAAACTGTTCACTCATCATGCTTGTCCTTCCATGCAGTCAATTCTAATTTCTTGCAGGTAATCTAAGACTAAGATGGAAATTGCACCTATTGGCTCACCTGCCCATGAAATGCACCCCTTAATTTTCATACATATGAAAACAAAACTTGAGAGTTTTGTACAATGTGTGTTTGAACCAATATTGCACACTACACACAATCAACTTCATTAACAGTTACGCCTTGGCCTTTGATTGTTTACAAATCCTTTCATAACCTTGCCCCACCTGATCTCTGCAGCATCCTTTTACTTTCTGTGTGTGTCCACAACTCAAGCTCTTCCATCTCTGGCCTTTTGTGAGCTCACTCTCCCCATTGCTTTTGCATCAGAGGCAGAGCCTTCAGCCAGAAGAACTAAGAAAATTACAGCACCAGAACACACCCTTTGGCCCTTCAAGCCTGCACCGACATGTTGTCTGTCACAACTAAAGCCCCCTACCCTTCCAGGGACCATATCCCCCTATTCCCATCCTATTCATGTATTTGTCAAGACACCCTTTAAAAATAGTATCTGCTTCCACCACCTCCCCTGGCAGCAAGTTCCAGGCACCCACCACCCTCTGTGTAAAAAACTTGCCTCATACGTCACCTTTAAACCTTGCCCGTCACAGCTTAAACCTATGGCCCCAGTAACTGACTCTTCCACCCTGGGAAAAAGCTTCTGATTGTACACTCTGTCTGTGCTCTTCATAATCTTGTAGATCTAAACGTTCCTGATCTTTAGGCTTCCTTTCCTAATCCTCTACCTCTTTATTTCTATCCAACCATACAACCATCTTAAAGCCTTTCATTTGGAATGACAATCATTCAGCTGGCTAATATACTTTTTCAGCTCAGATGACAAGATAACTCTCTAATGCATGTTCATTTACTGGGATGTAAGCATTGTTGAAAAGACAGGAGTTATTGATGAAGAAGGAGATGAGTCTTTTTAAACCTTTACAATCCATGTGGTAGTTCATTGTAATTATTTTACACAATTGACGAGGTAAAGAAAATTAGTCAATGAGTTGGGGTTTCATCACAATTAAGCTTTAAGCTCACTTTTATGGCTGCCAGCTCTTTTCATATTTCCAGATATTGCCAACTTAAATTTGAACTTGCGTTCTGCAGATTATCAGTTGAGCCTTCAGCATTTCTGACTCAAAATAATTGCACTATCATGCTCAGATATTCAAATATAACCTTGTAATGCTGTGATTTGGACAGTCTACGCTTGCAGGTTAATAGCCTTTTTTTATAATTATCTCCTTAATTTACAAAGGGCTACACGTGTGCAATGGAGTCTTATCACTGTGAGCTAGATTTTATACTCCTCGCTGGCAGATTGGAAGATGAGGGAAGGCCATAAAATCCAAAATGTAGTCCTCCATAGCCACCGTGTACAAAACTTAATGGAGGATGGTGGAGGTATCAGAGAGCCTTTAGATCTATTAAGGCCCTAAGAAGAACTATTTAGCTCATGACCAGAATTGCTTGGAAGAGTGCTACCTGGATGTTCAGATTGTATCAGGCAAGTGGAATGTGGGACCTCCCTTCCAATCCCTCCACTGTGGAAGAAGGCCATTCAGCCCAATTAGTCCATACTGACTCTTCAAAGATCATCCTACCCAGACTCACCTCCCTACCCTATCCATGTAACTCTACATTTCTAAGGCTAATCCTCCTACCTAAAACATTCCTGGACACTATGGGTAATTTAGCATGGCCAATCCACCTAAACCACGCACCTTTGGACTGTGGGAGGAAACCTTTCCACTGGAATTATGTAGAAAAAGAAGTCAGCTTGGCTAAAAGCTGAAGCCATGGGAGAGATGTTGTCATTGACGGAACTGCCAGGCCTCATCTGGTCCCTCATTAGTAAAAAGTATTGGAAGCCAGAGAACATTAAAATGAGAAGATAACGTATAAAGAATGTGTAATTCCTTATGTTCGCGCTACTTTCCTCCTATTGTATCTACATGCTGAATAAACTCCATTTGCTTTCAACGTGGCACTAAAGATTTCTGTCAGTTTTTTGCAATTATATTTTTGCAGATTGTATTTCACCCAATAGCTCTTTTCAAATTCAATGCTAAAATTGAAACAGACGGCAAATATAAACAACAGCTAACAACTGCAATCTTTGTTTTCATTAATAATTTATTCAGTTCGAAACACCAAGCAAATAAGATTTACTCAAATCAACATTATTCATACATACAGTAAATCAGCTACAAAATATAATTGTTGACAAGAATTTTAAAGTGAAACCTGTCCTTCAGCTATATTCATGCATGCAATTTATATGACGTGTGTCGTGACATTTTCCCATTTGAAAGATAAAGAGTTGAATTTTATAGTTGTATTGCAGTATTGCAGTCATTTGTAGGTGGATTTTTTTTAAAAATATGCCCATTCTATTTGGAAGATGCTCACTCCTTTCATGCAGTTTCTGTAATGTCTCTCCCAAGCAGTACTCTTCAGACAGAATATAGTGACTGATCAAGAGCAAGAACATCAGGCAGGGGTTAACTCACTGAGAACCACCCCTCAGCTCTTGCTGCTAACTCCCTTGCTTCCCATTCTCCATGGTGCAACCACTGCCACACCTACCCCTTTCTGTCTGCACATGTCAGTTACCTTGCCTCTGGGACCGCAGGATAATTCTCCTGGCAGGAACCTTGTCTCCTCCATGGCACTGAAGCTGTTGGCCTGTGGCCGACTGGCACATTGCAGCAGGCAAGGCTTCTGCCACATAATTCTGATGGAAGGCCTACCACTGTCCTCAGTTCTGTCCTATTGGAAGGAAATATGGCAGGACTTTCTTAGAAGAGGCAGAATAGCTCTCTTGCCGGTCCTTTAGCCAGCCTATGAGATTCTCACCCCAAAGACAGGTTCCACCCTTCACATGTGACCGTACACAATGACTATTGTTAGTATTTATAATCTGCAGCATATAACCACTTAGAACTCTGATCCTAATGAGCCCTACATTTGTACCTTCTCAGGATGTTGATCAAGAGTAGAAAACCTTGGCATTTTTTTCTCTCCCAACACTGAACTGACACCAATTGCATGGCTGAGATCAACCAAATCAGAAAAAACCTTTAAGGCTTGCAGCATTATTAGCAATTGAAGGAATCAAATTGAAGAGATTGGAAGACTTCTGTGATTTATATAGCTCAGCCAAATTGTCTTTGCCAGCTGAACCATCAAAGCAGCTTTGTAGTTAGTTTAAACTGTGTTTGAAAGTCTATCCTTGAAAAAGAACAAGGCAGTAAGAAGTGAAAGTCCTTATTTTGAAAATAACAATTCAGAAGCGAATAAGGTTTTCCCTTTGTTGACATAGCAGATTATAACTCCGAAGAGCTGAATAAATTAGAGGAGCAATCATATCACTTTTACAAAATGACAGCTTTCATTAATATCAGAAGCAGTGATAAATACGTATTTACCAAATATATGAAGGACAATTGCTGAATTGTGAATTTGTGAAGCAAAACAAATCTCATCTGCAATGAAGTAAGGCAATTTACCTAGGATTTTGAGTCTATTTACCTGAGAATCATGTCTATTACAGCAGAATGATGAGAAGCCAACGAAGTATTAAAATTAACTTAGCAATGAATGTTCACAAAATCACAGAATTATTACAATGTAGAAGGGATCCATTGTGCCTCCACCATCAGCTTTATGTTTAAAAAATAAACCAGTTAAATGTGATAATGTGATTATTCTGAACTAAAGAAAGAAAAGGAAATTGACCTGCATAGTCCACAGTTATGTAAAATAATGGGTGGCATCCAGGAGCTCTTGCAGAGAGATTGAAAGAAATTGCTCATAAGGCAACCTCACTCATGTGAACCAATATGATTTGTATATCAAACATAAAATAAATTAAATCTTCTATTAATCTATATTGTCTAAAGGTCCAGAATATTATTTCAGTGCAAAAGATTAGTCATTTGATGGCCACTGTTCCTTCTAGTTCTGCTTCTATCGCCACTTTGTTTTCACTGGATTATTCTGTATACAAAGGAAATTTTACCAGAAAGCAGCCTATTATTAATTTTGTTGAGTTTCATGAAGGGTTTCTCTCTACCGGTCCTGGTGAATTTTCTCACGTCATCTTTCCAAACTTATCTCGTTGGCTATTTGCCACACACGTATAACAGCCCTCTTATTGTATTCTTTCACTTGCCGCAGGCAGAATTACCTGGACATTGCAGGGACCTCTCAAGATTCCTGGCACCAGCATCATCAATAAAGCTCAGTCATTTACCCAGTCAAACCCTAGCAGTCTGTAGCTGATCAGCACCATTCCTGTCAATTACCCCAGACGCGTGTCTTAGAGGGAAATTGGTATCCCATTTTGCTGACGGCAAAGGTAAAAGAATGAGCCCTTTAGAAAATGTGTGATCTGCATTATCTACTACACGAAAAACCATTTGTATGGTGTGGATCGATGTTTAATGGGTGATAAATAAAATTAAATGATTTCAGTAAATAGTGTGACATAGCTTAAAACTTAATAATTTGATGGCAGATTTAAAATATGCAGTTGCAGAAATATCATTTGATGTAACAGTCCCTCAGCTCAACATTCTGATTCTACTTCTACGCATCAGAACAGTGGCTGGGGAAGTGCAAGCAGTCACTGATCATGGAGATATTGGTGCCTATTGTTCAAGATGGAGGGTTGGAGGAGGAAGCAGTGAGTTGGAGTTGCCAGGTAACAGCTCTGACTTGCATGTCATGAATAGAAACTGTCTGGTTTCTATCTGGGGGCTGGGAAAATAGGAAACTGCTTGTCAATGAGGTGAAATGACATAATAATGAGGATGTGATACATGACAATGCATGCAAATAGGCCTCTTGCTGTTCAATAATGAGAACCTCATCTCACCGTTCGACACTTGATTGGAAAAGTGGATGTTTTAATCTTGATATCAGAAATATTGTTACTGCCAATCTCATGGAATTACTGGATACTGGGGGAAAATTCTCCATTGGTTGGAATCATACCTGGCACAAAGGAAGATGGTGGTGATTGTTGGAGGTCAGGCATCTCAGATTCACAACATCTCTGCAAGAGTTCCTCAGGGTAGTGTCCTAGGCCCAACCATCTTCAGCTGCTTCTTCAATGACCTTCCCTTATCATAATGTCAGAAGTGTGGATGTTTGCCAATGATTGTACAATGCTCAGCACCATTCACGACTCCTTACATACTAAAGGAGTCCGTGCTCAAATGCAACAAGATCTGGACAATATTCAGACTCGTGCTGACAAGTAGCAAGTAACATTCTCACCACACAAATGCCAGCCAATGACCATCTCCATAAAGAGACAAACTAACCTCTGTCATTCAATAACGTTACTATCACTGGATTTCCCCACTACCAACATCCTGGGGGCTACCATTGACCAGAAACTCAACTGGTCATGCTACTTAAACACAACGGTTTCAAGAACAGGCCAGAGGTTAGGATCACAGTCGGTTCTCATGTAATGCACGTTTCTTCAGTACGAATTGGTTTTAACACGATTGAAGGATTTGTATTTGTAAAACGTGAACTTTCCTTACCTGTATTGACTATAACGTGATTCCAGCCCCATTAGTTTAAATGACGTGGCTACTGCACAATTTTCTTATCACACAAGATTGCACAAGATGGAACTATTGTGTTATATCAGAATCAACTGCACTGCAGAAGTTAACTCATCGCCTGGGTTCCTAAAGCTTGTCCATCACCTACAAGGCACAATTCAGAGTGCAATGGAATACTTCCCACTTGACTCAATAGGTGCAGCTCTAACAATACTCAAGAAGCTTGGCACCATCAAAGACAAAGTAGTCCTCTTGATTGCACCACATCCTTAAAGATCCACTCCCTCCTCCACAGACACTCAGTAGCAGCAGTGTGTACAAGATGTATTGCAGAATTCACCATAGATCCTGAGATGGCACCTTCCAAATCCACCTTGTTCTAAAAGGTCAAGTGCAGCAAATAAATAGGAACACCACTATCTGCAAGTTCCCCTCCAAGCTAGTCAGCATCCAGACTTTGGTCAAAATCTTGGAATTCTCTCCCTAACATCATGTTGGTCAACCCACAGCATGTGGACTGAAGCAGTTTAAGAAGACGGCTGATCACGACCTCCCTAGAGCAATTAGAGATGGCAACAAATGCTGCCTATCCATGTCCCATTAACTGATTTTAAAAGTGTGATGTTTTTCAACATCCTCTCCTATGCCCACACCATTCTGTAGCTGGGAAGATTGCACACAGGGTACATGAACTGTCACTGGAGATGTTTGCAAGGGACGCATTCTCATGGAACAGGGCTGCCCCACAGTTCTTTAACCCTGGAGATGGGCCTCCCCTCCCCTCACTCATGCTGCCTCAGTGGATATGGTCTATTTGATTGACTAGCAGCTCTGTGATTTAAGCACTGCTGGTACTACAAACAATTTCTCATGGCAAAGTGTTAGAAGCCCAGACACAACAAAGTCATGATCCTGCAGTAAGTACAGAAAGAGAGGACTGAAGGGTCTGGATAATAGTCATGACCTAAAGTGTGGATGGGTATTGATCATCCAGGGTGAGAAGGGTACATGAGATGCCTAATCCAGAGGACCAGAAATTGAATCGCCACACCCCGATCAGGTTAACTTGCAAAGCTTCACACCACCAGCCAGATCTCTGAATTCCATTGAACTCAAATTGGAAAAGCAGAATGTATCTTAAAAAGTATGAAACATGTAAAGAGCCACTCTCGGAGAGACTTGAGTGCACTCATAAAGGTTCCACAGAAAGTTATCATATATGTGATTAATTAAGAAGGCAAATAGTCTGTTGGCTTTTGTTGCAAGAAAATTAAACCATGAGATCACAGAATTCTTTCAACAGTTGTATAACGCTTTGATAAGACTATACTTGGAGAATTATGCTCAGTGTTCATCTCCATATTTAAGGATGCTTATACATACGTTAAAGATAATACAGCAAATGATCACTTGGAAATCCCAGGATTTTGACATAGTGACAACGACAGAATCCCACCAAGATGGTGTGTGATGTGAAGGTGGTGGTGTTCCCAAGTGTCTGATGCACTTGTCCTTCCAGGTAGTAGGGTACAAGATGCAAAAGGCACAATTTGCTGGAAGTGTTCAAGGAGCCTTGATGAGTTGCCGCAGTGCAATTTTTATATGGCACACATTGCAGACATTGTGTGACAGTGGTAGAGAGGATAATAATTGAGATGATGGATGGGGTACCTCTTAAGTGGGTCACTTTGTCATGGACAGATAAACTCAAGCAGCTAATTGGAGCATTCCTGAATTATACCTTCTAGTTAATGGAAAGATTTTGGGAGTCGGAACATAAACCAACTGCCACAGAGTATGCAACATTTGACAGCCAAAACGTATATGTGGCTGGTCCAGAAAGGTTTCTGTTCAATGGTGACCTTTAAGGATATTAACACTGTGAGATTTGATGATGGTACTATGTTGAACAGCAAGGGAGGTAGATTCTGATTAATTCGACTTGTCCATTTCCTGGTGTTTACAATGTGTTTCTCTTACTCACCACTTTTCAGCCCATGCTTGAATGTTGTCCAGGTCTTGTTACAATTCTCCATAATAATACAATTAAAACCTAATTTTTAAACATGTAATTTTGAAGACAGTTATCAATGCTGTGTTATACCACAAAGTAATTTCAAAGTCATAAATTGCCCAAGATTAAAAGATTAAAATTAAGGTTTCATAACTGTGAAAATACTCATTAACTATTGGCAGTAGTATTCAGACTATTTCCCATTTATGAATATTGTTACAATTGAGTATATCAGACTATTATTTCTGTTCAAGGTGTAATTTATACTAGCCACTGGTTTACATCTTGCGGCAATTTGCTGGAGAGTTGTTTCAGGTTTACTGAAAGCTTGTAGAATGGATTTGGATAAAGGTAACTCTCCAGCCTAATTGAAAGCAATCTATCAAGGAGGAAGACCCACACTGCACTGCACTCCCATCCTGCTTTCTGTATTTACACACCCAATAGCTTCTGAACAATTGACAGTGGAGAGGCAAGAAAATACCTAGAGTAGTGTGGTCTGACAGGTCGAACAGGTTATTGCAGAAGACTTGTTGCTAAATCTAAGATAAAAAAAAACAAGAAATAGGAACCTTCAATGCAATTGCAGCTGATGTTCTGTCTCAATACAACTTTTTCACCTAGTGCCATATCTCTTAATTCCCCGAAAGATCAAAAATCTATCACTGTGTTGAATGTACTCGATACCATAACATTCAGAGCTCTCAGAATTCCAGAATTTACTATGCACTGAAAGAAGAAATTTGTCCTCTTCTGTCACAAATAATCAACATCTTATTCTGAGGCCGAACACCCAGCAATAATGAAAATATGGTGATATATTTCCAAGTCAGGATAAAGAGTGGCTTGGAGGGGAGCTTGAAGGTGGTGGTGTTCCCATATATCTGGCTGCCCTTGTCCTTCTAGATGGAACTGGACATGGGTTTGGAAGGTGCTGTCTGAGGATCTTTGATGAATTTCTGCCATGCATCTTGTAGATAGTACACACTGTTGCTATTGAGCGAGAGAAAACATCCTTTCAGCATTTACCCTGGAAAGCCAGTAACCTCAGGATTTTTTTATGTTTCAATAAGACCACCTCTCATTATTCTAAACTCTAATTAGTAAAGGCCTAATCTGGTCAATCTTTCCTCATAAGACACACTATTCAGCACCATTCATGACTCCTCAGATACTGAAGCATTCTATATGCAAATACTACAAGATGTAGACAATGTTCGGGCATGATTTGACAAGTTTCAAGTAACGTTCATGCTACACAAATGCCAGGCTATGACCATGTCTAATAAGAGACAATCGAACCACCACCCCTTGACATGCAATGGTGTTACATCACTGAATTCCCCATTATCAATATCCTGGGTAAAAACTGAAAGAACTGCAGATGCTGTAAATCAGGAATAAAAACAGAAATTGCTGGAAAGGCTCAGCAGGTCTGGCCGCATCTGTGAAGAAAAAAATCAGAATTAACAGAAATGAGTTTTGGTTCCGGTGACCCTCAGAACCCCCAATATCTTGGGGGATATCATTGACCAGAACCTCAACTGGACTCACCGCACAAATACAGTGGTTACAAGAGAAGGTCAGACGCTAGGAATACTGCAGCAAGTAACTCATCTCCTGACTCCCCAAAGCCTATCCACTATCCACAATGAGCAAGTCAGGAGTGTGTTGGAATACTCTCCACTTGCCTGGATGAGTGCAGCCCCAACAACACTCAAGAACCTTCACACCATCCAGGACAAAGCAGCCCACTTGATTGGCACCACATCAACAAGCATTCACTCCCTCCACCATCAACACTCAGTAGCAACAGTGTGTACTATCTACAAGATGCACTGCAGAAATTCATCAAAGATCCTCAGACAGCACCTTCCAAACCCGTGATCAGTTCCATCTAGAAGGACAAGGGCAGCCAGATATACGGGAACACTACCACCTTCAAGTTCCCTTCTAAGCCACTAATTATCCTGACTTGGAAATATATCACCATATTTTCATTATTGCTGGGTCAAAATCCTGCAATTCCCTCTCTAAGGGCATTTTGGGTCAACTCACAGCAGGTAGGCTGCAGCAGTTCAAGAAAGCAGTTCACCACCTTTTTAAGGGCAACTATGGACAGGCAATAAATGCTGGCCAGTCAGCGACATGCACATCCCAAAAAATGAGTTAAAAAAAACCACTCCTTATCCCAGAAATTAACTTAGTGAATCTTATCTGAATTGCTTCCAATGAAATATGGCCCTCTTTAAGGTGTATAACATCTCACCACTGCCCTGTACAATTGCAGTAAGACTTCCTGCTTTTATACTCCACTCTCCTTGCCTAAAAGGATTTCATTTTCCTTGCTAATTTGTTGCTGTACCTATATGATAACTTTAAATGTTTCATGTACAAGACACCTAGTTCTCTCTCTGCACTGCAGTATTTTCCATCTTATCTCATTTTAAATAATACTCTGCTTTGATATTCTTCTTCTCGAACTAGAAAACCACAAAAACCACCTTACAGGTTTTTTGTAAAATTCATACTCCATCTGTAAATTTTTGCCATTCACTGAACCTATCAATATCCTTTCATAAACCATTTGTATCCTTTTCAAAACTTGCTTTCCTATCTATTTTTGTATTGTCAATAAATTTTAGCTACAATCTAGTTAGTCCCTTCTTAATACAGGTTGTAAATATTCAACCCTAGCATCCCGTTGGTTAACGTCTGCCAACCTGAAAATGACTCTGTTTCCTATTGGTTAGCTGGTTTTACATCCGTACTATTACATGAACCCTAACA
Source organism: Ginglymostoma cirratum (assembly GCA_024137785.1). Classification (NCBI taxonomy): domain Eukaryota; kingdom Metazoa; phylum Chordata; class Chondrichthyes; order Orectolobiformes; family Ginglymostomatidae; genus Ginglymostoma; species Ginglymostoma cirratum. The sequence goes on from JAHRHZ010000144.1 coordinate 63,779,112, forward strand.
CCATAAGGTCTTTTCTTGTGTACTAATCTTTTATGAGACACTTCATCAAATGCTTTTTGAAAAGCAAATGTCCATTGGTCCATATTGTTTGTTACGTCCTCAAAGAACTCTCCTAAGTTTGTCAAACATGACTTTCCTTTCAAAATCATGCCTACTCTGCTTGATTGTACTATAATTTTCTAATTTCTATGTTACTATATCTTATTTAATAGATTCGAGCATTATCCCATTGACAATTGTTGGGCTAATTGGTTTGTAGTTTCCTTTCTGTCTTCCTTGTTCTTGAACAGAAGTTCAATAAAGTTCATTTAATCAACAAGGGCTATATGGTGGCTCAGTGGTTAACACTGCTGCCTCACAGCTCCAGGGACCTGGGTACAATTCCACCTGCAGGTAACTGCCTGTGTGGAGTTTGCACATTCTCCCTGCGTTTGTGCAAGTTTCCACCAGGTGCTCTGGTTTCCTTCCACAGTCCAAAGATGCGCTGGTTAGGTGGATTGGTCATGCTAAATTTCCCAGAGTGTCCAGAGATGTGTAAATCAGGTGGATTAGACAAGGGAAACGATTGGGGAATGGATCTGGGTAGGATGCTCTTTGGCGAGGCAGTGTGGGCTTGTTGGGCCAAATGACCTGTTTCCACACCATAGGGATTCCATATAAGTGTCACATTTATGGCTTTCTGATCCACTAGTATCTTTCCAAAATCTAAGGAATTTTGAAGTATTACAGCCAAAGTGTCCACTGCCCATGTAACCACCGGTTTTAAAACTGGTCATGATGCAGTCCCTCATGACCATGGGAAATGCCGACCTTAGTTTACCTTTTATTTTCCTGAAGCAAATGATTGTTTAATTTCCACCTTCTCGTTTGTCTCCAGATTTTGTACTGTTTTGGGGATGATATTTTGTGTTGTCTATCATAAAGATGAATACAAAATAATTGTTTGAAATTTGTGCCATTTCTTTGTTTGCCATTTTTAATTCCCTAGTCTTGCCTTCCAAGGGATCAATGCTCACTTTAGCTGTGTCAGAGATAAAAGGTACTGCAGATGCTGGAGAATCCGAGATAACAAGCATG
>JAHRHZ010000144.1:63780588-63806118 GCA_024137785.1 Ginglymostoma cirratum
CATGCTTGTTATCTCACTTTAGCTGTTCTATTTTTCATTTTAAGTATTTGTAGAACATCTCATTTTCTGCTTTTATATTTCTTGCTAGTTTTCTCTCATGTTCCAATGTCTCCTTCCATACAATTTTTTAGTTGACTTTTGCTAATTCGAAAACTTTCACAACCTTCAGGCCTATCACTAATCTTCACTGTACATCTTTTCTTTCAATTTGATAGAAACCTTAAATTTGTGTGCTATCGACAGATGGTACACCTTCTGGTAGAATTTTCTTTCTTCAATGCAATATATGTTTGTTCAGAGTAATGAACTACCTGCTTAAGTGTCTCTTACTGAATTTTTACCATCTTCCTTTTGAACGTATTTATGTTAGACTTCTGTCTTTGCACCCTTCTAATTGCCCTTACGTAATTTTAAGAGACGTGCTATGAAAAAAACATTACTCAAACTGAATATGAAATTCTATCATGTTATAATCACTCTTGCCTGGAGAATCCTTTAATATTCCAAATGATCAGAAACCAAAAATACCATGTTTTCTGCCAGTTTCCAGAGTTTGTTGCTCAAAGATACTGTTTGAAATATCCTCTATGAATTTATTCTCCAGTCTATCTTTCCAACTTTATTTATTCAATCGATGCTCAGTTTAAAGTAACTCATGATTATTACATTACCTTTCAACAAATACCATATTATTTCTTAATATGTACTCTTTCCTTCGGTATAGTTAGGGTTAAGGTGACTATGAATTACTTCCACAATAAGTTACCTCCATTTCTATAACTTCTCTCCTCTTAAATTTGTTCTACATCTTGATCTTCTGAACAAAGAATATTCATCATTATTGCGCTGATTGATCCTTTACTAAAATAACTACTGACGTACTTTTCTTTTCCTCCTCTCCATCTGAAATGCCAAATGCCCTGTAAAATTCAGATCCCAACCTTAGTCAACTTGCAACCATATCTCTGTAATATCTATTATTGTCATTCTCATTTATCATCATTCGCATTATCAATTCACCCATCATTATGAATTCTGCAAGAATTCAGTTAAACCATCATTTTTTTTAACTATTTGTGCCTACTCTGACTTTATTTGCAGATGCACTCTTATGTTTTTACATTTTGTCCCTTCCAGTCACATTCTGGCTATCATCAACATGCATCACTACGTTGTCTTTTCTTTTTAACTTTCCAATTCTTACTACTCATTTGCTCTCCTCCAACTCCTTCTGACAACTCTCGGTCTATGATTCACCAGTATTCCAGTCCCAACACAGTTCAATGAAAGCTATGCCAATGGTAAACCTCCCTCTTCCCCATGATGTGCATCATGAATCAAAAGCCATTTTTGCTCTACCAATCTTTGAGTTATCCATTTCACTCTCTGATCTTACTTTCCCAATGATAATTTGCATGTACTCTAAGAGCAGTTAGCATTTTTAGAGCTAATCTGAAACAGCAACTAAAATGATGTGCATCAACCAATAATTCATCCCTTTTCATTTAGGGAAATCAACTGCCTTCACTTTGGCAATTCTCTCTGTTATGCATTCACCTGAGACCAAGAACTTATACTGTGTGTAAGGATCTACATTTTGTGACATCACAACTTTATTTTTTCAAACTCCTTTAACCACCCAATTCAAAAGACTAATAATAAAATCTGTCATATATGCATAGATTTTGTTTTTAAATCAGCTGAGTTTTTGTAATATTAATAGAAATAAACAGCTGATAATAAATAATAGCATTGGTCATAATATTGAGTATAGGAGTTGGGATCAAAAACAAAGTTGCTGGAAAAGCTCAGCAGATCTGGCAGCATCGGTGGAGGCGAAGACAGAGTTAACGTTTCTGGTCCGGTGACTCTTCCTCAGAATTCAAGGGTCACCGGCCCCAAAATGTTAACTCTGTTTTCTCCTCCACAGATTCTGCCAGACCTGCTGAGCTTTTCCGGAAACTTTGTTTTTGTTCCTGATTTACAGCATCCGCAGTTCTTTTGGCTTTTATACAGGAGTTGGGATGTCATGTTGTAGCTGTACAGAACAGTAGTAAGGCCGCTTTTGGAATACTGCATACAATTCTGGTTGCCTTTCTACACGGAAAGATGTTGTTCAACTTGAGGGGGTGCAGAAAAGATTTACAAGAATGTTTCTGGGACTGGAGCGTTTGAGTTATCGAGAGAGGCTGAATAGGCTGGGGCTATTTTCCCTGAAATATTGGAGGCTGACGGGTTACAATATAGAGTTTTATAAAATCATGAGGGGCATGGATAGTGTGAATAGCCAAGATCTTTTCCTAGGGTGGGGGAATCCAAAACTAGAGGAGATAGTTTAAGGTGAAAAGGGAAAGATTTAAAAAGGACATGAAGGGTAACTTTCCCGTGCAGAGGACGGTGCATATCTGGAACAAGTTGCCAGTGGAAATGGTCGAGGCAAGTACACTTACAACATTGAAATGGTATCTGGATGGGTATATGAATAGGAAGGGTTTGGAGGAATATGGGCCAAATTCTGGCAAATGGGACTAGGTCAGTTCGGGATATCTGGTTGGTGCAGACAGGTTCGACCAAAGGATCTATTTCCATACTGTATGACTCTATAATAACAGCTAACAAAGCACTCCCATTGACACAGGATCTCAGAGGTTCAACACAGTGGTCTAAAACTCCGTAGTGTCTTCTAGGCAGCACACCACATTCTACAAACTGACAACAGCACCACCTGTCAATGGTACTCCCTTGTTGACAGCAAACATCACGAAACACAACCTGATATCAGATCCAAGTGTTGAGGTCTATGTTTCCACCTTCCACAGAAAAATAATGAACCAAGGAGGATGTGGCTGTCTTCTCTACAGTTGGAACATGAGGAATAGCTTGAGACTGTGGCCATCCCAGTGAGACCATTGGTCACATACCGAACTTTTGCCGTGAGATATCCATTCCTGGTGGCATCACAGCCATTCACACTGAAACCATTGAATAGACTGTGAACATTAGCATTGAATTATATTTGCTTTCCCAGTCATGTAAACAAAAGAATTGAAGAACTAGCAATGGATTATAATCCCATGAAAACCTTACATATAGTTTTTATTTGCATAGTTGTCTTATATTCTCCTATTCATGTAAACCCTCTTTGCAAATCACCTGTCAACTCACATACATGCAGTGTAGATACCAACAACTTAACTTTTTTTGGAGTGATTCAATTTTAAATGAAACCTTCAAAATCAGGGCCATAAATATAAGATGCTCAAAGATAAAGGTAAATCTTGAAGGGAATTCAGGGATTTTTTTACCCACAGAGTAGTTAGAATGTAAAATTCACTACCACCAGGAGCTTTTGAGGTGAGTACCATAAATACATTTAAGACGAAGCTAAGTAAACACAGGAGAGAAAAGGTATTAGATTCTATGCTGGTAGGGTTAGAAGAAGAATGGTGAGAGGAGGCACATGCAGAACCTAAACAGCAGTTTTCATCAGTTGGCTATTTTGACAATGTTGTTTCTATGTAATTGTATGTAAAAGTACAATTCCGCATTTTGTACACTGATCATTTGCGCTCAAAAATACTGTGAAAAGAAGCACAAATTGTCCAATATTAATCTTGTCACAATGTAGGTTAGAAATAAAGTATGTTTATATTTCAAATCTCAAGAACTGGACAAAACATTTTCTCTATCCCTTTCTCAAATGACTAGGATGCATCTCTTGTGACATAAAAGCACTTGCCATTCTCCACATATTTTGACAGCAAATCATCTGTAGGACAAATTACAAAATGGCTGTAAGCATATGCAGTAAGTTCAAATGGTGGAATAAGAAAATGGTAAACTGCAGGTGCAAAGAGATGGAAAAAAGTGAAATAGGCCAATTCAGCTTAGAACTGAAATTAGCTGATGCTAACAATAGTTTTACTTGCAGACCACAGTCACTAATGTATTGTACTGATCTAATTACAGTGTCTAATCAATTGTATAGATCAATGGACTAAATTATGTGGATCGGAGTTAACAATGCACAGTATATGTTGGGATCTATAGTTTCAAAGTTTTCAATAGCATTTTTAGGTCTTCCTTGCATCAGCCTGAGTCACTTAAATCACCCTCTGATGTTTCATATTGAAAGTTGAGATTTTGAAACTTGATTAATGCTATTATGTTTCCATTAGGTCGTCAATTATGATAAAAGGTTGTTGATGTACCTCCCAGCAAGAAGCCACAATATTACCTTTGTGACATAGCAAATGGTTTTCAATAAGTAATTAACATCTTTCTAACCGAATTGTTAATTGCATCTCAATTGCAACAAAAGGCTCTTTTAAAATTATGACTTGTTAAAATATTGATTCAAGAAGTGATTTGGTTAGAACACTTCCCTTTTGAAGTACGTTTCCCACAAAATATCTGGCTGAGATAAGGACCAGTCCAGAGCTCACGCCATGTTCATCAAACCAAAGCAGTTGATTTTCAAAACAGTTTGGTAATGTCACTTTCTTCTTTCAGAACTATTTTAAGCTGAATTAGGTGAAATACTTGGACAAACCTGATACACACTCAGTCGTACATATATTTGCAATTGTGCAATTGTGTACCAACAGTAATTCTGTGTTGGGATCTCACAATGTCTGTAATGTGAATGTTGCAGGGATAAATGAGTGCAGCTTGTTAGTATTCCCTGTCAGTCACTTTATTACTGAATGCTAGTTAGCATGGTAGGAAATTCATTACATTCTTTTTAAACCCTAATGTTTGTATAGGTTCTTTCTGATAGAAAGCATTTCCTACTTATGTAGTGTTTTCAATGTTTCATATAAAATATATAGCACGCTTATAAGATGAATAAATCACTTTGTCATCATCATATTTCAAGACAAAATATTTGATTAACTTTGTGTAATCAAACTTTAGGTTGAAAGCTATTGTTTTTGAATGATAAAACATGTCTTAATAGTGGAATACTGATGTAAGGCATGTTACCACAACTTCTGCTTATTATTGATTTACAGTAAATGCATGCATGTAAAAACGAAAGGCTCACAGAGATCAAAAAAATCTGACTTCATTGTACCACAAATGAACATCCTTAAATCACAAACTGGAGCTCTTTAAATCAGCAGAAAGATATCACACTTCATCATAAAAACAGCGTACATTGCAGTGAATGGTTTTCCAATGAAAAAGTATCCCGGTGGGGACAAAGAGAAAAGCATACATTGCTTGGAAGATGTTGTTATCTGATTCACAGCAGTCTATAGGGTTACACTCATGTGTAATAAATTGAAATCTGAAGTTTATTTTAGTCAATGTTATCAAAAAAACATTAATGCATTACATAAGGTACACATTATATATTCCACAAAGTAATTAAGAAATTTCACAGAGGTTTATGGTTTTGGCAATGTAGTAGAGTCTTTGCATGTTGAACCATCCACTAAAAGAGAGAATGCATTATACACAAGCAACAGTTCAACACAATGAAGACTTTCCACATTCAATGCACAGTAATAGTAATGCTAATGTAAAGCTTCATATTATTTCCATAAGTTGAATAAACTTCAAACCTTGAAACATTGTACAGCGGTGCAAGTCATTTAAAAAAAAAATCAACTCCTCTCTAATCATTTTGATCAGGAAGGTCTGCTATCCTCAGTGCATCCACAAAGCCCGTAAGATAACTCAGTATTTTTCGCAAGTGCAATAAATGAACAAAAATTCACATTCCACGGCATTGTATAATCTCAACTAAAAAAAAAATTGCATTTTCAAGCCATTATAAAGCTGCATTATATAATTCTGGAAACTTTTATAATATTTCTTGGCATCCAACCAAATTAACAAAAAAAACTGCCTTCCATCAGAATATATTGAAATCAACCTTATTTAGCCTGCTTTTAGCTAGGGTAAATTGTAGCATGATGGAATAAACTGCACTAATGTTATCAGATAACCCAAAAGACAGAGCTCCGCTTACCTTAATTGTCTTTGTAGACTGACATTTGACTTGGTGGGATACAGAAGCTGTTTGATTCATCATGTACGCATTCAGTGAAATCTTGGTCTGAAATATGATTGAAGCAGTGAATGTTGCTGATCAGTAAGTCTGTCCTCTTCGAAGTGCAGATTGACCTAAGACTCTCACACTGTTGCACAGATCCTTTCCCCAGGCTCTAATCTACACGTTACAAACCTGGCAGTAAGTGTGGGTTTATTCAGCATCCTGCACACACTCCCTGCAACACAAAATGTGACAGCCTCAAATACAACCAATCACAGCTCCTTTCTTCCCCCATCTACAGGAGCATAATTTAGAATACTGCTGTAATCAGATTTTTTTTCTGTTCTGTAGAAGTATTGAAGTTATAGCAGTGCTGTTGTATATTTTACAAGGTTATTGTGAAATGCAGAAACCCTGATTATGTTTTCAAGCTAAATGCAAAAATCAAGTTAAAAAGCAGTAATTTAAGTAGTTTCTTTGTGCATTTTTCCAAACTAGCTGTTTAGGATATTGCAATCTCAGACAGGTATTCTGATGATTTAATTTTCCATTCAATTTAATGAATGGAAATCTCCTGAAGCATAAGGTTAATAGACAGTAAATGGAAAAAGAGTTCCCATTGTATCCAAAATGGCCAAATCACTTAGAGTGAAGGCTCACGCAAATTCAATGGTCTTTTTTTCCCTCTTTTTCAATGTACCATACATTCTGTATAATATTTTGCCTTAACTTTTCCAAATGTTATTTTTTTCAATACAGTTGGTATTAAGCATATAGATTTAGATGAATATTTGCAATTGCCCATTTTAGTTAAGATGTTAACAAGAAGGATTTACCAATCATGTTGATAAATCAAAGTGCTGAAACTCCATGAAAATCATGTTAAAAATTAGCAATATGTATGTCTTCTGTTTGCACACATGTGAACAAGGTTTTTTTCTCTATACATTTGTCAAGGGACCTTGGTTTAGTCCAGTTTTAGCAACACTATAGCGCAGAGAGATTATCAGGAGCTATTTTGACCTTCTTATGTTAACTATTTGTCCACAGATGTTGCTACCGTTCCAGAATCCCTTGTGGCCAAGTAGTCCTAAAGGTAAAAACCAAAAGAACTGCGGATGCTGTAAATCAGGAACAAAAACAGAAGTTGCTGGGAAAGGTCAGCAGGTCCGGCAGCATCTGTGAAGAAAAGAATCTGACTTATCGATCCGGGTCCAGTGACCCGAAACGATAAAAGATACAAAAGATACAAAACAAAAAATACTTTGCTCTGTCACCACCAATCTATTTCATCTGGATTTAAAAATGGAGACGACAATTACCTCAGGACACCCTAACCTAGCATTGTTTGGTCTAATGAAAAGGACAATGAATGCTGCAAATTTAAAATAAAATGCTGAATATACTTAGTAGTCCAAACAGCATATGTAGAGGGAGAAGCAAAGAAGGGTTGGGGGAATTTTAGGGAACCCACAAGAGCAGGAAATGTCAGGTGCAGGCTAACTGAATTAGATGGCTTGTTTCTTCCACAATAAAGGAAATGCTCCTTACTCCCCTATAACCATCAATATCGATCAATCGTGAGATAAGCCATTAAATTTAGCCGTCTGGCTAAACTAGCCTCAACAAAGAAACTATAATACTGTTACCACCATGCCTTAAGTGAGGTCCTCGATAAGAAACCCAACTGTCAAGCTCTTGAATGAAGAGGGATGAACAGACTCCTCTTCTTTATTCACCTACTCTCTCAATTGATTGCATCAAAGTTAATTTGAAAAGGATTCCCTTCCTTTGTGGATGCCTTTCCCCCAGCCCAAATAAACTTATGTTTTAAAAGGAGCTAATTTAATTAGGCTTTCTTGAATTAACAAAAACTGATTTGATTAATTACAAGTGCAAGAAGAATTAATACTGCAAATCATACAGATTAGAAATGAAAGGTGGGGCCAAAAAGATTTTAAAAAGTTAAAAATACAGATCGTTCTCTGAACTGTGCACAAACAGTGGACTGTTGAAAGTTGTGATCATAGCGGTAGGAGGTTACAGGTAGCATTGGCGTAGTAAGTCAACTTCACAATTGTAAGCTTAACAAATTGAACGAGATGCTATAATTCTGAGGCCTTTCGACTGTGATTGAATTCCAGCATTCAGGGTTGAGAGAGTCCTTTATTGACCTCTTTCATTTCTAACTGATTTGCAGCACTCAGAAGTAGAGATGGTCTTTACCTACAGCACAGATGTAACTGAAGAATAGTTCTTCAACTGTAACTGTCACAGCATGCTACATTCAAACCCAAGCTTATACACACAAGAGCATTCAGTTCCACTGGACCCATTCAGTCGAGTTGAAATTGACTTTTTAACCCCTGTCCTTGAGGGCAAAATAGACATGGCTATAAGAGGTGGCTTTCTGCTGAAAGTGGAGAGATATTCAGGCTCTCATTTTTTCTACTTGTTAAATTTCTCACTGTTTTAAGTGTCCCTGGGGTTCACACAGGACTTTGCCGACAGTCATTGAAATTAAATCTAGATTTTCTTTAGCAGTCTCCTTTTTAAAAACAACATATTTTGGAATTCAAAGTAAAAAAAAAATCTGTAACTACATTGCAGTTCTGATCCAGCATAACACACAGATGTGAATAAATTGAAAGCAATGTAATGTGAAATATTTATAAGTGAAATTTATCCTTAGAAAACTCCCCCACTAGCTTTGTGCTCTCAAGAAGTCTCTTGTTAATGGAAATAGAATTGGGCAGGGAAGTTGTGGTCATAATGAACAGATTCCATATTTCAGAATAAAAACTGGAAGGTCTGCGGATGCAGTAAATCAGGAGCAAAAACAGAAATTGGTGGAAAAACTCAGCAGGTCTGGCAGCATCTGTGAAGAAAAAATCAGAGTTAACGTTTCAGGTCCAGTGACACTTCCTCTGAACTGATGGTAGCTTGGAAAACGTCAGTTTATATGCAGAAGGTAGGAGGGGGAGAGGGTAGGGAGTAAACAATAATTGGGGATAGAGCCCAAAGTGAGAGAAGTGCAGTTGGATAGACAAAAGAGTTGAAAACGATTTGGCTAGGAGGGTGAGTAGCTGTTAATGGGGACTGTTGGTGGCTAACAATAGGTAATGTGTAATGGCAGGCTATGTGATAAGGGGCTAGGACATGGAAGAGATTTTAGGCCCTAAAATTAATGAATTCGATGTTGAGTCCAGAAAGCTGCATGGTCCCCAAGTGGAAAATGAGGTGTTGTTCTACCAGCTTGCGCTGAGCTTCACTAGAACACGGCACCAAGCCAGAGACAGAGATGTTGACCAGGGAAAAGGGTGGTGTGTTAAAGAGGCAAGCAATTGGAAGCTCAGGGTCTTTTCTGTGAGCAGAATGTAGATGTTCTGTGAAGGAGTCACCCTGTCTATGTTTTGTTTCCCCAATGTAGAGGACACCACATTTTGAGCAGCGAATGTAGTAGTAAGTAGACTAGCTTTTGGGAAGTGCAGGTAAAGTGTTGCTTCACCTAGAAGGTGTGTTTGGGCCCTTGGATAGCGGGGAGGGAGAAGGTAAATGAGCTGGTGTTACACTTTCACCAGTTGCAGGGGAAGGTACTGTTTGGCAGTTGGGGGGAGGTTTGGTGGGAGTGAAGAAAGTGTGGACCAGGGTGTCCCGGAGAGAACAGTCCCTGCGGAAGCCGGACAAGGGAGGGGAGGGGAATATGGGTCTGGTGGTGGCATCTCTCTGGAGGTGGCAGAAATAACATCTGATGATTTGGATGTGGATGCTGGTGGGATGGAAGATAAGGACAAGTGGAACCCTATCGCTGTAGTGGGATGGAAGAGATGGGGTGAGGGCGAAAGTGCGGGAGATGGGTCAGACCTGGTTGAGGGCCCTGTCGACAATGGTGCTGGGGAATCCTTGGTTGAGGAAGAAGATGGGCATTTCGGATGCTCCCTTGTCAAAGTTGGCCTCATCTGAACATATGCAATGGAGACGGAGGAACTGAGAGAATGGGATGGAGTCTTTACAGGAAGCAGGGGGTGAGGATGTATAGTCCAGGTAGTTGTGGGAGTCATTCGGTTTATATTGGATATCACTGGCCAGTCAATCCCCAGAAATGTCAAGGAAGGGAAGGGAAGAGTCAGGCATAGACCAAGTGAAAGTGAGGCAAGGTTGAAATTGGAAGCAAAATCGATGAACTTTTCCAAATCCGGATGAAAGAGGGAAGCAGCACCAGTGATATCATCGATATATTGGAGAAACAGCTGTGGGTAGGGACCAGATTAGGACTGGAACAAGGAATATTCCATGTTTACCATGAAGAGACAGACATAACTTGGGCCTATGCGGGTACCTATGGCCACCCTCTGACCTGAAGAAAATGAGAGGAGTTAAAAGAGAAGTTGTTGAAGGTGCGGACAAGCTTAGCCAAGTGGAGGAGGGTGGCGGTGGGTGGGGCCAGTTCAGATCTTTGCTCCAGGAAGAAACAGAGAGCCCTAAGACCTTCCTGGTAGGGATTGGACATGTAAAGGGATTGCACATCCATGGGTGACTGGAGGAGGAGGAGGAGAGGAGGTGACTGGAACCAGTAAACTGGAAGTTTTGAAAGCAGCGAAAAGCATCAGAGGAATCATGGATGTACATGGGCAGGAATTGGACCAGAGACAAGAAGACTGAGTCAATGTAGGAAGAGATGAGTTCTGTGGGGCAGGAGCAGGTTGAAACAATGGGTCTGCCCAGACAATGCGGATTTTTGGTATGAGGTGGAAGCGAGCTGTGTGGGGCTGGGGGTCTATCAGCTTGAAGGCAGTTGGGGTGGGGGGGAGGTCATTGGATGTAATGAGATCAGTTACTGTAGCTGATACAATGATCTGATGTGTCATGGTGGAGACATAGTCCAGGGGAAGATAGGAGAAGGTTTCTGAGAGCTGTCGCTAAGCCTCTGCAACGTAGAGGTCAGTCGGCCAGACTACAAGAGCACCACCCTTATAGGCAGGCTTGACAACAAAGTTAGGGTTAGTTCTAAGCGCACGGAGTGCAGTCAGGTTGGAGGGAGAAAGGTTGGATTTGGTGAAGGGGTGACAAAGAAATTGAGGCGACCAATATCACATCGACAGCTCTCGATGGACATATCAAGTGCAGGTAAAAGGCCAGAGAGAGGGGTCCAGGGGGAGGGAGAGTGTTGGCATTGGGCAAAGGGGTCTGTGCAATGGGAAGAGGACTCTTGTCCAAAGAAATGGGCACGGAGGTAAAGACGGTGGAAGAAGAGTTCGATGTCATGTCATGCCTGAAATTCGTTAAAGTGGGGACACGGAGGAATAAAGCTGAGACCTCTGCTGAGTACAGAACATTCAACATCAGAGAGCGGAAGGTTGGGTGGAAAGGTAAATATCTGACAGGAGGTAGGGTTGGGGAAGAGGATGGATAAGGAGAGGGGAGGAAGGTTCCAGAGGGCTATGGCTATCTCTGAGTTGTTGCATCTTGTTTGTCTTGGTGCCTGAAAGGAAAAGAAAATGTTTCTTTTTAGCACGACAAATGAGCCAGTGATTGAAGTAGAACAGCAGAGTGGTACAGCCCTGAACCGGTGTATTGTGATGCTGTTGGAGAGAAAGGTGAAGAGTGTCCATGTAACGCTGCATGGCACTGAGTGTGGATCTCAGGATATGGTGAGAGCAGCTGTCTGTGCAGTGTTGAACCTCATGGAGATACCTGTGATCCTGGGAGGATTCAAAACATGAGGGATGAAACTTCAGTTGGAATCCACGTGGGGTGAGTCTGAGCTGGAGGCAGTCACTGAAGAATGTGATATGGCTGTGGAAACGAGTTTTAGCAAATACCTGGTCAAACACCAGGAGTGACAGTGAAATTAAAGTAGGTGGGCAAGAAGAGAGATTGGAACTGAAATCCCATTGGAGAGAGGAGGAGAACTTCTTCAAGATAGGCATGCCTTGGAGAGATGTGGCAGTGAGTTAAATACTAAATAAAGTCCGAAAGAACTGTGAATGCTGTAAATCAGGAACAAAAACAGAAGTTGCCAGAAAAGCTCAGCAGATCTGGCAGCATCTGCGGAAAAAATCTCTTCCATGTCCTAGCCTCCTACCCCACACACCAGGCCTTGTTATCTCATAGCCTGCCATTACACACTACCTATTGTTAGTTACTAACAGTCCCCATTAACAGCTATTCACACTCCTATTGTCTCCTTTCTCTATTCAACTGCCCTTCTCTCTTTTTGGGCTCTATCCCCACCTATAGTTTACTCTCTAACCCCTCCTGTCCCTATCTTTTGCATAAGCACTGACATTTTCCTAGCAACCATCAATTTTAACAAAAGAGATAACAAGGTGTGGGGCTGGATGAACACAGCAGGTCAAGCAGCATCATAGGAGCAGGAAAACTTGACGTTTCGGGCCTAAACCCTATCTCTGATACAATTTTAACAAAAGATTCCCTATTTCACCCAGGAAGCTCTTTTATCGGCCATACATACCTGCTACTAACAAATTGATAAAGCAGAGTAGAGCTGCAAAGAATACTCAAATTAGCAGAATTCTTTTGATAAAGTCCTCCACAAGTGGCTGATTAGAAAGATTGAAACACATGAGAATGGAAGTTATCTGTTGATTAATTAACAGACAGAAAGAAGAGCAAGGATAAATGGATCATTCTCACACTGCCAGACGGTGTCTAGTGGGTTATCACAAGGATCAAAACTTAAGTCTCGACTGTTCAAAATATATAGACATGGTTTGGAGTTGGGGATAAAATGTACTATTTCCAAATTCACAGGTGATACAAAGCTATTGGGAATGTACGTTGTAAACAAAATATGAAGTGGTTTCAGATGATTTAGACAGGATTAGTGAATGGGTTAGTGTCTGGTGGATGAAATAAAATATGTAACATTGTGAGGTTATCCATTTTGAGAGGAGGAACAGATGTGTAGTGTATTTCTTAAATAGTAAAAAGTCAGAAAGAAGAGATGAAGAAAGGGACCTGGGTGGCATGACACTTGGAGATGGCTAGATGCTGGAGTCAGAGAAAATACAGTGTGGAGCTGGAGGAACACAGCAGGTCAGGCAGCATCAAAGGAGCAGGAGAATTGATGTTTTGGGTTTACACCCTTCATCAGGACTGGGGAGGAGAAGGGAGCTCAGAAATAAATGGGGGGTGGGTGTGGCTGAAGGAAGATAGGTGGCGCCATACTCCTCACCAAACCCATCACAGAGGGCGCCTTTACATGCAACCGCAGGAGGTGCTATACCTGCCCCTACACTTTCCCTCTCATCTCCGTCCAAGGCCTCAGACAATCTTTCCAAATCCGACAGGTGTTCATCTGTACACCCTCCAACCTAGTCTACTGTATCCATTGCTTCCCGTGTGTTATCCTGTACAACAGTGAGACTAAGCACAGACCCAGTGAACAATTCACGGAGTATCTGCATTCTGTATGCTATAATCGGCAACACCTTTCAGTTGCCAACCATATTAACTCCCCCTCCCACTCCCTGGGTGACATGTCCATCCTAGGCCTCCTCCTGTGTCATAATGACGCCGCACGTAAACTGGAGGAACAATGCCTCACATTTCTCCTCGGGAGCTTACAGCCCGATGGCCTCAATGTAGACTGCATCAGTTTCAAAATCTCCTCATCACTGGCCTCATTCCATGTCCAACCTTCCCCCTCATCCCCGCCTCCTTGACCTGACACAATCTGTCCATCCTCTACCCTACCTGTCCACCTCACCCTTCCCTGTAACCAATTCCCACTACTCCCTGCCTGCATCCACCTATTACCATCTCACCAGCTTCACATAGCCCCTTAAAGTGCTTAAGTGAAAAATGTGGTGTTATTCCTTAAGATTGTGCTATGTTTCATAGGAACTTTTCAACAGGCCTGGGACAGAAATGTTAGCATGAGAACAAGAAGGTTTATTGAAATGGCAGGCAACTGGACACTATGGACAGAGCAGGGGTCTTTTGCAAAGTAGTCACCCCATCTAACTTTGGCCTTAGCAATGAAGAGGAGGTTGCAATGTGAACAGCAAATGCAATCTATTAGATTAAAAGAAGTACAAATAAAACATTGCTTCATCCGGAAAGTGTGATTGGAACCTTGGACAGTGATGAGGGAAGCTGTGAATGGACAAGTGTTACACTTTTGTGATTGCATGAGAAGATGCCGTGGGGCAGGTGAGAAAGTTTCAGGAGTGACAGAGGAGTAGACCAGGGTGTCAGAGATGAAATGGCCCCTGCAGAATGCTAACAGTGCAGTGGAGAGGAAGATGTGTTCGTTGATGGCATCCTGCTGAAGGTAGTAGAAATGGAAGACAACAAATGCAAAGATTACCGAGGTCGAAAATAAGGAAAAGTGGAACTGGGTTGTTGTTCTAGAAAGGAGGGGGAGGGGTGAGGGTAGAAATAAGGGAGATGTGTGGCCCTGTCACCCACAATGGGTGTGTGCATGCAGAGGGGGGAGCAGTGGCCTCGACCCTCCGCCCGAAACGTCAAGCTTTCCTGCTCCTATGATGCTGCTTGGCCTGTTGTGTTCATCCAGCTCCACACTGTGTTATCTCTGACTCCAGCATCGGCAGTTCTTACTATCTCAACAGTTAAAAGACATTTGGATAAACATATGAATTGGAAAGGTTTGAAGGGATATGGGCCAAGCGCAGGCAGGTGGGACTAGTTTAGTTTGGGAACACGATCGGCATGAATTAGCTGAACCAAAGGGCCTCTTTTCACGCTGTATGACTCTATGACTCTACTCAAGTTCAGGGATACATGAGTACGGTGAAAAGCGTACAAAGTCACCATTTCTGGCATCATCTTAGGTATAAAGATACCTAGGTACAAAATGTTAGGTATAAATTAGAAAACTAAAGAAATCAAGATAAAATTTCAGCATTACAGTCTTTTATACTTGGTTTTGGTTTTGAGGCACTTGCCCAATAAAGGCAGCTTGGGTCATAATCCCTACGGTAGGGAAGTACACAGATGGGAGAGTAATAGAGGAAGAAAAATATGTGTAGCTGCCTACTTGTAGATGCTGCCTTCTGGTACTCAAAAAGATGAGAGTAGCTGAGAGTTCTGTCCTTAAGGCCCTTATAATGTTACCTTTGAGCTATAATTTCTAAACAGCTGTAAAGTACCGTTTGTTTAATTTACTCTGTTGTTTATGTAGCTACCTTTAAAATTTAATGGAAGTCTTGTACAAACTCGGTAGTGGAAACTGAGACTTGAATTTAACACTGCACAATTTATCAGGTTACATCTACTGCATCTTTTTATTTAATTGTCTCTTAGCAATTTGGATCTTTCAATTAATTCATCAATTTTTGACTACTATTTTACAGTCTTTTAGGAGTGAAAAGTATACTATGTGTTTTATCATTTTAATAATCTTAGTTATGGCCCATCCATCATTCTCTATTCTATTCCAGTATTAATAAAAGGCTTTGAAAGTGGGAACACCAATGTTGATTAATGTTGACAAGCTCAGACAGCTGCAGTTAAGTTTTATCTCTTACAACATGGGCCCTGCATTCCTTTTAAACAATTAATACATATTTGACCCAATTTAATATTTATATAAATAGCAATTGCTAACACGGGTCCATCTGGCATATAAAAGAAGCAGATCTTTACATGCCCAGGGCTATAGAACAGCCTACACCAGACATCTTCCTTGGCATCAAAAATTTTAGGAAAACAAAAATCAGATCTTTGTTGTGTGTTCTGATTAGAAATAAGACAAAATTATGGATTAAGGGGTCTATTTTGTTTGTCTGAAATTAATAGGAAGCTCACATTTTCTTCAGTCCATGAGAAAAGACTGATTTCCAGTGATTCTTCAGACCATGCCAATTAAACATGAACAAATGAGATTTACAAGTCTGCGAGGGTTTTACAATAGGGTAGGAAAAATAATTGCAGATCTAAAACTAATGAAAATCTCAAGGTGCTAGCTAATTGTGAATTCTTAAAAATAGGAAATGTGAGTTGCTCCATGAAGCGTGCCTTAAAAAGAAAGATGAAATTTGCTTTCTTATAACAAGCTTAAACAACAAAGTATCTGTTTCAATCATCCAGTAGCTGCCTGATGAATAAATGGCAGCGCCTATTCCATTCTACAATTTTCCCTTTTTATCTCCGAAGAAACAGTTAGTGTCCATTTGACACTACTTTTAACATCATGAGCAAAAATTGAAAGATCACTGTTTGACTCAGGTTACTGCTGGCAGCCTGCAATGGATCAAAGCAAAAGTTTGCTTGGGTGCACTGATGTTGCCTTCATTGTTCAGTTATGTTGAGGATACACCTTTTTATGAAACCAATTTTGTTAGTTTCATTTCCGATTTTAGGACGTTCTTTAATAACCACTTTTTAAATGATTCCTTGTTGACGTGCAGGAACAGCCCTTTATTTCTACTCTCTCTGTGGAAGGGTCCTACATCTATCTGCCTTTAACATAATCTGAATGAAATCAGAAAGCTCTGGATTGTATTCAGAACCACAGGTTTTCCTTTTCTTTCATGGGACATAGGCAATGCTGACGTTGACTGGCCATCATAGTTGCTAATGGGAAAGTGGCGACGGCTGAGTTCTTGAATCACTTGGTCTGTGTAGTAAGTTCTTGTCATGCCATGTTTTATAAAAGCTTGAAAAGAAATGTCATCATTTGCACATACAAATTAAAATCCCTTCATACAATCATCTTATTTCTAACAGTTAATTGTTTATTTTCCTTCAAAGGGTGGAGAGGAGCAGATTTACTGTGGTAAGTAATTGTGGAACTAAAGAGATGTTTTCCTCTGCGACAGTAGAATTTGGAGAATTGAGAGAGGGATCAAATTTTAATGTAAATACAATTATGCAACTAATTATGTCACATCAATCATACGTGATTGTAGACACAGATACTAACAGCTGTCCACCAGTCACTGTGCCATAATGGGGATCAATGTAGACAAGATGACATTTTACTGCTTTATGAGCAAATGCAGAGTGGCAACAAAAATCATGAATATACAGTACAAAAGAACAATTTATCCTTCATTAGTCATGTTACCCCATTTTTATATTATTAATATCATGTAATTCCCAAACCTGAAGGATCCTTATTGGGCTTCATTTATGTCCACTTTCATCAAGAAAGAGAAGCTCAACTTGATTTCTTCCACATCTACTCTGATCTTCAGTAGACTTTACCTGATTCTACTCTGCTCTGTCAATGTATATTTACACAAATTAACTTTTAGATTAACATTTAAATGGACTTATTTTGGGAAGATAAATTATTTAATTAATGGTGTTGTGATAACACAAGGACCATGGGGAATCACTAATTAATCTCCCTGCGGAACTCGCTGAGAATGAGTTCCCTTGGCAACAGGCAGTGTCTTGTCCAACTGGAACTTATCACCTAAGCTCTTTATAATGCAGATCCAGGGATGGTCTGTAGAACTGTTCTTTCTGTGCTGGGATTAGCCTATGTACACCAATAAATAGCCTAATTTGGTGTTCAACGATAAACAAAGTACCTTTCCAGTCAGGCTTCCCAAATTATTATAGGTGTGGAAGATTATTTTACTGTCTCAAAAAAGGACTTGTCAAATGCTTATAGATTACTGTGACAGCATTGTTTCAAAGCTCTCTGAAAAGAATGACTGAGATTGAAATATCAATTGCTATCATGCCAAGAATGTATTAGTGTCAAAATGTGACCTGATAATACCTAAATTTTTTCCATAATTTTGAAATGACTACATTTTCTTCCTGGGGTCAGAGAGCCAAAATCACGCACATTTCAGGGTCTCAACATTATGTTAGTTTGTTGCCTGACCCATCAAAACTCTTTTTTGACAAAATGACAATTAGCAATCACGTGCATGAACTCAACACAAAAAAGGAAGGAATGTAGGAGTCTGAACTTGGAGGGCCAATGGGAAGACCAGTAGCATCGAAATATCAGCAATGTCAGAGGCATTGTTAGCATAAACAGGAAAGAAAGGTCATCTGAATGTTAAATAAATAACTGAAGAGCTATTTTACACTCAAAATGGCCACAGATATTTGGTCAAATCGTTCCTATGGATAGTTAACTATTGCAGCTCTATGGCTGTAAACAGGTGTGAGAACACTTTCCTAGCAGGATAAGAATACTGCTATTGTCCTCCCCTATCTGCCGTTGGGAGGTTGCCCACACCACCAGTCCATATTTTGACCTCAACAGTTTGCATGTTAACTTGATAAGTTCCACCCCCATCAGCCATCCCACTACTCACTGATTCCTGGATTATTCCAAAAGCCCTGAGGTGGGACCATGAATGGGGACTAGCAGGTCAGCCAATAATAATAATACAGGCTCCTTCACCTCAGATCAGGTGCTCACGGACAAACAAATGTGCCCTTGAATGAGTCAGCAATACTGGAACTCTGATAGTTGTTTAAATCCGGAGGGTCACACACTGTACTTTTCATGCAAGCCAGTAGGTTAAGCTATTGGAGATAACAAGCATGGGGCTGGATGAACACAGCAGGTCAAGCAGCATCATAGGTGCAGGAAAACTTGACGTTTCGGGCCTAAACCCTTCATCAGAAATGGGGGAGGGGAAGAGGGTTCTGAAATAAATAGGGAGAGAGGGGGAGGTGGATAGAGGATGGATAGAGGAGAGGATAGGTGGAGAGGAGGCAGACAAGTCGCAGAGGCAGGGATGGAGCCAGTAAAGGTGAGTGTAGGTAGGGGGGTAGGGAGGAGAGAGGTCAGTCCAGGGAGGACGGACAGGTCAAGGGGGTGGGATGATGTTAGTAGATAGGAGATGGGGGTGTGGCTTGAGGTGGGAGGAGGGGATAGGTGAGAGGAAAAACAGGTTAGGGAGGTGGAGATGAGCTGGGCTGGTTTTGGGATGCGGTTGGGGGAGGGGAGATTTTGAAGCTTGTGAAATCCACATTGATACCATTGGGCTGCAGAGTTCCCAGGCTGAATATGGTTTGCTGTTCCTGCAGCCTTCGGGTGGCATCACTGTGGCATTGCAGGAGGCCCAGGATGGACATGTCGTCAGAGGAATGGGAGGGGGAGTTGAAATGGTTCGCGACTGGGAGGTGCAGTTGTTTGTTGCGAACTGAGCGCAGGTGTTCTGCAAAGCGGTCCCCAAGCCTGCTCTTGGTTTCCCCGATGTAGAGGAAGCCACAACGGGTCCAGCGGATGCAGTATACCACATTGGCAGATGTGCAGGTGAACATCTGCCTGATGTGGAAAGTCTTCTTGGGGCCTGGAATTGGGGTGAGGGAGGAGGTGTGGGGGCAGGTGTAGCACTTCCTGCGGTTGCAGGGAAAAGTGCCGGGTGTGGTGGGGCTGGAGGGGAGTGTGGAGTGGACAAGGGAGTCGCGGAGGGAGTGGTCCCTCCGGAAGACAGATAAGGGTGGGGAGGGAAAAATGTCTTTGGTGGTGGGGTCTGATTGCAGATGGCGGAAGTGTCGGAGGATGATGCGTTGGGTCCGGAGGTTGGTGGGGTGGTATGTGAGGACGAGGGGGATTCTTTTTTGGTTATTGTTGCGGGGACGGGGCGTGAGGGATGTGTTCCGGGAAATGCGGGAGACACGGTCGAGGGCGTTCTCGACCACTGTGGAGGGGAAGTTGCGGTCCTTGAAGAATGAGGACATTTGAGATGTGCGGGATTGGAATGTCTCATCCTGGGAGCAGATGCGGCGGAGGTGAAGGAATTGGGAATAGGAGATGGCATTTTTGCAGGAGGGTGGGTGGGAGGAGGTGTATTCCAGGTAGCTGTGGGAGTCAGTGGGCTTGAAATGGACATCGGTTTCTAGGTGGTTACCCGAGACGGAGACAGAGAGGTCCAGGAAGGAAAGAGAAGTGTTAGAGATGGTCCAGGTGAACTTCAGGTTGGGGTGGAAGGTGTTGGTTAAGCTGTTGGTTTGGGTCTAATAACTGCACATTTTCTTTCTTCCATACCACTTTCCTGATACTCCAAGAAAATGCCCCAAAGATAGCTTAAAATCTGCAACAAAATAAACTTATTCTTTCCTCATTGCTCGATTTCATTGTAAATCTTAATTGAATATAACCAGTACTCTCTTTGAGGTTTTATCATTTCTGCAGCTAATCCAACAAAGCAATAGCAAGATCAGACATATTGACAGGTTTAACCATCCTGGATATCACTCACTACAAGAGATTTTCCAATGCTGTTAATATTCATGTTATCCACAGGAGCTGAAGGAAAGGCTTTGAATCAAGCATTTCATTGGAAGGCTTATGTGAAGGAAGATTTGGAAAGTTAAAGAAAAAGGACTACCCAATGTTGCAAAATAATAATTTGGGTAATGGTAACCTGAATGTGACAGGAAGTTCTTTCATGAAAGAGTTTTCCAGCGGTGTGGGAAAGCTATAAAATGACAGAATTAATGGCTCATTATTCAAATATATACAGCATTTATAACAAGATGGTGAATTAGTAGCACAAATAGAAATAAATAGTTATATTAGTCATTACAGAGACATGATTGCAAATGACCATGGCTGGGATATGAATATTCAAGAGTATTTTATATTTCAGATAGACAATTAGTCAGAAATAAAGAAGTAGGATAGCGCTATTGATCAAGAATGAGATCAGTGAGTAATGAGAAATGACCTTGGTTTGGAAGATTAAAATATAGAATCAGTTTGATTGATTTTTAAAAAAATAACAAATGAAAGAAATCACTCGTGTGAATGGTTTGCAGCCGATCAGACAGTAGTAAAACTCTGGGACACAACATGAATGTGGAAATAGTAGGAGCTTGCAAGAAGGGAACTGCAGGAACAATGGGATATTTTAATCATCATATGTATCAGAAGAATGTAATTGGCAAATATAGCCTGCAGGATTACTTCGTATAGTCTATTCGGGGAGTTTTTTTTTAGATTCTTACATTCAGGAAGTAAGCAGGGCATATGTTGGTTCTGGTAATGTGTAATGAAACAGGACTTGTGGTGAAGTTGGTAGAGTTGTTGTCTCCATACAAGAAGCTCTAGGTTTAAGTCCCACTACAGGATTTGATAACTAAAGAGGGTGGTTTCATTACACATTCAAGAAGGTTCCACATCAAGTGTAAATCTTTCCAACATTCACCAAAGTTAGGTATTCAGAGCAAACGACGTTTGTGGTCATCTACATAATGGTAAGTAATTAGGTCCTACACCATCACTACTATCCATTCGTCCAGACTGCAACAAGCATTCAAGCATTTTAGCAATCCAAGCAGCACCGGAACTGAGCAGTGGGTGTTGCTGAGACCTCAAGGAGATCCTAGAGTAAAGATAGCTGTGACATCCCAGGACACGTGGACAGGAAGGCATCAGGGAACCTTGGAGATAGGATGGTTCTGAGTGCATGATTTGGAGGCCAGGCATGAAGGATCAAAGGCTTGTTTGGGGATGGGGTTTCCTGATACTCATAGATAATGCACTGAATGATGCATCATCCTTTCCTTCAGGTCTGTTCCACATTTTTTTTTGAAAATGGCCTCATCAATTCCATCCACCTGCTCATTCTAAATGTAACTGCATAATGGCATAGGCAGCATAATGTCTAAGACAATGAATTTTGTAAGCTAGCTATTGGCTAGTGTTGTGAAGTTGGGTAGAATATTCGTGGATTGGAAGGCAGGCCGTTAGAATTTGGTGTTTTTAAAATATTGATGTTTGTGAAATGATAGGGGGAAGGCAGTGCATGATACCTTTAAAAGATGATATGCTTTTTCTAGGCTTGGAGAGAAAAAAAGGTCTGTGTGCAGCTTTTGCATTTTCAGGTGCACTGAGCATCGGAATTATAACATTTGAATCAAAAGGCTATACTGTTTGTAGGCAAAGCAATATTTTTATCAAAACAACAAATTTGAATTTAGCCATTTAATTTAAACTATGCCCTTAGATACAAAACCAATTAATGGATTTGCCAACATAGCACCAGTCCTAGTGTATATCACTGATATATTGACATGTCATCAATGGTATAAAAGATGAGGGTATTGGGAAAATTGAGAGAGAAACACCTGCCATCTGACAAGAGATCAGATCTCTCAATTCTTAGAGAAAGCATCACCTAATTAATAGAGGTACTGCGGCTCTCTTAACTAATATTCCAGACCAAAGAATTTATAGAAAGAGCATTAATGACAGAAGATCAATGGAAAATGCACAGAACATTCCAGAAGACATAACCTAGCTGTATTTTAGGGAGGCTAAGTTTTTTTTGTTGTTTTGGCTTATGTAAGTGGGACTTGTATTTATTGGGACAGCAATCTTGTTTTATTCAGGAATAGTAAGAAGTTAGAAAGGAATTTTCTGGTCTGTTAATAGTTCAGTTAATTTGTTCATTGTTAGTGTTAGATAATAGACCAAGGCGAGCCTCTCTGGGGTTTCAGTTTTAATTATCTGAGGTGGGGGTCAACCTCTGTTTATAATAGATTGGGGGCTCAGCTCCAGGATCTGCCCAGCTCAGGTCCAGGATTTGGACAGGTTGGGGCAAATCAGGTCTGGGATTTGGACAGATTTGGATGGATCTGGACAGGTCTGGAGGGATCTTGACAGATTTGAACAGATTTCGGGTAGGAAAGGTCCCAACAGATTTAAACAGACTTGGTGATTAGTGTCCTAGATCTTTAAATGAAACTTAGGTGAGAAGTGGAAAATCTGTTTAATTTCAGTTGCTTGAAGTTGTTAAATCAAAAGTGGGAGAATGGCACTTAACATTGCTCCCCTAATACGCCAAGAAAGTTTAGAAAGCCAAATAAATAAGAAATGCTTAGAATTAGCACTCAGGCTAGAATTGAGTTTCACCAGGGATAAGAAGAAAGCTGAAATTCTAATGGAGTTAGCCAACCATTTAGGTGTACCAGAGAAATAGTTATATGTTGTGGAGTTAGAAAAAATTAAATTACAAATAAGACAATTGGAGTTAGAAAGTGAACGTAAAAGGCGGGAGTTGGAGGGCAAAGAAAAAGAAAGGGAAAGAAGAGCCAAGGCAGAAGAGAAAGGAAAGGAAAAGAAAGTTGAAGATAGAAAATATGAAGCAACTTGAACATGAGAAGGAAAACGCAAGAGAAGAAAAGGGAAAAGAGAGTTTGAAAGATATAGAAGGAAGTGCCGATGCTGGAGAAGCTGAGATAACAAGGTGTAGAGCTGGATGAACACAACAGGTCAAGCAGCATCAGAGGAGCAGGAAAGCTGACGTTTTAGGCCTAGACCCTTCTTCAGAAATGGGGGAGGGGAAGGGGGTTCTGAAATAAATAGGGAGAGAGGGGGAGGCGGATAGAAGATGGATAGAGGAGAGGATAGGTGGAGAGGAGACAGACAGGTCAAAGAGGTGGGGATGGTGCCAGTAAAAGTGAGTGTAGGTGGGGAGTTAGGGAGGAGATAGGTCAGTCCAGGGAGGACGGACAGGTCAAGGGGGCGGGATGAGATTAGTAGGTTGGAGATAGAGGCGGGGCTTGAGGTGGGAGGAGGGGATAGGTGGGAGGAAGGACAGGTCAGGGAGGTGGGACAAGCTGGGCTGGTTTTGCGATGCGGTTGGGGCAGGGGAGATTTTGAAGCTTGTGAAATCCACATTGATACCATTGGGCTGCAGGGTTCCCAAGCTGAATATGAGTTGCTGTTCCTGCAAACTTTGAGTGGCATTGTTGTGGCACTGCAGGAGGCCCAGGATGGACATGTCATCTGAGGAATGGGAGGGGGAGTTGAAATGGTTCACGACAGGGAAGTGCAGTTGTTTAGTGCAAACCGAGCGTAGGTGTTCTGTAAAGCAGTCCCCAAGCCTCTGCTTGTTTTCTCCGATGTAGAGGAGGCCACAATGGGAACAGCAGATGCAGTATACCACATTAGCAGATGTGCAGGTGAACATCTGCTTGATGTGGAAAGTCTTCTTGGGGCCTGGGATTGGGGTGACGGGGAAGGTGTAGGGGCAGGTGTAGCACTTCCTGAATTGCAGAGAAATGTGCTGGGTGTAGTGGGGCTGGAGGGGAGTGTGGAATGTACAAGGGAGTCACGGAGAGTGTGGTCCCTCCGGAAAGCAGATAAGGGTGGGGAAGGAAAAAAGTCTTTGATGGTTGTGTCGGATTGCAGATGGTGGAAGTGTCAGAGGATGACGCTTTGGATCCGGAGGTTGGTGGGGTGGTATGTGAGGACGAGGGGGATTCTGTTTTGGTTGTTATTGTGGGGAGGGGGTGTGAGGGATGAGTTGTGGGAAGTGCCAGAGACACGGTCGAGGGTGTTCTCGACCACTGAGGGGGAGATTTTGCTGTCCTTGAAAAACGAGGACGTCTGAGATGTATGGGAGTGGAATGCTTCATCCTGGGAGCAGATGCGGCGGAGGCGAAGAAATTGGGAATCGGGGATGGCAATTTTGCAGGAAGGTGGGTGGAGGAGGTGTATTCTAGTTAGCTGTGGGAGCCGGTGGGCTTGAAATGGATATCGGTTTCTAGGTGGTTTCCAGAGATGGAGACAGGAAGGTCCAGGAAGGTGTGAGCGGTATTAGTGATGGTCCAAGTGAACTTAAGATTGGGGTGGAAGGTGTTGGTGAAGTGGATGACCTGTTTGAGCTCCTCGTGGGAGCACGAGGTGGCGCTGATACAGTCAGCAATGTAACAGAGGAAGAGGTGGGGTTTAGGGCCAGTGTAGGTACGGAAGAGGGTTTGTTCCACGTAACCTACAAAGAGGCAGGCATAGCTTGGGCCCATGCGGGTACCCATGGCCACCCACTTTGTCTGTAGGAAGTGGGAGGAATTGAAAGAGAAGTTATTGAGGGTGAGGACGAGTTCAGCTGAGTGGATGAGGGTGTCATTGGAGGGGGACTGGTCGGGCCTGCGGGACAGGAAGAAGCGGAGGGCCTTTAGGCCATCTGTCTGGGGAATGCAGGTGTATAGGGACTGGATGTCCATGGTAAAGATGAGGTGTTGGGGACCGGGGAATTGGAAGTTCTGGAGGAGGTGGAGGGCGTGGGTGGTGTCACGGACGTAGGTAGGGAGTTCCTCGACCAAGGTGGAGAAAATGTTTCAACTTTGAATGTTGCAAATTAGACAGGATAGGCAACTTAAAATGATGGAAACGAAGGTAGAAGCTAGGCTTATTGAGGAGGAGGGTGATGATGAGCAGACCCATCGTAGCCAAAGACCTGACAGGGAGATGGACAAATATGCAAATATGTCAAAACATTACTAAAATTTGATGAAAAAGATGTCGAAGCCTTTTACATTTCCTTAACAGGTGAATTAGCCAGAGACTATGTGGGCAATGTTAATTCAGACCAAGTTGGTAGGCAGGGCTAGTGGGGTAATTGCAGCACAGTCAGTGGAGGTGGCAAGAGAATATGAAGAAGTAAAACAGGCTATTTTGAGTGCCTACGAATTGGTACCAGAAGCATACAGACAATGGTTCAGGAATGCAAGGAAGGAACCTGGTCAGATTATATCAAAACCAAGAGAACGGTGGATGCTGTAAATCAGGAACAAAAACAAAGTTGCTGGAAAAGCTCAGCAGGTCT